>JAXQQM020090202.1:0-377211 GCA_034641835.2 Pinus albicaulis
AGATGGTTGATTTCTGTTACAAATACCACATTACCTTGGGCCATTCTACTGCCTATTATCCCCAAGGAAATGGATTAGCTGAATCCTCCAATAAAATCCTTATCAATATCATCAAGAAGCTGTTGGAACATAATTAGAAATCATGGCACAGTAAGCTGGTTCATGCCTTATGGGCTGATAGGTTAACTACAAACAAGTCAATAAATATGTCTCCCTATCAGCTAGTCTATGGTATGGATGCATTTTTTCCCACCTCATTAAGAGTGCCAGTCATGAAACTCCTTCAAGAAGTGTAGATTGAAGAGAATGATATGCAGAGAAGAATCAACCAAACAATACATTTGCAGTAGATCAAAGAGGAAGTCTATGAAAGAACACAGTTAGTCCAAGAAAATATGAAGAAGCTATTTGATAAGAGGACTAAGGCAAACAATTTCTGAGTTGGAAATGTTGTTCTTAAATGGGATTCAAGAAAATAAGAGAAGGGAAAACATGGAAAGTTTGAGAACTTGTGGAAAGGGCCCTATATTATTCATGCTAAGAGGGGTCACAATGCATTTTTCATGAAAGAATTTAATGGAGAAGATCTATATGGAGGTCCTGTCAATGACAGGATGCTCAAGAATTACTTCTGCCAAGAGTCTTGAGTTTCAAAGAATTTTATTTTTCATTGTAAATATCATAGTCTAAACATTGCATTGAAAGTTGGAAAAATAAAAATACAAAAACAATTGAAAAGAGAAAAGAGGGCAGATCGTGAAAACAAGAAAGGTATAGCCCCATACCAAAAAAGAGAAACAAATTCTGAAAGTGTGCAAGCTTAAATGCCACTCCTGAAAAACACTCTCCTAATTAGTCATACTGCCTAAACTTGACTAATTAGTTTTAAATTTACTACTGATAGGATAGCGAATTCGATTTGCCAAATTGTTCAATCTTGGCTTATCAGTAGGTAGATTAGGCTAGAAATTAAAGGTTCGAACACGCTCAAAACCCGAACCTAAGTTTCCAAGCAAGAATTGACTCCAATATATTTTAAATTCTGAGTCAAAACAATGGTAAAACTGGTTCTAATCAGTTCAAAATATGAACCAGAGAAACAAAGGAAAAATAGCTCACACAATAGTAAAAACGAAGTTGTAAAAAGGTGAAGGAAGTGCTTTGAAATTTCTGGTCTTAAGCCTTCCATTTTGATTTAATTTTATGCAAAATAAGATTTATGTGCAACTTGTTTTTTGCCATAGATCAGCAACAAGTTAGACTGTTCAATCCTGACTTGTATGCTTTTAAAATTTTTGTTTTAGAAATTAGTGAATAAATTCTGTTGGACAGTTTAATCCCAACAGATGGTAGATTAGGTAGAGAATCATATGGACTCAACTGTTTAATCTGAGTCCATGGAGAAATAAGGAGTAGAAATAGATTATATTTCCTGTTTTCAAAGAATAAAATGTTGTAAAAGAGTTTTCCAATCCAAGTGCACTCTAAATAAAGAAAAAATGTTAAATCAGTAGGATTTTGTAGGTAGACAACTTGTGTTGATGAAAGATCCATTGTTTCTCATGGATGCTAATATGTTTCAGAGCGAAGAAAATAATTCAAGTAAAGAAAGGCATCCCAATGGATGAGGCACTGATCAGCCTCCCAGAGAATGAAAGTCTGAAGTTCTTGATGCCTTCAAGAAGGCACCATCCCCAAGTGGAGCCACTGTTAGCCAGCTATAATTTTTTTTATATAAAATGCTGGCTAAATCATTTTTTGAGCCTTCAAGAAACAAGTTCTATTGCTTAAAAATGTTATCTCTTGAATACTCTTGAAGGCCTCATGCCCCTGTCCAAATCTTCACTGTTGTTCCTCTTTTTTATATTCTGAAATTCTGCTGATTTCATGAGAAAAGACTGCTGCAAAATCATCATTTTTCCTTTCCTCCACCTCAAAAATAACCTTCATTTTTACCCCTTTTATTCCCCATGGAATTCCACTATTTTTCATGTTTTCCCTTCCTCCCTCCATAAAATCCCTTTTATAAGGTTTAAAAATCCTTTTTAGACCTTACCGAACCCCTCAAATTCCTTTGAAAACCATTGAAAATCATAAAAATACACATTTTGTGTTACAGGCTTTAGCCCCCTTCAGCTAAGCCCCCTAAATCACTTCCCCACATACGCCCACACCCTAGAACCAGGCGATAGACCCATAAAGCGCTCATTGCATCGAGGATTTCCAAGGAGCGCATTTCGCGGTGTTTTTTCCACTCCCAATCAACGATCCCCCGATGAGTTCACCGCCGTTGGATCTACCCGCCAGATCCAGATCTGACGGCCCTTATTCCACTTCCGCAAATCCTTCTCCCCGTTGTGACCACCTATTGATTCTTTCTCCGCCGTCAATCTGATCTGAAGATCGACGGTCCATATATAATCGCATCGGAGATTTTCCATTGTCGCGTTTTAAGGTTTTATGCCCAAACTCCGATTGTTGATCTCCCGATTCATCCCCTACCGTTGATCTAATCCTCATACCAACGAATCTCATTTGATCACATCGGAGATTTCATTGGGTGTGATTTGTTATTTTCTTTTTCTCCCCCCCCCGATCGGCGACCTCCCGACGTCTTCTCCACCGTTGATCTTGTTGTGCTGATCTAATCTGACGACCCACGACCATTCGAAAACCCCGAATTACATTTCAATGTTTTTCCTCTACCAAAGGATATTCTTACCTATTTCCTTTATATTTCTTCACATTATGCGCCTGTATTATTATAAAGTGACTCATTCACTTTGTATATTCGCAACTAATCTCGATCGTTGATCTATCCAAGATAAACGAATATGACTTAAAAACTCTCCACTGTTTCATCAATCACCTCCATTTAACCTCTCCGTGCAATCTACTCCGTTGGATTATGCCATCCAATGGCCATGCTCCTCCCCACACCCTCAGGAGCAGTTTACCTCAAATAACGCAGGATTTCTTAATTAGTTTCGTGTTTTGCAGGTGTTTAATGGTTTTGTCCATTATAATGAAGTAAAAGCCGAAGGCTGGGAATGACGATTCTCATGCCTTAGATTCATAAAAGGAAACCATTTGCAACGTTAAAACTCCACCTCTCATCGATGCTTCATGGGAATTAATGCCTTGTGAGCCTTGCGTGGCCCTGCACATCAACAAGACACCATATTATTTGATCAAATTAAAGAATATCTGTGTCGAAGATGAAACACACCAGAAAATAATATTGAAGACAAATTTGTGAGTATTATGGCTAAGATTGATTATCAAAAGCATAATCCTCCAAATTAAAACACAATTTAAAGAAAATCATAAGTGTTTATCAGACAGAAAGGCCTCCACCGCTGCATCTAAGGAAAATTAAATCCTCTCAGCTACAACAAAGCCACCTGTGCCTCAAAGCATTCAAACAAAGGCCGAAGTTATTGATCAAACAAAGATATTTGCCTCAGTGCAGCCAAAGATTTAATTCTGCTAAGGGAACTTAATGCAAAAAATATTAGCAGAGTTATTACATCCTGAAACAGAGCCTAAAAGTCAATAAACGTTCTCACCGAGCTTTAATCTTAAATTGTAAAACATTTAATACAGAGGACACGTATGTAAGCTTCTTCATCGAGCCCCTCAAAGGTCGAGAAGTCATTTAGTCTGTATTAATTACCATGGGAGATATTTTATCAGATCTCACCTCCTCATTCATCTATAAATACTTCTGTAGAAGATGAGAAATTGTTGGGTGTTCGGGTGGTTTTGATTACTAGTTGTAATTCTGAAACTCTCTGGAATAATACATAGTCTGTTGAAGTTGAAGAAGAATTTGAAGTCTTGGAAGCCTTGAGAATGTTGTTGCACGCTTATTCTTGAGAAGGCTCTATCATTGGATCCATGACCTTGGCTGTTGGTGAAGTATTCTGAACTATTCATGTTTTCCCCTGTTTTCATTTTGTTCCATAAATTCTTCCTACGGTAGGATGAAAGTTTTAGGCTAAGAAATGACTCTTGGAAGCACCTTAGACCTGTTTATCCTTCACTGTTTTATGTTTTCTTCTGCTGGGGTATTTTAGAGTCTTTAATCTCTCTCTTTAGTCCTCATGCTTGTTTATTTCCTTAATAGTTCAAACATTTGGTTTCAACATGATTTATGTTTCTCCCTACTTGTCTGCTGCCACTTAAAGACTATTATTGAAGTCTCCCTTTGAAATTTCTTTGTTTAAAGTAAGTCAAGGAGGTTTGTTCTAATCTTGCCCCTTGTACTTGCTTGAATAGTTGGCTTAAAGGTCTTTATAGTTGTGATCATAGATGTATTTAGGTGTTCCCTATTCTATGATCATAATTATCAGTGAATCTTTTATGTTTTCTAAGTCATTTGAGATAAAATCTTTGAGGAAATAGGGTGTTCCCCGAATCTTAGATTTCATTTTAAAAGTTGTTTTAAAGTCATTATTTGCTTGAAGTGTGATTTGTAGAATTCATGGTTAGCCCTGTCTATCAAATAGTTCTTTATTGTTCAAGTAGTGTTTTCAATTTCCCTTTGTTGAGAATTAAACTTCTCTTTCCAAATCATTGATGTTCATCTCATTCCAAAACCAAAGGATCCTGCGGCCAAGTTAGATTTTCCCTTTGATATCCCATATCCATTGATAAGTTTGTCATGACCTTATTTTGAATCCATTGCCCAATGAAGCTAACATTTCCCCTTTCTATCTATCTTTTCTAGACCTTTCAGGTTCTGCTGTATCAATTCCAACCAACCAAACAAACAAACCCTTGCACTTAATAACTAGTCTAAAACCTATACTCAAAACACATAAGATAAACCTTTGAAAAAACAAATAATTTGAGAGATCCCTCTCTGAGAGCAGGAGGACTAGATCCTGTAACTCTAAAGATTGGTTCTGATGTTTCCTTGTCTTTTGATTTTCCAAACTATCAAAACATGGGACCCCAACAGGGACTAAACTTTATTGAGGAGATTCATCCATCATCATCTGGTCAACATCGCTGGATTCTTACAGTGACTGATTGCTTTGCCAAATGGATTGAAGCAATCCCAAATAGGCAAGTAAACGATTCTGCGATTATTTATTTCTTATTAAATAATATATTGTATAGATTTGGTTGCCCCATGAAGATTATAACTAATAATTCACAGGCATTTAAGTCTAAGAAGCTGATCAATTTCTGTCATCAATATCATATTACTCTCGGGAATTCTACTGCATACTATCCACAAGGAAATGGCCTTGCTGAATCTTCTAACAAGAGCATTGTAAGGATCATCAAAAAGGGTGTTGCAGGAAAATAAGAAGGCTTTGCATTTGAAACTGAAGTATGACTTATGGGTTAATAGGATATGCACAAAGAGATCAACTGGAACTTCACGATATGAGTTGGTATATGGCGCTGAGGCTATTTTTCCTACATCACTAGGGGTACCTGTCATGAAGCTGATTCAAGGGCTAGAAGAAGAACCAAACGCAGTCTAGAGGAGAATTAATCAACTGATAGCTCTGCAAGAGAAGAGGAATGAGGTTTATAACAACAATCAACAATATCAAAACATAATCAAGAGGACATTTGATAAGAAGATCAAGGAAGAAAGTTTTCAAATTCAGGATGAAGTGCTGAAATGGAAGGCAAGAATTGAAGAGAATGAAAAACATGGTAGGCTTGAGAACTTATGGAAAGGTACTTTCAAGATAGCTTCTTTTCATGGAAATAATACTTACATACTGCAGGAGATGGATGGAAAACCATATGCTGGAGGACCTGTCAATCGCAGGTTTTTGAAGCATTATTCTTCCTAAATTTGATGGATTATTCATGTCATTGTACATATTCCATTTTATGAGTTTTTTTTTTCTGCTAATAATGACAAGCTAAATCACCAAGCTTGAGCTCGAGGTGAAGGCCATTAGATCTTGAGGAAGAAGCTTGGTGTTTTCAAAGTTTTTTCTATTTTGGTTAAGAAAAAGGATAGCAGCGCTGGAACTACTGGTTCTTAGTGTACCATAGGGGCACACTATCCCAAGTGGAGCCACTGTTATCACCCGAAAAATTTCTTAAAAACATCATTATGTCAACTTTGTTTTTTTATCATGACCTCAAATAGGTTTGAAATTCATTTTTAATATTTGGTTAAGGGTAGGTCATAGTTTTTATAAGTTTAAAGGTCATCATTTGAATTCAAATAAAGTCCTTAGAGGTCCATTTCATGATCAAAGATTAACATTTTTCATTTATAGGTCATTCCATTAAGTTTTGGGCTAAATTTCTACAATTAGCCAAGAATCCTCCATTTCGTAGCATCGTTAGTTCAAAAAAAATGTTTTGCACTATGAAAGCGCTAATACTTTCATAGCGCAAATTGCAAAAAATACACTGTGTACGATACGAAAGCACAATTTCTTAACCATCATGTCAATTAAGCTAGAATCTGTCAGAAATACGTTAAGAAATGATAGGACAAGGGTATGGTGAGTCAGTTAGAGGTCAGATTCAAAGTACTTACCTATCTCACAACCATCATCATCATGATAGGGGCATCATTGAGTCATAAGATGAGATTTCAAATTTGAAAATATTTCCTAATTCGGTCATTCTAGTTTTCATTGCCTCAACACAACTGTTTAAGCTCTGAAGCAGTTAATTTAAGCATGTGGTTGTTCTATACTAAGGCTATCTTCACTATAATCAAGCGAGGTTGTTCCACTGTCTCAAGCAAATCTATTTTCAAAATTATCAAGCGAGGTTGTTCTATATTATCAAGCGGGGTTGTTCAGATATTTCAAGCAATGCTATTTTACTGATTCCAGAGAAGCTGACAGGTTTTTCAAAAGAACCATGGCAGAAGAGAAGAAATTCCACAGAGGGGGACATTGTTTAAGATAAGAGCCTGAAAATGTGAAGGCTATAGTTGAGGATCAAACAGTGATGGAGGTTTTTAGCAAAGTGGGATCTCTCCTGTTTTGTGAAAAGCTGCAGGGTTGCTACACTCAGGTGTCTAAAGAGTTTTCCTTACACTTTAGTGGAACAACTACCAAAATTGGCATGTTAAATGTGCCAGTCACACCTGAGATCATTGCTTATGTGACAGAAATACCAAGGGGGCAGGAGACTTGGTTTAAAGGTTTTAAGTTTAACATGGAACCATGCAAGCATGAAACCTAAGTATGTAGATATGGACCTGAATAATGCAATACCTAGAAGCTGTATCAAAGACACCTATGCCAAGATGTTGTTCAACATTCAAAGATACTTTACATGTGAAGGCAGGTACCATAAATTTTATACTTATCATTTCAAGCTGCTGTTGCATTTCATAAGTATGATATCATTAGATTTTACCTTTTACTTTCATAGGAGCCTTGCCAAAATGGCTGATAAAGTACAAGCCAAGTCTGATGGTTGTGAAACCTCTCTGTTTCACCATGGTATGATAAAGTTGTTGGTTTTAAATGAGATTCAGAAAATAAGTAGGGATTGGTCTTCCTTTTTTTTATGAGTGGATTTGAAATGGAAACCCTAACCCCAGCTAGAAACCGTAAAACTAAAAATACTCCTTCACCATCAGCAGAGTTTAGTCAAGCTGTGGTTGCAAGAGAAAAGAGGTTTGTAAAGTTTAAACTAAGAAAACAAATTGAGAAAAGAGGAGAGAAGACACAGGTGCTTGTTGCAGCAACTCCATCACCTACAAAACAGAGGTTAGAAACTATCAAATAGGAAAAACAAAAAAAAGTTGCTAGCAATCAGGAAATATAGAGAGTGACAAGAAGCCAAGCAGTAGCATCAAAGGGAAAAAAAATGGTTTCAGGTACAGAAGACAGCCCAGTGATAAAAGGAAATTTAGATGACATCCTTCATGCAATTTATATAGAGGAATCAACCATTGTGCAAGTTTATTTCAATGTAGTTGATGAAAACAAACAAAAAAGGGTTAAGTCAGCTGAAAAAATTGAATTTTAGGGTGAAGATGCAGCTTTTATTTTTCAAACAAGGAATCCTTTAACTAGGCATGCAAAGAAACTCAAGGAGGGAAGTAAAGAGGTCCAAGAAACTCTTGAAACAACGAGAGTCCCTGAAGAGGTGATTGATCTCTCATCACCAATAGTGGAGCATGCAGTGAGCAAGATAATGAAGGGAAGGGAACATATGTCAGAGTGGCAACTTCTTGAGGAGAGATTGAAGCTAGAAAACCAAGAGATTGCAATGATGAGAAAGAGGACCAGAAAGCATAGGATTGAAAAAGAAGAGTTTAGAAAACCAAGAGATTGCAATGATGAGAAAGAGGACCAGAAAGCACAGGATTGAAAAAGAAGAGTTTAAGAGGATAAAGGCAGTATGGGAAGGCCAAACTATTTCTAGGTTTGAGATTCCAAGTGGTGTAGAACAATTTTTCACGTGGATAGTGCCAGCTAAAAAAGAAACTAAATTTGTTAGAGTAATCAATAAAAACTTGAGAGACAGTAATAGAAGACTAAGAGGTCAAGTGGGAGATTTGGAGTTGCAGCTGAAACTGTCTCAAGATGAACTAAAAAACAAAGTTGCAAAATGACAAATTCAAAGAAAAAATCAAATGGGTAATGAAGAGTAAACCTCATGAAAATGGTGTTTGTAGTTCATATGGTTTTTTTATTTATGAAAACAGTAGTTTTCTGAAGTTTTGGAAAAATTTTGGCTTTAATTTTGGAGAAATTCAGACAAAACTTCTCACTCAGCAGTTTCGTAGTGCAAACAGTGCAAAAAGGGTGAAATGCACTACGAAACTACTGCAACAACTTTTTTCACCCTTTTCCATCAATTTTTGAAGGGCAGACTTGTATATTTAGACCTGAAATTTCTGAGGAGGATGTGTTAAGTGAATATGAAGATAGTCCCGGAGGAAGGAAACCAAAATTTTGAAGGCAAATTGGTTAAAAGACAATGCTACGAAAAGCGCTACGAAACTGTGTTGTTTTCGTAGCACAGACCTATTTTATCTATTTTGGACAATTTGATGGTGACTTTGTACAACTAACACTTATAGATGATTTTGGACATATGTTATTTCAGTTCCTAACAACAGATAACTTTGAAGTCATGGGTCCATGGTGGTTAAAGTGTCTCAAGAACACAAAGAATCCTAAGCCTACAAAACTGGGGACAGTTTCCTAGTTTGCAGGAGATCAGCATTGAGGTCATAAAGTGTTGGAGCTTATCATTTGGATTTGGCCTCATGGGAATTCAGTTGGAAAATGATGTAATCTATTTTAGATAAAGTTTTTATGAGTAGAGTTAATGACTTTGAGTCCTATTTGTAATAGGAATGTTCATTATGTTTGCAAAAGTCATTTTGTAATAAATATCATGTCTCATGGTTAGGCAAGGTGTCAAAAAGTAGGAATTCGATGTATCTAGATGAGGATAAGGTTATCCTATGATTTTAAATGATCTATAAATATGAAGAATTCGAAATGCTAAGGGTTGGACATTTTTTAGCAAAAAGACTGTGTTTATTGTAAGTGACTTTTTTCAGCATTAATACAGAGTTTTCTACTTAGAAAACTCAAGATTCATGAAGAGTTCTAGTATGTTCTTGTTCAGATGGCATGTTTTTCATATCCTATTGCAGTGGTGTTTTCTTATGTTACTCAGAATTCATCATTGATGCTCTGACTTCGTTTCACATATGTATTCCTTAACTTGAACTCTGATATGCCTTAAATTCCATGCTAAGTAGATTGTTTGGTTTTGTTGAAGCTATTATGACTCGATAAGCCCAATGTGCACTTGCTAATGTGATTTACAACCAATATCTATTTTTATCTGCGTTTAACCCCACATAGAGTTAGCCATCTATATTACTATTGAAAATCATTAACCCTTGAGAGAGCCCTCTCAGGTTGAGGAGGCTAAGCCTCAATCAAAACATTGGTTTGAAATAGTTACATGAGATTAACTTGATTGGCAGCCTATTAGGTCTAATTTTTTGATGATAGCTTCTACAAAAAAAAAATCTTGCAGAATTTAAAACACGATCGCCAATTGCAATATCAAGAAGAAAGATCAATCACACATAACGCAGATGTTTATACCAGAAAAGCATAAATATAAAAACCCCACTATCATATATTATGTATATACAATGAATCATGAAACAATATCATACAAAAATATAATCCAAGAGCTCTCAGTACAATATACAATCGTCTCACACTGTCATACAAAAATTGATAAATTCATGTGCCAATTTACTGCCTCCAGACAACCTGCCTCCACTGTGAAATCCAAATAGATAAAAATCCCTGAATTAATGGAATAATTCTTGCCTTGACTACGCAATCCTCATGGGCACATCCAATGTGTGTGTGTTTTCACCAGTGCACCCACTAATGTCACAACTGATAGTCAAAATGTCCCTTTCATCTACATCTCAACTAGTTCTCCACTGGATCTGACATGCATGTAGTTAACAATAGTAAATATTTAGTTGCATGTGAGGCCACTGATTGTGAATTAAATAATAATTAATTTAATGATCTCTCACTAGTTTATTTTCAATTACAACTAGCACAACTGAGTTTAACTCAATTAACTAAGTTAAACTACTTTACAACTCACAAACTACACATCCAACTCTGTTACAACTTCGAATCAGTTACTCATAACTAAGTCCACTTTCATGTCCCACCAGCCAACCTTTGTAACTTGAATTTCCTATAGCTAACTGTTTTTCCACTTTAGTTAACTATTTCCAAGTGCTCATTGAGAATAGATTATTGTTTATTGTCCAAATACTATTAAGGGACACGAATAGTCGACATTCATCTATAAATAGACATGCGATATATAAATAGAACTCGCACATACATCTATAAATAGAACATCATATATAAATAGAATTTTCTCAACCATCTATAAATAGACATCATCTATAAATAGAATTTTCTCATGCATCTATAAATAAACCTCCACCTAAAAATAGCCTGAGGCTCCATCCTAGTGTAGATGCATAATTTTCGCTAGGATCTTCTTGTTGAATCTCAATATTATCTAATTATATTTATGTTAATCCTGACTTGGAGGGTAAGTGTGGTTTGAGAAAAGAAGAGTATGCATAATCTTGGTTGGTGCAGTTGATTACGGGTACTAAGAAGAGAGTTCATCATTGGGTAAGTGTTTGTGAATTTGAGTTGAATGGTATGCCTACATCAGCGTACCTAAATGTGATTCCATTGGGATCACATAGTATGCTTTTGGGTATGGATTTGATATACCTCCATAAAACCAAAGTAGATTTTTATGACAAGGCTATTGAGTGTCTAGATGATAATGGGGAAAAGAGAACCTTGTAGGGAAAGAAGTCTACATCGGTGAGGATGGTCATAGCTATGTAGGAAAATCCTAGTTGTAGAAAATGGTGTGTATTGTTTGCAGTGCATATTTCTAGCAACATGGGCAAGTATGTTGAGGATACATAAATCTTCAAGAGGAACCTTATCTTGCAGCAGTTCCAAGATATATTCCCAAAAAATATTTGAGATTTTCCTCCTAAGATGGAAGTGTAATTTTATATTGAGTTGGTACTAGGAGTTATACCAACATCAAAGGCACCGTACATGATGAGCACACCATATTTAGTGGAATTGAAGTCGCAGTTGAAGGAAATGCTTGATAAGGGATACATTAGGCCAAGTGTATCACCTTGAAGTGAACCAATATTGTTCATGAAGAAGAGGGATGGTAATCTCAGATTTTGCATTACCTATAAGTAGTTGAACACGATAACCATCCAAAACAGGTAACTGTTGCCAAGGATTGATGACTTGTTTGATCATTTGAAGGGAGAATCAATGTTCTTGAAGAATGATTTTAGATTAGGATACCATTAGGTACACATCAGGGAAGAGGAAATCTACTAGACTAATTTCTGAACCAGGTATGGGAATTATGAGTTTTTTTTGGTTCTTTTCGGTTTGAATAATGTTATATCTACTTTTCTGTATTTGATTAATATTATTTTGCATCCATATCTGGACAAGTTTATTATTGTATTAATTTATGATATCTTTATATTTTATAAGAATGAGGAAGATCATGCTGAACACTTAGCAACAGTGTTGAGATCTATAAGAGAGCATCAATTGTATGCCAAGCTTAGTAAATGGAACTTCTTTAAGAAAAAGGTACATTACTCGTGGCATGTTGTTTCCAAGGAATGAATAATAGCGGATCTAGAAAGATAAGAGCTAGCATGGAATGAGAAGCTCCTAGGAATGTGGTTGAGGTACGATCATTAACGGGGTTAGCAGGTTAATACAAGAGGTTCATTAGGAACTTCTTGTGGATTGGATATCCCATCACATCTTTGCAGTGAAAAGGAAAGAAATTTGAATGGACAAAGGAATGTGCAGCCAACTTTGAGCAGTTGAAGAAATTGCTTATAAATTCTTTAGTTCTCAATATTCTAGATATAGATAAAAAATTTGTCATGTGTACAGATTCTTTCAAAAGAGGAATTGGTGGAGTCCTGATGTCAGAGGGAAAAGTGGCATGCTATTATTCAAGGAAAATAAATGAGCATGAGTATAATTATGTGACTCATGATCTTTAGTTGGTTGCTATTATTCACTCCTTGAAGATGTGAAGGCATTATCTTCTTGAAAGGAGGTTTCTATTGATTAGTGATCACAATGGGTTGAGGTGCTTTTTTGACCAACTAAATCTAAATTCCTAGCAAGCTAGATGCTTGGATACCCTTAGTGGGTTCGAATTCAATATTAGATACATTAAAGGAAAGGAGGATGGAGTTGCGGATGCTTTCAGCAGGAGAGTGTAGTTAAACCATGTTGTAGCTATGAGTTCATATGGGATACATTTACAAGATAAAATATTATAGGAAGGACAATAGGATGACAGGTACACAGAGCTTAGGCACAGATTACAACATGTTACAGGTAAACATGATGTGGACTATCATCTCACGATAGATGGATTGCTCAGATTTAGGGACATGATTTGTGTCGAATGATAGTGAGATAAAGGAGCTTATCTTGAGGGAATTTCACATTAAGTTGTATCAGGTCACCCAAGATATCAAGAAAAATTGAAAAATGTGAATAAGTTCTACTATTGGTTGAATTTGAGGAAGGAAGTGGCAGATTTTGTGGCTAGATGCTTAAATTGTTAACAAGTGAAGGCAGAGTGCAAGGATCCAGGTGGTTTGTTACAACCTATTCCTATTCCGGAGTGGAAATGGGAGGTCATTTCCATGTATTTTATTACAAGTTTTCCAAGGAAATAAAATAAGCATGATTCGATCATGGTAGTGGTTGATAGGTTGAGAAAGGTAGCTCACTTCATTAAAATGAAGAATACTTATTAAAATAGTGAGGTAGCATACGTATTCATCAAAGATATAGTGTGGTTCCATGGTGTTCTGAAGAAGATTGTTTCAGATAGAGATGCTAAGCTCAATTCAATGTTTTGGAAGGAGTTGTTTTTAGGTTTGGGTACAAATTTTACCTTCAATATAGTTTATCATCTGCAGACAGATAGATATATAGAGAGGGTCAAAAATATACCGGAGGATATGTTGAGGATGTATGTCATGCATCAACAATAGAGGTGGGAGTGTTGGGTGTGGAGCCTGATTATCTTGTTTACTTTGTATCACAGCATTGGACCCCTGTACCTTAAAAGGGGTGGCAACGCCGCCCATAATTAATTGCTGCTGTGGGGCCCCCCTGGCGGGGGTTTTTGGGGGCAGCGCCCCCGAAGCTAAAAACATATGTAAAATTGCCTTGTAAAAGTATAGTAATTTCTAGTCAATCGGGGCCGTTCATTAGGCAAATGATTTGACGGTAGAAGTTATGTTTAGATTATGGTTTTTTGCCCTAGAAGGCAACCCCTCGTTTTTATGAGGGCATTGTATTGCGACTGTGTATTGTATGTGTATTCTCGGAGCGAGAAACAGAGAGGGAGACTATGAGAGAGAACAGAGGATATTACAGCGGATCTGCTGTAGGTTTTGTCTCTTATTTTTTGCTGGATAATAGAAAGGAAGGATTGGTTGTTTGGGGTGGACGTAGCCCAAACTGGGTGAACCATGTATATCTGTGTCTCTCTAGTTTTATGTGTTTTGTGTGCTTTTATTTTCCGCATATTTTATGAGTTGCATTGCTCCATAATATATAATTTTCTAACAACTGGTATCAGAGCCGAAGGTATATTTAGCTGATAAACTCGCAGGAAAGAAGGGTTCCTGGTTCGAGTAGGAGCAATGGCGGACAATGGTAAGTTTAGGGTCAAGAAATTTAATGGCCAAAACTTCCTGCTGTGGAAGATACAGATGGAAGATTATCTGTATCAGAATGATCTGTACCTACCATTGACCGGAAAAACAAATATGCTGGCGGCCATGATAGATGTGGAATGGAACATTCTCGATAGAAAGGCACTTGGAACAATACAGTTGTGTCTTGCAGCGTCAGTCGCCTTCAATATTTCGAAGGAAACAACAACAGAGGGTTTGATGCAGACGTTGGCGAAACTATATGAAAAACCCTCAGCCTCAAACAAGGTATTTCTTATGAAACGACTATTTAATATGAAGATGTCGGAAGGTGGATCTGTTGCATACCATTTAAATGAATTTAATACAGTTACCAGTCAGTTAAGTTCTGTAGGGGTAAACTTTGATGATGAAGTTAGAGCTCTGTTATTCTTGTGCTCATTGCCAGAGAGTTGGAATGGTTTAGTAATGGCCATTAGTAACTCTGTCTCTGGATCTAGTACTTTAAAGTTTGACGATGTTGTTGGTGCTATCCTTAGCGAGGAAATGCGACGGAAAAGCTCCGGTGAGACATCAGGTAATGCTTTGAGTGCAGAGTCTAGGGGAAGAAGAATGGAAAGAGGAAAGAGCTCGGGATATCGCAGTAAATCAAGGAAAGGAAGATCCAAGTCCAGATCAGGGATAGTGTGCTGGAATTGCGGAAAGAAAGGACACCTAAAGAAAGACTGTAGATCTCCAAAGGGAAAACAAGGAGAAACACAGCAAGAAAAAAATCATGAAGCAAATGTGACAGGTGATGTGTTACAAGATAATTTGATTCTTTCTTTCAAAAATGTTACTGATTCTTGGGTTGTAGATTCAGGGGCTTCATTCCATGCCACACCTAATAAGAAATATTTTCATGACTATGTTCAAGGAGATTTTGGACAAGTTCGTTTGGGTGATGATAAACCATGTAAAATTGTTGGAATGGGTAAAGTTCTTGTAAAACAACAGAATGGAAACCAATGGCTACTAAAGGAGGTGAGGCATGTTCCATATTTGAAGAAAAATCTGATTTCAACAAGGCCGTTAGGTAGTGAAGGTTGTGTGACAACTTTCACAGATAAAACCTAGAATGTCACCAAAGGAGCGCTGGTAATAGCAAAAGGTGAAAAGGTTGGTACATTGTATTTATGCAATGGTATTTCTAACTCTGTTAATGCTTTAACTTCCAAAGGAGCAAATGTAGCATTATGGCATCATAGGCTCGGACACATGAGTGAGAAGGGAATGAAGATTCTTCACTCAAGAAATTTGTTGCCAGGATTGAAGAATGTTGATTTGGATTTATGTGAGAATTGCATTTATGGAAAACAAAAGAGAGTCAGATTTCTCAGAGTTGGGAAAGAAAAGAAGAGCGAAAAATTGGAGCTTGTGCATACAGATGTATGGGGACCTGCTCAGGTATCATCTCTCGGTGGCTCTCGTTATTATGTTACTTTATTGATGATGCAACTAGAAAAACATGGATTTATTGTATTCAGAATAAATCTGATGTATTTGATACTTTCAAGAAATGGAAAGCTTTGGTTGAGATTGAGACAGGAAATAAGTTGAAGTGTCTCAAATCAGAAAATGGAGGTGAATATTGCAGCAAAGAGTTTGATAGGTACTGTTCAAAGCATGGAATTCGTAGAGAGAAGACAGTTCCAAGAACACCACAAGAAAATGGTGTGTCAGAAAGGATGAACAGAACAATCATGGAGCATGCAAGGTGCATGAGATTGCATGCGGGATTGCCTTTACAATTTTGGGCAGATGCTGTAGATACTGTTGTTTATCTAATAAACAGAGGGCCTTCAAGTTCCTTGGATGGTGGTATTCCAGAGGAAGCATGGACAGGTAAAAAGGTAAACTACTCTTTTTAAAGCCTTTTGGTTGTGAGGCCTTTGTCCATATTAATAAAGAAAACAGAACAAAGCTTGAGGCAAAATCAAAGAAATGCATCTTTATTGGATATGGTGCTAATGATTTTGGTTATCGCTTATATGATTATGAAAATCACAAAATCATTAGGAGCAGAGATGTAATATTCAATGAAAAGGTCTTTTATAAGAATCAGTTGCAGGAAAAGAAACAGGAAAAAGAAAGCAAGGAATACGCGGTTCTTGATGAGATATATGAAAAAGTAAAGGTGCCTGAAAATAATAATAATCAACAACCACAGCAGCAACAACGGGCACCTCAAACACCTGAAAGTGGTGTTAGAAGATCTACCAGGATAAGTAGACCCCCTGAACGATACTCTCCTTCATTATATTATTTATTGTTGACTGATTCTGGTGAACCTGAATGTTATGAAGAAGCAATGCAGGTTGAAAGCAGGAAGAAGTGGGAGCTAGCCATGGAAGAAGAGATGGACTCCTTAATGCATAACCGGACTTGGGACTTAGTCAGGTTGCCTGCAGGTAAAACTACATTGCAGAATAAATGGGTTTACAGGCTGAAGGAAGAAGATGGAGGAAAACAGAGGTACAAAGCTAGACTTGTGGTGAAGGGGTTTGCACAAAAGAAAGGTATTGATTTTGATGAAATATTTTCTCCTTTTGTTAAGATGAATTCAATCAGAACTATCTTAAGTCTTGTAGCAACGGAAGATTTACATCTTGAACAGTTAGATGTAAAGACAACATTTCTCCATGGAGATTTGGAGGAAGAGATATACATGCAGCAACCAGAAGGATATGAGGTAAAAGGGAAAGAAAATTTGGTGTGCAGGTTAAAGAAGAGCTTGTATGGCTTAAAACAGGCTCCAAGGCAGTGGTATCTAAAATTTGACAAGTTTATGTTTGAACAAGGTTATACTAGATATCACTCTGATCATTGTGTTTATCTAAAAAGGAAAAATGATGGAAGCTATATTATATTGTTATTGTATGTAGATGACATGCTTGTTGCAGGATCTAACATGCAGGAAATAAATGTGCTCAAAAGAAAATTGGCAAATTCATTTTCAATGAAGGATTTGGGAGCTGCAAAAAAAATCCTTGGTATGAAGATAACTAGAGACAAGAAAAATCGTAAATTAACACTGTCTCAGAATGAGTACATAGAAAAGGTGTTGAAAAGATTTAATATGCACAATGCAAAACCAGTTAGTAAACCTTTTGCTAGCCATTTCAAACTTAGTAAGGAGATGTGCCCAAAGACCTAAGAAGACATGGATTATATGTATAAAGTTCCATATGCATCTGCAGTTGGAAGCTTAATGTATGCAATGGTCTGCACAAGGCCTGATATTGCACATGCAGTGGGAGTTGTAAGTAGGTACATGAATAATCCAGGAAAAGAACATTGGATGGCAGTAAAATGGATTCTCAGATATTTGAGAGGTACCACAAATCAACCATTATGCTTTGGTGGTTCAAACATTGCTCTACAGGGATATGTTGATGCAAATATGGCAGGTGACAGAGATAACAGGAGGAGCACTACAGGATATGTATTTACTGTAGGTGGAACAGCTGTCAGTTGGTTTTCAAAAATCCAAAGTGTTGTTGCACTTTCAACAACAGAAGCCGAGTATGTTGCTGCTACAGAGGCTAGTAAAGAAATGATTTGGTTACAAAGGTTTATGGATGAATTGGGTAAGAAGCATGATATGGGCACACTATACAGTGATAGCCAAAGTGCTATTCATCTTGGAAAGAACTCAGCATTTCATTCCAGGACTAAACACATACATCTCAAGTACCATTTCATACGGTCAGTATTGGAAGATGGAGAGTTGAAGCTGGAAAAGATACACACTAGCCAAAATCCTGCAGATATGCTAACAAAATTTGTAACCAGGGAGAAACTAAGAACGTGCTTAGTTTCAATTGGTCTTCAAGGATGATGATGAAGATGAGAAATAGCCAGGTCCAAAGAGGATTCATTGTCCAGCAAATGAAGCAACGGTAGAGTTGCTACAATCAGTCTCAAAGTGGGATATTGTTGGGTGTGGAGCCTGATTATCTTGTTTACTTTGTATCATAGTATTGGACCCTTGTACCTTAAAATGGGCGGCAATGCCACCCGTAATTAATCGCTGCCATGGGGGGTCTAGGGGGGGGGGGGCGACAACGCTTTTCGGAGCCCCCCCCTGGCGGGGGTTTTCGGGGGCAGCGCTCTCAATGTTAAAAATAGATGTAAAATTTCCTTGTAAAAGTATAGTAATTTCTAGTCAATCTAGGTCGTTCATTAGGCAAATGATCTAACGATAGAAGTTATGTTTAGATTAGGGTTTTTTCCCTAGAAGGCAACCCCTCGTTTTTATGAGGGCATTGTATTGCGGCTGTGTATTGTATGTGTATTCTCGGAGCGAGAAACAGAGAGGGAGACTGTGATAGAGAACAGAGGATATTAAAGTGGATCTGCTGTATGTTTTTTCTCTTCTTTTTTGCTGGATAATAGAAAGGAAGGATTGGCTGTTCGGGGTGGATGTAGCCCAAACTGGGTGAACCACGTATATCTGTCTCTCTCTAGTTTTATGTGTTTTGTGTGCTTTTATTTTCCGCATATTTTATGAGTTGCATTGCTCCATAATATATAATTTTCTAACAGGGAGAAGTATCTTCCATTCATGAAGTTTTCTTACAAAAATGGTTATCAGGAGTCTTTTGAGGATGATTCCATTTGAGGCACTCTATGGGTGGAGTTGTAACACTCCCATCATCTCGAGTGATCCAATGAACAAGGTATTGATAAGATCAAACATGTTGGAAGACATGGAACATATAATGGAGGTTATAAAGAAGAATACAAAGGAATCACATGAAAGGAAAAAGAGTTATGAAAATTAGCATAGGGAATTTAAGTAGTTTCAGGTTGGGGAGCATGTGTGCTTGCACATAAAGCCTAAGAGGAGCTCCTTGAGGATTGGATCATGTGCAAATTTTTCACCTCAATATTGCGGGCCTTTTGAGATCCTTAAGAGGATTGGACCATCGACCTACATACTTGCACTACCTCCGATAATCAAAGTCCATGATGTTTTCTAAGTTTCATTGCTTAAGATATATGTAAAGGATGTTGATCATGTTATTTATTGGTTTGTATTGTAGGTGGATCTAGAAGAAGAAATCTAGAATAAACCTCACTGCATATTTTAGTGGAAAAAACTCATGCTCTATAATTGAGCAGTTGAGTAGGTTAAAGTGTAATGGAAGCACTTTAGGCTCGATGAAGCTACATGGGATATGGATGATTAGATGCGAGCTATGTATCATTCATTATTTTCAAGTTGAGGAAAGGGAGTTTTGGTATATGTACATATTTATGTATGGTTTTTATTGTAAATTACCACAATGAGTTGTGTTATAAAGATCCAATAAGTGGTATGGTTATCATATTGTCATGGTTGTCATGATGTGTTTTTCTTTTTAGCATTTTTTTCATAGTAAATATTGCAACAAGATAATTTATAAATCTCCATGAGTAGTATGTTTCCATTTTCAAGGATTTTGATGGTATTAGGTTTCATAGAACATCGAGGATAGTGTTCCCCCAAGGGGGAGGGTCCTGTAACATACCCAAGTTAAAATTTCATGTAATAAAGTTAATAAAGGAAAAATAATACCAAGGTCATGGGACATGTATTCCAAGATGAATGTTTGGAAAAACATCCTATTGGGCATCACTTTTTGTTAATTATGACTAAGGGAAATTAACAAAGGCAATGGAAAGGGCATTTGAAAGGTCAAAATGTATTTTTGGCATTTTATTTATGAAAATAAAGGAAATTAGGAGAAAAGGAAGGTGAAAGGTCACAATTTTCATGTGAGGAGGAAATTTATGGAAAATAGAGGGAAAATGAAGAAATTAGAGGCATCAATAATAAAAATGATTTATAGGATAAGTTCACAACTTTTGGTTGGTTAGATTTTTTCCAATTAAGTTTTGGAGTTGGTTTCAAAGAGGAGAAGATCACTAAGAGGAGAAAGCAAGCAAGCAAGCAAAGCAAAGGAAATACAAGCAAAGGAAGGACAAGGAAAGCAAGGATCAAGCAAGGAAAGGTTGGATCAAGCAACTTTAGTGGGAATACTTGTAGGTAATAGGCTGTATTTATGATTTCCTAGCTGCTTTTGGCATGCATGGTAGATGCATGTGTGTATTCGGTTCATTTTATATCATTGAAATGGGTTTTTCCTAATTTAACAATGGTTTCAACCTTGCCTTGCCATTTCTAGATAGCCATGGTGTGATGGAATTCATTCTTGGTTGAGTGTTGGATTACACCAAGGGTTTTGGATCCGAGTGAAGTGGTCTCTATAAAATCCCAATAGTTGGGGGTGGAGATGGTTTTCTTAGGGAAGCCCTCAACAGGTGGGTGGAGACAGGAAAATTTCTCAAGGGATGGTGAAGGAATTCTAAAGCATCCAATCTCAACTTGGTGTTGTGATCTTGGGAACGGTTTAGGTGGGAACACAGTAGTGTGAGGGTGGAGGTGGTTTAACCTCTAGATTCACTTGGTTTTTTATGCATCAATTTATCCATGAGATCCCACATTCATTCTTGGAATATGGCACTAGGGTTATGATTTGGGTTTGTTAGTTACCATAATTATCCAATATCTTTTACTTTTGTGATGTTAGAAGAATTGAATTTAAAAGAGAATAAAATAACCACATGTGCATGCTTAAACAATAGGAAACATGGCGATGATCATCAAATCAAGAACATGACATATTTGATAATGGGGTTCATCCAATGTGGGTTACGTCTCCGGGCCTGATGTCAAGATAGTGGAGGTCGCTTCATATAATGTTGTAAATGATGATGATGTACATGGAATATTATTTATCATAGCAAGTGTTATCACCCAAAAAAAAAAAAGAAAAAAATCTCAAAACATTGTATGTCAACTATGTTTTTTATCATTGTCTCAAATAGGTCTGAAAGTCATATTAAGTTTTGGTTAAGGGTAGGTCATAGCTTTTATAGGTTTAAAGATCATCATTTGATTTCAAATAAAGTCCTTAGAGGTCCATTCCATGATCAAATATTTACATTTTTCATTTAGAGGTCATTACATTAAGTTTTAGGCTAAATTTCTACAATTAGCCAAGAATCCTTCGTTTCGTAGGGTCGTTAGTTCAAAAAAGAGGTTTTGCGCTGCGAAAGTGCTGCTACTTTTGTAGCGCAAATTGAGAAAAATACACTATGTGCGCTAAGAAAGTGTGGTTTCTTAACTGTCATGTCAAGTAAGCCAGAATTTGTCAAAAAACCATTAATAAATGATAGGACAAGGGTATGGTGAGTCAGTTAGAGGTCAGATTCAAAGTAATTACTCATCTCACAGCCATCATCATCATGATAGGGGCATCATTCAGTTGCGAGATGAGATTTCAAATTCAAAAATCTTGCATAATTCAGTCATTCCAGTTTTCATTCGCCTCCACACAACTGTATAAGCTCTTAAGTAGTAAACTTAAGCCTGTGGTTGTTCTATACCAAGGATATCTTCACTATAATCAAGCGAGGTTTTTCCTCTTTCTCAAGTGAGGTTGTTCTATGTTATCAAGCGAGGTTGTTTTACTAATTCCAGAGAAGCTGACAGGTTTAAAAAAAAAGCATGGAAGAGGAGAAGAAGGTCGAAAGACGGGGACATTGTCTAAGATATGAGCTTGAGAATGTAAATGCTATTGTTGAGGATCAAACAGTGATGGAGGCTATTGGCAAATCAGGTTGTCTCATATTTTGTGAAAATATGCAGGGTTGCCACACTCAGGTGTCTAAAGAGTTTGCCTTACACTTCACTGGAAAAAATACCAAAATTGGGATGTTAAATGTGCCAGTCACACCTGAGATCATTGCTTTTGTGACAGAAATACCAAGGGGGCAGGAGACTTGGTTTAAAGGTTTTAAGTTTGACATGGAACCATGCAAGGAATTCAAGAAACCTGAATAAGCCGATATGGACCTGAATAATGCAATTCCTAGGAGCTGCATCAAAGATAGCTATGCCAAGTTGTTGTTCAACATTCAAAGATACTTTACATGTGAAGGAAGGTACCATAAAGTTTATACTTATCATTTCAAGCTGCTACTGCATTTCACAGGTAGGATATCATTAGACTTTCCCTTTTACTTACATAGGAGCCTTGTCAAAATGTATGATAAAGTACAAGCCAAGTCTGATGGGTGTGAAACCTCTCTATTTCACCACGGTTTGATAAAGTTATTGGTTTTGAAAGAGCTTGAGAGAATAAGTGGGGATTGGTCTTCCTTTTTGTTTATGAGTGGATTTGAAATGGAAACCCTGACCCCAACTAGAAACCCTAAAACTAAAAAGGCTCCTTCACCACCAGCAGCAGAGTCTAGTCAGCCTCTGATTGCAAAAGAAAAGAGGTTTGTAAAGTTGAAACCAAGAAAAAAGGTTGAGAAAAGAGCAGCGAAGACACAAGTGCTTGTTGCAAAAACTCCATCACCTGCAAAACAGAGGTTAGAAAGTGTCAAAGAGGAAAAAGAAAAAAAAGTGGCTAGTAAGTATGGAATCCAGAGAAAGAAAAGAAGCCAAGCAATAGCATCAAAGGGAAAAAACAATTGTTTTAGGTATATAAGACAACCCAATTATGAAAGGAAACTTAGATGACATCTTTCATGCAATTGATATTGAAGAGTCACACATTGTGTAAGCTGATTTCATTGGAGTGGATGAACAAAAACAAAAAAGATTTAAATCAGCTAAAAAACTTGAATTTGAGGGTGAAAATGCAGGATTTATTTTCCAAGAAAGGAAAATTTTAACTAGGCATGCAAAGAAACTCCAAGAAGGAAGTAAAGAGGTCCAAGTAACTATTGAAGGAGCCAAAATCCCTGAAGAGGTGGTTGATCTCTCATCACCAATAGTGGAGCATGCAACCAACAAGACAATGAAGGGAAAGGAACACATGATCGAGTGCCAATTTCTTGAGGAGATATTGAAGTTAGCAAACCAAGATATTGCAATGATGAGAAAAAGAGCCAGAAGTCACAGCATCGAAAAAATAGAGTTCAAGAGGTTGAAGGCAGTATGGGAAGGCCAAACTGTTTTTAGGACTGAGATTCCAAGTGCTGCAGAACAATTTTTCACATGGACAATACCAGCTATCAAAGAAGAAAAATTTATCAGAGTGATCAATACTAACTTGAGAGCCAGTAATAGAAGGCTAAGAGGCCAAGTGGAGGATTTGGAGCTGCAATTGAAACTATCTTAGGATGAACTAAAAAACCAAGGTGCAGAATGAAAAATTCAAAGGCAAAATCAAATTGGTAATGAAGAATAAACCTCATGAAATAGTGTTTTAGTTCATATGGAATTTTTTCTTGATGAAACCAGAATTTCTGAAGTTTTGGAAAAAATTTGTTTGTGTTTTGAAGAAAATCCGAAAAAAACTGCTCACTCAGCAGTTTCGTAGTGCAAATAGTGCAAAAAGGGTGAAATGCGCTATGAAACTGTTGTAGCAGCATTTTTCACCCTTTTCCATAAATTTTTGAAGGGCAGACCTATATATTTTGGCCTAAAAATTCTAAGGAAGGTGTGTTAAGTGCATATGCAGATAATCCCAAAGGAAGGAAATCAAATTTTGAAGGCAAATAAGTTAAAATTCTGTGCTACGAAACTGTGTTGTTTTCGTAGCACAGGTTTGTTTTTGCTATTTTGGGCAGCTTGATGATGATTTTGTACAATTGGAACTTATGGATGATTTTGAACATATGCCTTTTCAATTCTTGACAGAAAATGGCTTCGATTTCATGGGTTCATGGTGGTTAAAGTGTCCCAAGAACACAAAGAATCCTGAGTCTAGAAAACAAGGGATATTTCCTAGTTTGCAGGAGATCAGCATTGAGGTCATAAAGTGTTGGACCTGATCATTTGGATTCGACGTTATTGGAATACAATCAGAAAATAATGTAATCTAGCTTAGATAAGGTTGTTATGAGTAGAATTAATAAGTTTGAGTTCGATTTGTAATAGGATTGTTCACTAGGTTTGCAGTTGTCATTTTGTAATAAATACTATGTCACATGGTTATGCAAGGTTTCACAAAGTAGGAATTCGATGTATCTAGATGAGGATAAGGTTATCCTATATTGTAAATGATCTATAAAATATGAAGAAGTTGAAATACTAAGGGTTGGACAATTTTTAGCAAAAAGACTGTGGTTATTGTAAGTGACTGTTTTTAGCTTAATACATAGTTTTCTACTTAGCCAACTCAAGATTCATGAAGAGTTCTAGTATGTTCTTGTTTTGATTTCATCTTTTTAATATCCTATTGCAGTGGTGTTTTCTTATGTTACTCAGAATTCATCATTGATGCTATGACTTCCTTCATAGAAAAACTGATTGTGTGTTTTACAGTTTCACATATGTATTCCTTGACTTGAACTCTGATATGCCTTTACTTCCATGCTAAATAGATTTTTGGGTTTTTTTGAAGCTATTATGACTCGATAAGCCCAATGTACACTTGCAAATGTGATTTAAAACCATTTTCTATATTTTATCTGCTTTTATCCCATATAGAGTTAGCCATCTACATATTTATCAAAAATCATAAACCCTTGAGAGAGCCCTCTCAGGTTGAGGAGGCTAAGACTCAACCAAAATATTGGTCTAAAACAGTTACATGAGATTAACTTGATTGGAAACCTATCAAGTCTGATTTTGTGATAACATTTTGGTGCATCTTCTAGGAGTTTGAATATTATACTTTCTCGAGATTTTGAAACTGAACTTCTGAAGGTAGCAGGAGCTCAAAAATATTTTTGAGGCTGCATCTACCTTGGTGACTCCATTTAAATTTTATATGTTTAAAGGTTGCTTAGAGAAGGCGATACATGAGGAGTAATCCTAACCCAGATCCACCTACTATCATGGAAAATCCAAACACCATTTCAAGAGGTAGTCAAGGCATTTTTGAAATATCAGGTACTCCATCTCATTTGAAATCCTTTTCCTCTAAAATATTAAGAAGTCCTGAAGAAAAAAGATTTGATGATAAAATTCATGAAGTTTTATTTATATCAGAAAGTGAAAAGGAGCTAACTGAAATTATCTTCAACTTGCATAAGAGAGGAATAGATACATCAGTCCTAGTAACACAAGAAGACAAAGAAGAATTTTGGGAAGTTTTTACTTCAGAGTTGTTGTTGGAAAGAGAGTCTTTAGATAAATTAAAAGAGCTTGATCCTTTTGAAGTATTGTTGAAAAGTAAAGTTGGTTTACCTCTTCCAAACTGGAGCTCAATTGTTAGTAGCCCAGAAATACCAAATAGTCCTCCACATAGCAATTTGTCATCCACTATTTCTGCCATCCTAAAACTACTATAGTACCTCTAACCATGGCTAGAAATCCACCTACTACACCTGCTAGATATGCACCTCTTGTTCTTCGTGCAGTCTTACATGACCTCCCTAGTAAATATGTTACTAGAATTAAAACCTGGGGAAGTGATGAAGACATTACAACAGAGGATCATGTGGATCAATTTAATGATTTTATAGAAAAGGAGGAGGTTTATCATGAAGATGTTAAGTTGAGGTTGTTTTCTCAGAGTTTTACTGGTGAGGTTAGGAAGTGGTATAAAGCTCTTACTCCTAGAAGTATTCATAATTGGAATGAATTTGAAGATGTTTTCTTAAGAAAATGGGGAAATATAACTAATCCAGTACAAGCACTCACTGAGTATAATAATTTGAAGAGAGCTGCTGATGAAACTGTCCAAAACTTTTAAAAAAGGTTTAATAAAGTGTTAGATTCTATTCCTGCCCGTTTGAAACCATCATAAGCTTTAGCTCAAATGAGGTATGTTGAAGCTTTTGACTATGAGTTTTCCATACTATTGAGAGAAAGAGGATCCCCTACACTTGATGAAATGAAAAATGATGTAGTGAAGGTGGAGGTTAACTTGATAGCAGCTAAAAAGTAAAAAATGAGTAAGGCTAAGTTGAAAGAAGAAGAGAAAATTTCATCCTCTACCTCTCAGGATAAGCTGGATTCAATGATGAAAACAATGGAAAAGTTCATGAATAGGTTAGCCCTTGGGAATACCTCCACTCCTCTTGCACAACATGAACCTCAATTTAGAAACCCTTAGTTAAAGAGACCTCAGAATCAACAAATACCAAAGGAGAATAGAAATCAGCAGCCTGATCCTCCAGTGAGACCTCATTTTCAGAAAAATTTGGTTGATGAAGAAGATTACCTTGAAGTTCCTGAGGATTATATTCATTGTTTTGATGAATAAATGTCAGGAATTTTCTTTACTAAAGAATATCATGATCAATTAGATCAAAAAAATCATGAAGAGGAAACATCAGACTATCTAATGGGGTATCAACATGCTATTTTTGAGATGCAGAAAAAATATAATCTCAGAAATAAGAATGTGCCTATCATTGAAAATAAAACATAGCCTAAGAAGGATACACCTAAGGTTGTTGATGGAAAGAAGAATACTCCTAAGGTCTTTGAAGGTAAGAAAGATGCACTGGCTGTTTCTCCTATCAAAGAAGATGAAAAATCTGTTTCTGTTTTCAATCTTGAGAATGAAATTTCTAAGATAAAAATATCAGTCCCTTTTGGTGAGATTCTCAAGGTAGATGAATATAGAAGCAAAAAGATTGTTAAAATGTTAAACTCACAACCAGGAGCTGCTAATATCTTGAATGTATTAGAAGATCATCCAACCATATATTTGGGTCCAAGAATAAAATATGAACAAAATGAGGAAGTACCTCCTTTTTATGTGAGCCTTAGCATTCATGACATGACATTGCATGATGCTATGTTGGATTTAGGGGCCTCTCACAATCTTATGCCCAAAGTAATCATGGAAAGAATGGGGCTAGAAATAACTAGGCCATATAAATATTTGTTTTCTTTCGATTCAAAAAGAGTTCAATGCATTGGTTTAATCAAGGATGTTGTTGTTGGTCTGACGCAAGTTCCTGCTAAGACTGTAGTCATGGACATTGTAGTAGCAGACATTCCACCGAAGTTTGATATGTTGTTGTTAAGGTCATGGGTAGCGGAAATTAAAGATAAAATGCAGATGGATCTTACTTATGCTACCATTCCCATATTTGGGGAGCAAAGAAGATTGTATCAAGAGACAAGGGTGGCCTACATGGTGAGTAGTAAAGACAAACCCAAAAACTTTCAAATTTATGCTCTTGATACTGAACTTGGTTCTGCTATTCTTTTAAATGAATTGACTAATGAAGCGGAAGAGGAGAGGAAAGAAGAAAACCAAAGTTCTAAAATTCAGTAGTATGAAAATCAGCAAACAGAAGGTCAGCAAGTCAGCGATAAGGAGGAAGAAGGTTGGTGGTCATTGCATTTTGATGGATCAACAGGCAGAGAAGGAGCATGAGAAGGGATTTGGATTAGAAATCCAAATGATGAGAGTAAGTTCTTTTCTTATAAACTGAACTTTGATTGCACCAGCAACATGGCTAAACATGAATCCTTGATTTTGGGTCTAGAAGTTTTGAAAAGAATGAATGCTCAAAACATTTCTGTTTTTGGAGATTCAGAATTAGTCATTAAATAGGTTGAGGGTGTTTATCATACAAAAGACAAAAGGATGAGAGCATATAGGAATTTGGTTTTGGACATGTTAGAAAACTTTCAAGCCTACTCATTCATGGTCAAAACTAGAGAACAAAACTCCATTGCTAATTCTCTTGCCGTCTCTACAAGTATTTTCATTATTCCTATGCACTCCACAGAAAAGTATGAGGTTGAGATCTGCCATAGGCCAGCTATCCCTGATAATATTACTCATTGGAAATTTTTTGAGGATGATAAACAGGTAAAAAAATTTATTGAGCTGAAAGAAGAGTTTGAAAATGCACAAGTAGATCAACAAAACATGTTGGCTAAATCTAAAGGGAATTCTGAAGTTTTGCAACCAAAGAAAAATTCCATACCAAAGGGACTCATACCTCTAGAAATTTTTTTTGATTAGAATGATGTTTTTAAATCCCCTAAGATACAAGATGATGATGAAGAAGTTGAGAACTGTAACCTTGGTACTATAGCTATGCCCAAAATGATTAAAATTTCAAAGTTTCTTTCAGTTGATATGAAGTTTAAGTATATTGAAATGATGAAGAGATTCATAGATATATTTTCTTGGAACTATGTTGATTTGAAAGAATATGATCCCACCATTATTCATCATACTATTTGCATAAAAGAAAATGAAAAACCCTTCAAGCAGAAGTCAAGGAGGATCAACCCACTTCTCATGCCATTGATTGAGAAGGAGGTCAAAAAGCTCTTCGATGCTAAAATCATTGTCCCGATCAGATTTTCAAATTGGCTTGCAAATTTGGTTCCGATTAGGAAGAAGAGTGGAGAAATCAGAATATGCATTGACTTCAGAAATTTGAATAAAGCCTGAAGGATAATTATCCCCTCCCAAAGATGGATAAAATTTTGCAAACTATTGTTGGTTCTCAGTGAATGTCTATGCTTGATGGTTTTTCAGGTTATAATCATATCCTTGTACATCCTAATGATTAGGAAAAAACAGCCTTTACTACACCATGGGGTAATTTCATGTATGCCAAGATGCCATTTGGTCTCATGAATGCAGGAGTTACCTTTCAGAGGGCAATGGACATTGCATTTTCTAAAGAGGGGAAGAAGATCACTTGAAAACACTTGGAAATAATTCTGCTGAAATGTAGAAGGTTTGGCATCTCACTAAATCCCACCAAAAGTATTTTTTCTTTAACTTCAGGTAAATTACTTGGACATATCATTTCTAAATATGGGATTAATATTGATCCAAACAAGGTCAATGCAATTCAGAAGGTGGATTTTTCAAGAAGTAGGAAGGAGATTCAATCTTTCCTTGGAAATGTTAATTTTGTAAGGCGATTTATTCCTAATTTTGCTGAGATTGTGAAGGACATAACAAGGATGCTGAAGAAGGGAGTTGATATGAAGTGGATATAAAAATCAAGAAACTCATTTGAGGAGATCAAAAGGGCACTCACAAAAGCACCAGTATTGATCAGTCCATATTTCTCAAAGGAATTTCTGGTTTTTACTTTTTCATCAGATAATACTATCGCTGGAGTTTTGCTACAAAAAGGACAACTAGGTATTGAGCAACCAATTTATTTCTTTAGTAGGACATTAGCCAATTCTGAGCTGAAGTATAATATCTTAGAAAATCAGGTCTATGTTTTGGTGAAGTCTACCAGAGATTTCAGAATTTATATTCTGCATTCTCATATTGTGGCATTTGTTCCTAATACTATTGTGAAATACATCCTCACTCAAGCCGACCCTGATGGTAAGAGGGGGAAATGGATTTCCAAGTTGCTAGAATATGATATAGAGATTAAATAAAAAAATTTGGTCAAAGGGCAAGGCCTGGAAAAGCTGACGGCGCAGTCAAACTTTGACTGTCTTGATATAAATTGGATTGCAGAAATATTAGAAATTTCAGAGGATGAAGAGGAACTAGTTCCTTTTGAAGAAAAGTATATCACTTCAGATTGGTACAAGGAGGTTGTTTATGTCCTACAACACCATAAAACACCTGCTGATTTAACAAAGTCCAAAGAAAGGTTTGTTAAGCTGAAATATTTGAGATACTTTATATTTGACAAAAATCTGTTTTGGAAGGATACTGGCGGAATTTCGCTGAATTGTTTGCTGGCAGAGGAGGCTGATAAAGCGATTGAGGAGTTCCACAAAGGATATTGTGGAGGTCACCATTATTGGAAGGCGACAGTGAACAAGATTCTGAGAGCAGGGTATTATTGGCCTACAATGTTGAAGGATGTCTACAAGAGGGTTGTTGCGTGCCATGAATGCCAGATTTTTGAAGGTAAGAAGAAGCTTGTACCTTTACCTTTGATGCCTATCTATGTAGAAGTGCCATTCCAGCAGTGGGGACTAGAATTTATTGGGGAGATTCATCCATCATCATCAGGTCATCATCGTTGGATTCTTACAACGAATGATTACTTCACTAAATGGATTGAAGAAATCCCAACTAGGCAAGAAAATGATTTTGTGATTATTTCTTTTTTAGAAAATAATATCTTGTCTAGGTTTGGTTGCCGCATGAAGATTATAACTAATAATGCATAGGCATTTAAGTATAAGAAACTGATCAATTTTTGTCATCAATATCATATTACTCTTGGAAATTCCATTGCATACTATCCGCAAGGAAATGGCCTTGTTGAATCTTCTAACAAAAGCATTGTAAGGATCATTAAAAAGGTGTTGCAGGAGAATAAGAAGGCTTGGAATTTGAAGCTGAAGTATGCCTTATGGGCTGACAGGATATGCACAAAGAGGTCAATTGGAAATTCACCATATGAATTGGTATATGGCGCTGAGGCTATTTTTCCTACATCACTAGGGGTACCTGTCATGAAACTGATTCAAGGGCTAGAAGAGGAACCAAATGCAATCCAGAGGAGGATTAATCAAATGATAGCTTTGAAAGAGAAGAGGAATGAGGTTTATGATAACAATCAACAATCTCAAAACAGAATCAAGAGGACATTTGATAAGAAGATCAAGGAAGAAATTTTTCAAATTCAAGATGAAGTGCTGAAATGGGAGGCCAGAATTGAAGAGAAAGGCAAACATGGTAAGTTTGAGAACTTATGGAAAGGTCCTTTCAAGATAGCTGCTTTTCATGGAAACAATACTTACATACTGCAGGAGATGGATGGAAAAACATATGTTGGAGGACCTGTCAATGGCAAGTTTTTGAAGAATTATTCTTCCTAAAATCTGATGGATTATTCATGTCATTGTACATATTTCATTTTATGATTTTTTTCTACTAATAATGACAAGCTAAATCAGCAAGCTTGAGCCCGAGCTGAAGGCCATTAGATCTTGAGGAGGAAGCTTGGCGATTTTAAAGTTTTTCTGTTTTAGTCAAGAAAATGGATAGCAACATTGGAACTACTAGTTCTTAGTGTACCACAAGGGCACACTATCCCAAGTGGAGCCACTGTTATCACCCAAAAAAAAAAATTCTCAAAACATTGTATGTCAACTCTGTTTTTGATCATGGTCTCAAATAGGTTTGAAAGTCATATTAAGTTTTGGTTAAGGGTAGGTCATAGTTTTTATAGGTTTAAAGATCATCATTTGATTTCAAATAAAGACCTTATAGGTCCATTCCATGATCAAATATTTACATTTTTCATTTAGAGGTCATTCCATTAAGTTTCGAGCTAAATTTCTACAATTAGCTAAGAATCCCTTGTTTCGTAGTGTCGTTAGTTCAAAAAAGAGGTTTTGCGCTACGAAAGTGCTGCTACTTTCGCAGCGCAAATTGCAAAAAATACACTGTATGCGCTACGAAAGCGTGGTTTCTTAACTGTGATTTCATGTAAGCCATAATTTGTCAGAATCCGTTAAGAAATGATAGGACAAGGGTATGCTGAGTTAGTTAGAGGTCAGATTCAAAGTACTTACTCATCTCACAACAATCATCATGATAGGGGCATCATTAAGTTGTAATATGAGATTTCAAATTCAAAAATCTTGCTTAATTCAGTCATTCCAGATTTAATTTGCCTCCACACAACTGTTTAAGCTCTGAAGCAGTAAATTTAAGCATGTGGTTGTTCTATACCAAGGCTATCTTCACTATAATCAAGCGAGGTTGTTTTACTGATTCCAGAGAAGCTAACAGGTTTTTTAAAAAGGAAGCATGGCAGAGGAGAAGAAGGTCCACAGAGGGGGACATTGTATAAGATATGAGCCTGAGAATGTAAATGCTATTGTTGAGGATCAAACAGTGATGGAGGCATTTAGCAAAGCAGGCTGTCTCAGATTTTGTGAAAAGCTGCAGGGTTGCCACACTCAGGTGTCTAAAGAGTTTTCCTTACACTTCAGTGAAACATATACCAAAATTGGGATGTTAAATGTGCCAGTCACACTTGAGATCATTGCTTCTGTGACAGAAATACCAAGGGGGCAGGAGACAAGGTTTAAAGGTTTTAAGTTTGACATGGAACCATGCAAGGAATTCATGAAACCTGAATATGCAAATATGGACCTGAATAATGCAATACATAGGAGCTGCATCAAAGGTACCTATGCCAAGCTGTTGTTCAACATTCAAAGATACTTTACATGTGAAGGCAGGTACCATAAATTTTATACTTATCATTTCAAGTTGTTGCTGCATTTCACAGGTAGGATATCATTAGACTTGCCCTTTTACTTACATAGGAGCCTTGCCAAAATGTCTGATAAAGTACAAGCCAAGTCTAATGGGTGTGAAACCTCTCTGTTTCACCATGGTTTGATAAAGTTATTGGTTTTGAATGAGCTTGAGAAAATAAGCAGGGATTGGTCTTCCTTTTTGTTTATGAGTGGATTTGAAATGGAAACCCTAACCCAAACTAGAAACCCTAAAACTAAAAAGACTCCTTCACCACCACCAGCAGAGTCTAGTCAGCCTGTGATTGCAAAAGAAAAGAGGTTTGTAAAGTTGAAACCAAGAAAACAGGTTGAGAAAAGAGCAGAGAAGACACAGGTGCTTGTTGCGGAAACTCCATCACCTGCAAAACAGAGGTTAGAAAGTGTCAAAGAGGAAAAACAAAAACAAGTGGCCAGTAAGCAGGGAATCCAAAGAAAGACAAGAAGCCAAGTAATAGTATCAAAGGGGAAAACAATTGTTTCAGGTACATAAGACAACCCATTTATGAAAGGAAACTTATATGACATCCTTCATGCAATTGATATAGAAGAATCACCCATTGTGCAAGATGAATTCATTGGAGTGGATGAACACAAACATAAAAGAGTTAAATCAGCTAAAAAACTTGAATTTGAGGGTGAAAATGCAGCCTTTATTTTCCAAGAAAGGAAACCTTTAACTAGGCATGAAAAGAAACTCCAAGAAGGTAGTAAAGAGGTCCAAGTAACTATTGAAACATCCAGAATCCCTGAAAAGGTGGTTGATCTCTCATCACCAATAGTGGAGCATGTAGCCAGCAAGACAATGAAGGGAAAGGAACACATGACAGAGTGTCAATTGTTTGAGGAGAGATTGAAGCTAGAAAACCAAGAGATTGAAATGATGAGAAAAGGGCCAGAGAGCATAGCATCGAAAAAACAGATTTCAAGAGGTTGAAGGCAGTATGGGAAGGCCAAACTCTTTCTAGGTCTGGGATTCGAAGTGTTGTAGAACAATTTTTCACATGGACAGTACCAACTATCAAAGAAGAAAAATTTATCAGAGTGATCAATATTCACTTGAGAGCCAGTAATAGAAGGCTAAGAGGCCAAGTGGAGGATTTGGAGCTACAATTGAAACTGTCTTAGGATGAACTAAAAAACCAAGGTGCAAAATGCAAAATTCAAAGGAAAAATCAAATGGGCAATGAAGAATAAACCTCATGAAATGGTGTTTTAGTTCATATGGCTATTTGTCTTGATGAAACCAATGAATTTTTGAAGTTTTGGCAAATTTTGGTTTGAGTTTTGAAGAAAATCCGAACAAAACTGCTCACTCAGCAATTTCGTATCACAAATAGTGCAAAAAGGGTGAAATGCACTACGAAACTACTATAGCAACGTTTTTCACCCTTTTCCATAAATTTTTGAAGGGCAGACCTGTATATTTTGGCCTGAAAATTCTAAGGAGGGTGTGTTAAGTGAATATGCAGATAATCCCAAAAGAAGGAAATCAAATTTTGAAGGCAAATAAGTTAAAAGTCTACGCTACGAAATTGTGTTGTTTTCGTAGTGCAGGTTTGTTTTTGCTATTTTGGGCAGTTTGACGACGATTTTGTACATATGGAACTTATGGATGATTTGGAACATATGTTTTTTCAATTCCTGACAGAAAATGGCTTCGAAGTCATGGATTCATGGTGGTTAAAGTGTCCCAAGAACATAAAGAATCCTAAGCCTAGAAAACATGGGATATTTCCTAGTTTGTAGGAGATCAGCATTGAGGTCATAAAGTGCTGGAGCTTATTAGTTGGATTCAACCTTATGGGAATACAGTTGGAAAATAATTTAATCTAGCTTAGATAAGGTTGTTATGAGTAGAGTTAATGAGTTTGAGTCCTATTTGTAATAGGATTGTTCACTAGGTTTGCAGCTGTCATTTTGTAATAAATACTATGTCACATGGTTATGCAAGGTGTCACAAAGTAGGGAATTTGATGTATCTAGATGAGGATAAGGTTATCCTATGTTGTAAATGATCTATAAAATATGAAAAAGTTGAAACGCTAAGGGTTGGGCATTTCTTAGAAAAAAATATTGTGGTTATTGTAAGTGACTTTTTTTCGACTTAATACGAGTTTTCTACTTAGCCAACTCAAGATTCATGAAGAGTTCTTGCATGTTCTTGTTATGATAGCATATTTTTAATATCCTATTATAGTGGTGTTTTCTTATGTTACTCGAAATTCATCATTGATTCTGCAGACTTCCTTCATGAACAAAGTCGACTTTGTGTGTTTCTTGTTTCACATGTGTATTCCTTGACTTGAACTCGATATGCCTTGACTTCCATGCTAGGTAGATTGTTTTGGTTTTTAGGGAAGCTATTATGACTCCATAAGCCCAATGTATACTTGCTAATGTGATTTACAACCGGTTTATATCATTTTATATGCTTTTATCCCATATAGAGTTATCCATCTACATATTTATCAAAAAAGAGCCCTCTCGAGTTGAGGAGGCTAAGCCTCGACCAAAAGATTGATGCAGAAAGCGGTTACATGAGATTAACTTGATTTCCATCCTATCGAGTTTGATTTTTGTGATAACACAACCAAACATGAAGAAATACATTAAACGGATGGAAATAACATAAGGTAAACTTTCAACATGATAATATCACAATGCCATCGAAGTGACGAGAGGAATCCTATAAATCACACATTTGTCTTTCATTCAACGGGAAATCAAGAAAATAAAATATGCATAGTGATATTTCTTCTCAAACCTGACCAACCATTCGCTTGATTATAATTACATCATAAATAGGCTAAAAAAAATATACTACGACCTCTAGGAGCTGAATTTCCTAATAGGATTTATGTTTCTATCTAATGCGATGAAAATAAAAGGCGCTTTATGTAAATTAGGGGATTGTTTGACTAAATATTTTCCCAAGCATATTTACATTAAACTTTCATTCCAACTCAATATTATGAGTCATTATATGCCTCATAACATTTTCTAACATCATAAAAACAAATTACAATAGATTTTGACATGAAAAACCGGTCAAAATGATGATTGTGTGGAAGCGCGAGTGTCGGCGTTACGCAATCTCCTAATTAGAAAGGAAAAAAATTAGCAAAAAAGCACAACGGTCCATGGTTGAAGTACCTTCGAGTCAATATTTGTGTTCCTTGATGACTTTAACACGTGTTAAAATTCCCTGAAAAATTCAACTTCCTCCTTAGAAACTTTCTCCCATCATACAAAGTCCCCGACTCTCTAAATTTCATCTACAACAAAACGCAACACCGGTGAAAAAGCGCGGTGCTAGTGAGAAAGTGCATCACCACTGTTCTTCATAGTTTTTGAGAAATAGTGAGGGTATCTGAACAAGATGCAAATTTTGGTGATTATTCGAAACTGGTGATCATATATATGACCCCTTTCAAAGACTCGCCTTTCACAAAAAAATGAAAAAAACTCACCTTTACATCAAAACCCTAACCCTATTGTTTGGTTAGGGCACAAAATTGTTGTGTGAGTTTATTCTTTTGGAAAGTGACTTGAGAATTATTACTAACTATGTTTTCAAGAGGGACTTCATGCAAAATATAACCATCTTAACCTCAAACCCATTAAACAAGCATACTTAGGAAAAAAACCGAAAATCAAAACTACCTTTTTTTACCTATTCCAACATTTAAACTTTTGGGTACACTTCAACCAACGGGTCCAACTTACCTATATCCTTCTCTTGTATCTCTTTCAACTATTGCTTGGTGGCCCTCAACTCCCTACTCATGGTAATATTATGCATTCATATGTTTTTCATGCTTATGTAGTGGGCAATGTTAATTTTTCATAGAGGAGCATTGTTCTTTACTTTGATAGTTACATTTCTTCAATAACATGATAATCTCACCCCAAATAACTATACCATTATACGGATCTATATTATTAACCATAATAATGCTGAAACTATGTGGAAATAACAATACCATCATCATCATCATCATCTAAACGAGTTAGGGTCCTATATTGCAAGATCTCAAGGCGATTGAGTATTTTGTATTTACAATTTACATTGTAAATAATTTTCAATATGCAAATGATTTCCATATATATATATATATATATATATATATATATAGAAAATAAAAATAAAAGAGGGTATGTCGAAAAAATGAATATAGAGAAAAAACACAAAAAACAAAGAAAGTTGAAAAGAATAAAGAGAATAAGAACCCCACAAAAGAAAATTAGAAATAACAGCGAACGTGCTTGATTCAAATGCCACTCTTGATAGATTAGTTTTCTTTATGTCAAAATCCAATAAGATTATTGTCATGACTTGTCTTAAAATTCTACATGACTATATTTTTGTTCAAATCATACAACTTAATCATGATTGAAAAAATTGTGAATTTATGTTAATTAGGTGAGTGAATAAAGATTGTCAAACAATTTAATCTTGGAAAATCGGTAGTTAGGTAGAAAACGAAATTGATTCAACTATTTAATCTAAATCAATATGGGAAATATGTGATAGATTAGGTTAGATTTCTTTTATAAAAAAAGTGATGTGGGTTTGCTAGCTTAAATACAAACTAATAAAAAAGAGAAGAAAAAAAATTTAGCTTAGAAAAAGAAATGAAATTAATGGGTAGGTAGAAGTTGTTTTGGAAGCCTTGAAAATAATTAAATTGCTTATCCTAATTTTTTGTTTTCAAAAGGTATTTAAGCATATAGAAGAGAAAAAAGGGGGTAAAATGATGTTATCCTAAGTCTAAATATTCGGGCAGCATAAATATAAACCTTGGCATATCATTATATATCCTAAGGTTTCTACCTTCATTAACCCTCTCGCTACGAAAAATCCATCACATCACATCAATTTAAACCCGCATGTCTGTCCACCATCATTTTTCCACCCTGGATCAAAACGAGTCCTTATCGGCCCCCCTCTCCATCGAGCTTTACGGGATTTGTTCGAAAAAAATTAGCTTTAGTTTTCGTTCACACAATAATGTGGCACCACCTCAGCATTTCGCACCCACTACTGCTCAAACCACTTACCGCCTTATACAAAAGCTACTTTCTCCTTGAGTGAAACTACTCTCCCTATCAGATTTGAGTGCCAATATTTTTCATGACGGGTTTCATATGCACATTACCAATTAATTCTCTTCATGAGAAAAATATTCCATTATGCATTCAATTAGTAACGATCGTTAATACAACGGATCCGCACCACAATCAATAGAAACAACCCAATTTTGTATAAATAAATGCATCTTGAACACTGTAAACTTTTACCTTGCTTATTTCTCTACGCTTTTTGTTCTTGTTATAGGTTTACGAGAACTCTAGATCAATTCATCGGTTCTTACCAGGTCCTAGCATTGTCACTACTAGACCTTTTTCACCGGTCCCAAGCCTTTACACGGCCACGGTAACTGTCCTTTTTTCAACCCTTTTCAATTCTGCAGAAACGAGAGTAAATCATGACATCTAAGAAGAAAATCCGGGGAGGCACCAATAAATCCATTGATCCATCCTCTGTCGATCTAGAACAAATCCCCTCTGGCAGCCAGAGACTAAAAAATTCACGAAACCCTCTATGAATTTGAACTCTTTGAAATGTATTGTTGGATGGAAGACAAATACATAGACAAGTCCGATGACATTGGACTATGGGAATCAAACTTACCTCATTATATATTTCCCCATACCCACGGTGCCCACAGATTCATCCATCAAAATTCTGACGTATTACATTTCAAACCATATAGCCATAATTGCCCCAACGGGTAAAATTATGTTCACATATCTTTTGGCCAATCCATTGACCAAATGATGCAAACCCCCTTCTATAGAAAAATGGAACCCATTTCTCCCAATAAGCCCTCGATGAATTGTATCAAAAAGCTATATTTTCTCCCAAAGGGATAAAACCTTTGAGATTTTTCTAGCTAAAGATACTCAATTGCCTCAAAAATAATCCTCCTTACTCTTCCTCCATTTTTCCTAACGACACCAAACGAATCATCACGGTCATTTCTTACCTCCTTGGATATTACTCGACCGGTGGGTAGATTAGCCAATCATACGCTTTCCTTTCCATATTCTCTCTAGATTAAAAACCCTATATCCTTTTTTTATTTCGACCAATTCCTAGCCGAGATGCTATCCATGACAAATTTATCATATTTCAAACATAAGAGGTGTTTAAATATGCCTGCGGTATAGTTTACATGTTTTTATATTTTCAAGGAGATAGATTTAAATTTTCAATGCGAGAAATTGGATGATGATGGCAATCGACGATCAGGTCATCTTACGGACTACCATGGTGATGAAAGAGTGAGTATTATACAAATAAGTGCATTGAATTGTTTGTACATCCAACGATGATCCTTCTTAGTAGTGCGATAACAAGAGTTAGTGATCACATTAGAAGAATTGTACATTAATGGGACCAATAAAAGACGGATGATTGGTATTTATACAGAACTACACGAGAATTGAGGATTTATGGATGTGAGCTTGCTCCTTACAAGCTTCAAAATTCCCCCCAATGAGGATTTTTTCCTTAGAATACATCGGGAAAATGTGGAATCTTGATGAAGCCCACTTTGTATCAACAAAGAATAAGTCACATTTTAGAATCAAAACACATATAGGGCCATTTGTTGCAACATACGGGTCAACGAGGGAAGAAACGGATAAAATTTTGAAAGAAATAAAGTTCGGCCTCGGTTTCTCCATTGAATCCATTAATGAAATTTGTCCACTGCATCTAGATTATATTTTTAACGGAATGAATTGATTGAGAAAGAAAAATGATGCCATCACAACCATCGAGGAAGAGCTTGGAGATATACTGTTATAGCCAACAACATCATCAAGTTCTTAAACTCAAGAACATATATGGGTTGGATGACTTGGGAGTGGATGACGAGAGTGGGAGACCACTTTTTAGAAGTGAACAAGATTCTTACTAAGAATAATTTGATGTTGGAAGAGAAATGCCACATATTAGAGATAGAAGTGAACGGGTTTTTCGGTAGGATTGAACCTTTCTGTTAACATAGAAGGGTCTCCCTTCTCTATTTGTAGTTAATGATGAGTTGATGACCCGTCGAAGACTAGGTGAAGAAACTAAAGGGTGAGATTGCCAGGATACTTTGCAAAATTTTCCAATATCAAAGGCACCATGACAAGTAAGCATTATTGGAAGCATTGAGTAATTATATTTCCATCAACATGAGGTAAACCACATCTTTGTGGTAAAAACCTAATTTTTCTAGATATACTTAAGTGGATGAAATTTACCGAAAGGTAATCAAGTTGAGTTATCACACGACGAATATCGATGGGATAAGTTGTGTGAACTTCGGGGGTAAATATTAAATTATAAAGGTTAGTTGCATCCAACATAATAGCGATGCATCCCACAAATAGGTCTACTCAGACAATTTTTTCCTAAAAAATAGTGTTACCATTCCATATCACCTCGCAGAGCCTATTGTTTGTCACGAGTTAGAGTTTATTATTCAAATTTTGGACGATATGTACACTATATCTTGAGACATAATTGATTATAATTAGTTTTGTAATATTTAGTATAAATAATTCTTGCATTGAAGTATTCTAGGTTGATTTATGAATATATTTTTCCCTCTTTACGAAATTTTAATTTCCACGTTTTACTAGAGCATCGATAATACAAAGACTTATTACGGGATTCATGTGGTGTATTCAACTGGTGATGCTTCTATTGTAACTATGTCAGAAATTCTTAATTTTAAAACAAAAAGTCTGATGAATAGGACATATTAATTAAAGAACATACCTTATTTCATTGCTTTTAAAAATTTTATGCTTTTCTGAGAAGTCGGATTGAAAAATACTTAATTTATTTTTCCAATCTCTCTGAAATTCACTTTTTTATTTCATCTCATAATCCATTTTAAAAATCCAAAAATATCAGGTTAATGCAACCTAACTTTCTTGTTTTAACTCTTTTAAATATTGAAGAAATATTCATTTTTCAAATGTTTGAATCCATTTACCAATGGGAATACATAAATTTAATCAACCAAATCCAATCAAAATTAAAAAAACAACCAAATACAATCATAACTAGCCTAATATCTAATACAAAAGTTAAATTATACGAGAGAGATCCCTCTCTAAAGGTAGACGGGGATAGATCCCGGCTTCCAAAATGGTTTTGATGTTGTCCTCGGTGTTTATTCTACAATATCTTAAATTACAAAATGATAACATAGTGGCGACCATCGGGACAAGCGCAAAAAAATGTAATTTATTTTGAATTCATAACCATGGTTGAAACATTGTATGATAGTAATACTTCAAAGAATATTGGTTTCCTTTTCATTTTTTTGTAAATAATAAGTGTGTGTGTGCCTTAGATCTAACTCTTGCTCCCTAAAAGAGCCTACACTAGATCTCATCACGATCCAAAGCCTACGGTAATTGTAGATGACCACGAGAAGATGTTTGAGAAGAAGAGCATAGCGAGAGAGACGAGGAAGTACAGTCCTCCTCATAGAGAGGATTCACTCCCAAAAGAACTTTGTAACTGCGGGATATTGAGTTTGAATTACCTTTTTGAAAAAATATTATTTAGAAGTAAGTCGAGTCGATTGGGTAGATCAAATAGTAGTAGACCAAGCTACATTAAGAAGACATTCATCTTAAGCACGATTCTGCTCCTTCGATATAGACTTTCGACTTATCCAAGAATTTGATAAATTATAGGGTTTAGTCTCAAGTCTTGACCTTTACGTTCATGAGGCTTATGTCCAACAATACGCAGAACTCTTTGCTCTGAATTCTTATGCGAATCATCCACCTCATCACAATCTGTGCATCCCTAGATTAGCAAGCCCTACCCCCTTGTAGTCTCTGTAAATACTCAAATGTGCTTTCTCATCGAGCAACTCAAACTCCTTCTTCTCCTCAATCCTTAACCACAATCAACCTTCATCTCCACCAAAAACCCCAGGCTTCGATTTCAACCTTTATCCTTGATTCAACCTCTACCTTTGATTAAGCCTCCACCTTTCATCCAGCAACCACCCTTGATCAATCCTCATATTTTTCATCCTCATATCCCTATAATGGCGACGAAGATATGCTCCTGACATGCCACGGGATTATCAAACGATAATCCCTCAATTTGATAGAACTAGACCTATCACTTTGTAGAACAACATTTTATATAGGATGAATGATAGTTTTGACCTTCAAGAGGTAGATGAGGAAAGTGTAAAACTGAGGTTGTTTGCACAAAGTCTCAAAGGAGAGTTGAGAAATGATTTAAAGAATTACATGCTACTAGAATTAATGATCTCCCTGGATTCCATCAACGGCATTCCTTAATAGGTGGGAAATTAAAAAGAACCCTCTTCATATTTTATCTGGATATGAAAGCATTAGGAGGGCACCAAGGGAAAGTGCTCAAGGCTATTGCACTATATTTAATAGTGTATAAAATGCAATTCATGCCAACATTAAACCACCACAAGTTTTAGCCTTAATAAAATTCCGGATGGCTTTGAGGTAGACATTTATTACCAACTTAGAGAAATAAATTCATCAACATTAGAAGAAATTCAAAGGGATGCGGTGAGTGTAGAAAGCAAATTTGTTAGCAAAAGAGTGCTAGAATTAGGAATGAAAGGAGAGTAACCATAAAAATAAGAACCCTCTACTTCTTCTACGATGCTAAAATTGATTCCTTAGTTAGAACAGTAGAAAGAATGATGGAAAGGATTAATTTAAAAAGAGAGGGCTTCTCCTAGAGAAAATCGGCTTGAACCTCAAAATCATAATCAAAATCTAGGAGAAAATCACTCCCCAAATCCAACAAAGAGAGAACGGAGAGGGGCCGCAGTCAGAAAATTAGACCTCCATTTCGGAGAATTATGCTTGATGAGATGGATAAAAGCAGTAGAAGAGGTAGGAATACAGCGGATCGATTTAATGGGTGTCGATGAATATGAAACTATGTTTCTTACTGGGAAGAACAAGAAATTATTTTCAACTATCCCAAAGCTGAACTTGATTACTGAAAAAATCAAATGACTGACGAAGAGGATTTAAAAGCTGTATTATGAGGACGAGGGTATAATCTTAGGAGTAAGAAAACATCATATTCCCCAAATAAAAAGAATAATGAAAATCCTGTTAAGAAAACCTCTGACACCATTTCAAAGAAAACTACATAAAATTTTGCTAAGAAAACTACTGATATTTCGAGCAAAAAGAAGATAGAAATCCTTGCCAAAAATATTGTTGAGAGTACCTCCATAGCTACTCAAACTGGTATTCCAACATCCAGTCACCAAAAATAACCCGTGTCAAAATAAATTGCTGATAAATCTGAATTTTTGAACTTCAATAAATTCCAAACATCATTCAATATTAAAAATGAACTAGAAAAGCTGAAAATTCCTATCCCCTTAACAGAGTTAATGAACATAAATTTGTATAGAACTGAGGTTATGAAGGCTCTCAACATAAGGGAAAACACTGAAACTATCAATTTGAATGATGATCAGCCTGAATTATTTTTTGGTGCAGAGGTTGATGGTAAAACACAGGAAGGAGGAGTCCCTCCATTTTATGCCAGTCTCAATGTTCATGAGAAGATTCTCCATAATTCCATGACGTAAGATTCAGGTTCTTGGCACAATTTGATGGAAAAAGCTGTTACGGGGAAGCTTTTTCTTGACATTACTAGGCGTTATAAAGACTTTTATTCATTTAATTCCAGCAAAGTAAGATATTTAGGTCTCATTAAGGATCTATGTGTTACTTTAGCCCAAATCCGAGCTAAGAGTCTGGTAATGGATATAGTGGTTACTAACATTCATCCTAATTATGGCATGTTGTTGTCACACTCACAGGGAGAAAAATTACAAGGGATTGTACAAGTAGAATTTACTTATGCTACCATACCAGTCTTTGGTCAGCAAAGAAGACTATATAGGGAAAATTTAATGAAATACATGGCGAGTAGTTAGGAGAAACCACATAACTATCCTCTTTACTCTGTTCACACTGATTTAGACTTCTTCATTCTTTACAATGATGGAGATATTGATTCTCAGGTCACCAATGCTGTGAATGAAATTTGTTAAACACATGAAAATCAAAATCAAATTGTGCGACAAAACACTGAACCTGACCTTTTTGGAACATGAGTTTTGATGGTTGTTGTAGCAAAGTAGGGCCAGTAGTAGGTGTGTGGATCTCAAATTCAAGAAATAATAATCCAGAAGGTCATTCATACAAGTTGAAGTTTCAATGTACCAATAACATAGCATAATATGAAGGACTTCTTTTAGGATTGAATTATTGAAAAAATGAGGTGCTAAAAAAATTTATGTTCATAGAGATTCTAAATTGATTCTAAAGTATATTAAAGGATAATATTCTAAAAAGCATCCTAGACTAAGATCATACACAAATATTATGCTTGATTTTCTAGAAAATTTTGTAGAATATGATCTTACTGTTATTCCTAAAAATTTGAATACCCTTGCTAATGGTCTGGCTTTTTCAGCCAACACATGCAAAATGCCTTATCCCAACATACAATATATAGTGGATGTAAAACATCATCCATTTGTACTAGATAATATGAGGTATTGTTAGGTGTTTGGAAATGACAGAAAGATTGAAAAAATTTTGCAGTAAGGATGAGTATGAATAAAATAATATATATTTAGAGTGTGAAGTAGAAAATTCAAATAGTTGTACATACTAATGTAGCAAAAAAGTTTGATGAATTAGATGTGAATATTTCTGTAGATGAAGTTGTACATAATTTAGAATTTCATGAAATTTATCCAGAAAAAAGAGGAATTTCAAATACTTTAGCTTAAAGACAACGTTTTACCTAGAGGTCTAGTTCCATTAGAAGAGATTTTTTATTTTATTGATGTAGCAAAAAAGCCAAAAATAGAAACCATAGGGGAAGGTGTAGAAGAATGTAATATAGGTAGTTAATAGAATCCTAAAGTCATAAAACTTTCAAAATCACCGCTTGCCACTGAAAAAGAGAAATACATGGATTTATTCAAATAATTCATTGATGTATTTGCCTGGATCTATGAGGATCTCAAAGCATATGACACTAGTATCATACAAAATAAATCTGTAGAATAAATCCAGTTCTGATGCCTCTGATTGAGAAAGAGGTTAAAAATATGTATGATTCTAAAATCATAGTTCCTCTCAGATACTTTGAATGCGTTTCTAACATAGTGCCTACTAGAAATAAAACAAGAGAAATGAGATTATGCATTGATTTCAAAAATCATAACAAGGTATCCCTAAAAGACAACTACCCTTTACAAAAACTGGATCATATATTACAGAAGGTTGTAGGTTCTATTAGGATCTCCTGATTAGATGGTTTCTCATTATATAACTAGGTATTAGTGCATTCTGATGATCAGGATAAAACAATTTTCACTACTCCATGGGGGACCTTCATGTATGTGAAGATGGCCATTGGGTTAATGAATGTCGGGGCCACATTTCAAAGAGCAATGGATAGTGCCTTTGCTAATGAGTTTAGTCATTTTATTTTGATTTATCTAGATGACATTACTGTGTATTCTAAAATTTATGAGGAACATTTTTTACATTTGAGAAGAGTCTTTGAAAAGTGTAGAATGTTTTGCATCTCATTAAATCATAAGAAAAAAAAATTGGTATTAAAGAAGCAAAGCTTGTTGGTCCTATAATCTCTAAGGATGGTATTAGGATTGATCCAAGTAGAATTGAAGTAATATTAAAAATCATCCACCCTAGAAACATTAAGGAGCTTCAATATTTTATTGGCAAGATTAACTTCCTAAGGAGATTCATTCCTAAGCTTGCAGAACTTTTTAGAAATATAACAAATATGATGAAAATGGATTGAGAAATCAGATGGATTATTGAGGCTAGACAATACTTTAATTTAGTTAAACAGACATTGACAAAAGAAGCAGTGTTGATTATTCCATATTTTACTAAAGATTTCATTATCTTCTCTTTCGCTTCTGAACACAGTGTTGCAGTTGTCTTGTTGCAAAAAAATATTGAAGGATTTCAAAAGCCCATTACATTTTTTAGTAAGGCTTTAAGAGATGCATCTTTGAAATATAATATTACGGAAAAACATGCCTTTCCATTGATTAAAGCAATAAAAGACTTTAGAGTATACATCTTGCATTCCCATATGTTTGGTTATGCACAAATTCAGTGGGCAAGGATATTTTAACACAGAATGGACCTGATGGTAAACGAGGTAAATGGATTGATGTCATTCTTGAGTATGAATTAGAAATGAAACCCACCAATTTTATCAAAGGACAAGGACTAGCCAAATTGGTGGTTGAGTCAAATTTCCATGCATTGGTCATCAACTTTGTTGTTGCACTGGATGATTAAGAGAAACATGAGACTCCAAAAACTGATGAGGCATTTCTAAACTCAACATGGTATGCATACCTGTTATATGTTTTATTGAACTTAAATTCTCCTCTCGGTCTAACAAAAACAAAGGCAAGATTTCTAAAGTTAAAAGAAGTTAAGTTTTTCATCATAGAAAATTTTTTATATTGGGAAAGTGTTGGTGGTTTCTTACTTAAGTGCTTGTTAAAGGATGATGCTGAAAGGACCATGCGATACTTCCATGAAAGTGATTGCGGTGGAAATATCTTCAAGAAAACCATTGCCAAAAAAATCCTCAGAGCTAGTTTTTACTGGCCCATCCTTTTCCATGATATTCATAAGAAAGTAAATTCATGCCATAAATTCCATATATTTGAAGGAAAAAGAAATCTTTCACCCCTTGCATTAAATCCTATATCAGTTGAAAGCCCATTCCAGCAGTGGGGACTGGATTTCATTGATGAAATTCATCCTCCTTCCTTTGCCCAACATAAGTGGATTCTTATAGCCACCGATTACTTTACTAAGTGGATAGAAGCCACTCCTTCCAGATCTTCCACTGATTTTGTAATCAATAAATTCCTTGAAACCAATATCCTCTCTAGATTTGGTTGTCCTAGAAAACTTATTACAAATAATGCAACAGCCTTTAAGTCTAAGAAAATGATTGAATTCTGCAATAAATACCACATTACTTTGGGACACTCGACAACTTATTACCATCAAGGTAATGGGTTGGATAAATCCTCAAATAAGAGCTTGGTAAATATCATTAAAAATTTTGAAGGGGACAAGAAGAAGTATTGGCACCACAAGTTAGCTAATGCACTTTGGCCTGTGAGACTTACTACAAAGAAGTCAATTGGCATGTCACCATACCAATTGGTCTATGGAATGGATGGTATTTTTCCATCCTCTTTAGGAATTCCAGTCATGAAGATAATTCAATAATTACAGGTTGAGCCTAATGATACATAGAGAAGGATTTATTAGACTATTTAGTTGCAACAATCCAAAGAGGAATTCTATAACAAAACCCAAATTATTCAAGAAAATGTCAAAAATATTTTCGACAAAAGGAATAAATCTAATGACTTCAACATTGGAGGCAAGATTTTGAGGAGGGATTCCAGGAGAGAAGACAAAGGTAAACATGGAAAAATTGATAACCTTTGGAAAGGGCCATACATCATTTATGCATTCAGAGGACACAATGCATTCTTCCTAAAGGACATGGATGAAGCAGAGATACCTGGTTGTCCTGCCAATGGCAGGATGTTAAAGCACTACTTTTCATAGCATAAATATTTTTCTCACATCATTGTAAATATCATAGTTTTCATTATTTTGATTGGGTAACTTATTGACTAAAATTGAAGCTCGCAAAGAAGGTCGTAAGATTTGATTGATATGCTACCATAAGTACCTCAACAACAAAAGAAATTAGATCCAAACATTACATACATGGGATAGTCAAGGCTACTGATCATATGTTCATGACACTTAACACAAAGAAGTGACAGCCCCAGTTGGAGTCACTATTAGGGTCCTATAATTTATAGGAGCTCAAGGTGATTGAGTATTTTGTATTTGTGATTTTACATTGTAAATAATTTTCAATATGCAAATTATTTCCAAAAAATACATACATACATACATACATACATACATACATACATACATACATACATACATACATACATACATATATATATATATATATAGACACACACACACACACAGATATATATATAACAAAATGAAAATAGGGTATGTCAAAAAATGAATACAGAAGAAAGACAAAAAGAAAGAAAGTTGAAAACAATATAAAGAAAATAAGAACCCCACAAAAGAAAAATAGAAATAACACTGAAAGTGCTGCAAATTCAAATGCTACTACTGATAGCTCAGTTTTCTTTATGTCAAAATCCAATAAGATTATGTGCAGCTTGTCTTAAAATGCCACAATGAGTAGATTTTGTTCAAATTATATAGCTTAATCATGATTGAACAATTGTGAATTTTTCGTTTTATAAGCTAGTCAATAAAGATTTTTCAAACAAATTAATCTTGGAAATCAGTAGTTAGGTAGAAAATGAGGTTGATTCAACAACTTAATCTAAATCAATAGGAGAAATAAGTGATAGAGTAGGTTAGCTTTAAAAAAAAAAAAAATGGTGTGGGTTTGCTAGTTTAAATACACCCTAAGAAAAGAAGAAAAAATGTTAGCTTAGAAAAAGAAATGAAATTAATGGGTAGGTAGAAGTTGTTTTGGAAGCCTTGAAAAGGATTAAATTGATTATACTAAGTCTTGGTTTTCAAAGGTATTTATGCATATGAAGAGAAAAGAGATAACATGATTTTATCCTAAGTTTTTGGCTAAAGAATCACGACTCATAAATATAAAATCTTGGTATATTATTATATATCCTAAGTTTCTACCCTCATTAAACCTACCACTACCCAAAAAATCCATAAAGTCACATCACTGTAAACCCTACACATCTATCCACCCATAACCTCCTCTACCCTCGATTCAATGATGCACATCTGCTTTTGGCCTCCCCTCTCCATCCAAGCTTTACCGCAGGGGGGGTCTAAAAAAATTTGTTTCAATTTTTAGGCCCACAACAACATGCCACCTCCTCCGAATTTCGCACCCCCCTCTGCTCAAATTGCTTACTGCCTCACACCCAACCCCCCGAAAATTGCTTACTCCCGTAACATTGAAACCACTCACCTATTCATTGTGCACTAATCTTGTCACGCTAGCTTTCATACACATATTGCCAATTATGTCCCTTCCCATGGAAAAATACCTATTAAAGAATTTAATTAAATAATTGACCATTAATACAATGGATCCACAACACAATCAACAGAAACAACCCAACTATATAAAACCATGAATTTTGAACATGTTTAACCTTTAGCTCACATAGTTCTCTGCAGTTTACATATTTGTAACAATTTAACAGAGCTCTGAATTGATTCATCAGATATTTATCAATCTTAACACTACATCTACTACGCCTTCTTCACCTATTCAGAGCTTTACAGAATCTCGATAAACCAATTCCTTTCTAAACCCTTTCAATTCTCTGAAACAATTTGAATCATACCTCCTAAGAAGAAATTCTAGGAGGAACTAGTTAACCCAGTAATCTATCCTCCTATTTACCTAGACCATTTCCCTCTAGCTGACAGAGACTTCAAAATTCATGAAACTCTTTGTGAATTCGAACCTATTGAGATGTATTGTTGGCTAGAAGATAAATACATATAAATTTCATATGAAATTGGGATGAGAACTAAAATTACTCTCATTATATCCTCCCCATACCCTAGCCTCTCGAATTCATCCACAACCCCCAGCTCCTGCTACATACCCAAATTAAAGAGACAAAATTTTCACAGGTGAAATTATGTTCACTATCACAACCAATCCATTGATCAAATGATGCAGGCCCCTTCTATAGAAAATGAACACCTTTCCCCAAGAAGCCCTTAATGTGTGAATTGTATCAAAAGCTAGGATTTTTCCAAAAGGGCTAAAAACCTCGAGCTTTTCCTAGTCAAGATACTCAATTGCCTAAAAAAGATACTCAATTGCCTAAAAAGAACCCTCCTTACTCTTCCTCCATTTTCGCTGACAGAGCCAAGAAGATACTCACTATCATTTCCTAACTCCCTGGATACTACTCTGACAAGTGGGTAGATGAGCCAATGATAGTATTCCTCTCCATATTTTTTACATATTCTAAGCCATCTATCCTTTTTAATTTTAGCCAATTCCTAGCAGATGCTATTCATGACAAATTTGTCAGATTTCAAACATAAGAGATTTTTAAATATTCCTTTGTTTTATTATATATGTTTTTATATTTCTAGGGAGACAGATTTAAATTTGCAATGAAGAAATTCGATTATGATGGAAATCAAAAGTCAGTCATCTTCTGGACTACCATGACGATGAAAGTGCAGAAGGATTATACATACAAATACTTCATTGAACCGTTTTTACATCCAGCAATGAATATTCTTAACAGTACAATTGAACGAAGAGTAATTTAGGAAATTAGAAGGATTCTACATCTATCATATCAAGCAAAGACATGTGACTTGTATTTATATGAGAAATACACAGAATTGAAAATTTATGGTTGTGATATTGCTCCTTACAAGCTTTTGAAATTCCTCCCAATGAGGCTTTTTTCTTTAGAGTACATCAGGAAGATGTCAAATACTGATGATGTCCACTTTGTATCAGAAAATAAAAAGTCACAGATCAGAATAAAAACACAGATTGGGCCATTTATTTGCAATAGAAGATCAGCAGGGGAGGAAGTAGATAGAATTTTGAAATAAATTAAGTTCAGCCTCAGTTTCACCTAGTCCTATCATCCATTAGGAACCATTTCAATATTAAGGGTAGAAAACGAGACTACTCCTTACACACATACTCATAGGCTAGAAATAAAGAAGTATATGAACTAAATGGAGTGAGTTGAAAACAATTTGCAGGAGGCTAAGGAGCAGTTAATGTCTACTTCCACATCACAGAGTCCTGTACCATAGGAAAAAGCAAGAAACCTTCAGTGGCTGAACTACAAGCAAGGAATTCAAGATAATGTACAGGAATAGAACCAAACTCAATCCTAAATTTAATCCAAATAAAGATTCAAAATTGGAGGTTATCATAATTACTAAGGAGATACCTAGCTTCTCTCACGTTGGTGGCCAAACAACTCTCTCTCCTACTACTTCTACGGCTTCATGGGATCAACAACATGCCATTCAGAGAAGTTAGGTTGTCTCAGGAGAGAAAGAGAAAATAGTACTTGATACATTCAGGGAAATCAAGTTGAAAAATGAAATCCTCAAGAATAGTACATACAATCAATTCTAGCTGCATTTCCAGTTGTCATAATAGGTTGCTGTCAGCATTTGAATCTAAAAAATGTACAATGAAAATGGCCTTTTTTTCAAGCACAAATTTCGCATCCCAGGAAAACAACTCATTATAAGAAAAATTCATTCGAGTTTGACATCAAAGACATTCATCCCATTGATCAAATGGAGATGCACAAGAAAATAGGTGAAATGATTTCCTCCACATTGACTAATACAACTATGATTTTATCTAAATTGCAGGTTTATTTCGCAAACATTCAATCACAGCTAAAGATGAAAAAATATCTTCTCTGGAAAAGGATACAAGATTTAAGTCTTTGGAAGACTTAGTGGTCAGAGTACGATATGATCCTTCCAACATAAATATACCTAGGATATAATAAAGAAGAAGAATGTTGACATAGTAGCATTGAAGAAACAACTAAAGCTGTCAGCTATATAAGACCCTCTCACCAAATATGTTGAAGAAATAGAGTCTCAGAAGTCAGATATGATGAAGCTCATCATGGAGAAAAATGCACAACTAAGGCAGATGGACACAAAAATGGAGAAAATGATCAAGGATAGGGAGCAGGCCACACAAATTTCCATGGTCCTTTGGAGGTTGTACCTCTTACATCCATCCCCATAGTTACAACTTCTACAACAAATACAACAGGTAGTGCAGAACAATTGACAAAGGCACTAGAGAATCTACCTATCCAAATAGAGGAAATTAAGAAGCTTCAAGATAAAGTCAAACTATTACAAGACCAGAAATCAAGAAGTGAAGTTTCTCATGCAAATGAAGCACGGAGATCTCAGAAACTAATAGAGAGGTTGCAAAATTCACTGAGAGAATCATCCATTAGACCTACATTGGGCCAATTCAAAGAAATCATCTAGAGAAATATACTTGAATCTATTAATGAAATATGTCCCTATGTCCAAATTATTTTTGAATAGAAGGAATTGATTGAGAAAGAAAATGATTCCATCTCAACTATCAAAGAAGAGCTTGGATATATGCCTGTTACAAAAAAAAACATCATCAAATTTCTAAACTCCAAGAATAGATATGAAATAGATGATTTGGGTGTGGATGACAGATAAAAGACCATTCTAGACGTGAAGAAGATTCTTACTAAGAATAATTTGATTATTCAGCGAGAAGATAATGCCAAAATCTAGAGATAGCAGTGAACAGGTTTTTTAATAGGTTAGAGCCTTTAACACAGGAGGGTCTGCATTCTTTGTTTTTGATTAATGATAATCTAATAACTCGTGAGGATAATGTGACAAAAATAAGGGAAATTTCCAAGGACACTACCATATTCTCCAATATCAAAGGCACCATGACGGGTAAATCATTCTCGGAAGCAATGAGTAATGATATTTTCATTCAACATGAGGTAAACCACATTTTCGTGGTAATACCTACTTTTTCCAGATATAATGAGATGGATAAAATTTTCCAAAAGGTAATCAAGTTAGCTATCCCAGATGAAGATTGATGGGATAAATTGTGTGAACTACAAGAGTGAAAATTAAATGAGAAAGGTAAGCTACAACCAGTACATTAGCCAACACAACCCACAAATAGGTCAACTCAGAAATTGTTTCCTCTAAAATAGTTCCAACGTTCCAGATCACCTCCATCGAGCCTATTTTTTTGGTCACAACTAGAGTTTATTGTTCAATTTTTCCTAATAATACAATGTATGTTAAGACAGAATTGATTGTAACCAGTTTTGTAATATGTATTATAAATACTTCATTGTTCAAAATATTCTAGGTTGTTGGTTATTGAATATATTTTTCCTACTAAGAATTGTAACTTTCCACGTTTTGCTGGAGCATCAATAATAAAAGGACTTATTACAGTATTCATGTGGTGTATTCACAACTTAAGTGCTTCTACTGTAACTGTGTTATTTTACCCTTTTTCCTTTTCTCTATTTATCAGAAAATCTTAATTATAAAATAGAAAGTGTGATGAATAGGACATGTCAATTAAAACACTTTATTCTGGCTACTTTTACAATTTATATGTTTTCTATAGAAGTCATATTAAAGAATAATCAATTTCTTTTCAATCTCTACTCAAATTCACTTTTCTTCCATCTCCATAATTCATTTAAAATCTAAAATGACCTAGCTTATACAACCTATCTTGCTCCATGATAACTCTTTTTAAATATTGATGCAGTATCCAGTTTTATATTTTTGACTCCATTACCAAATGGGAATATAGAAATATAATCAAGAAAACCAATCAAATTCAAACAAATAACCAAGTACAGTAATAACTAGCCTAATATCCACTAAAAAAAAAGTTAAATTATAAAAAGAGATCCCTCTCTGAAGCTGGCAGGGCTAGATCCCAGCTTCCAAAGTAGTTATTATGTTCTCCTATATGTTTATTCCCCCAATATTTTAAATTACAGAATGATAATAGTATGAGCCCTCAGAAGTGTTGGAAAATCTTACAACTTCTCAGCCACAAATTCCCGATGGTTACCGAAAATTTTCTCTTTTTCCTACACTAGTTGATGAGGTGATTGATCAAAATTCATCTCTAATTAATCATACTCTCTCTGAAAGTGAATCCCATGATTCTATTCCCGACCAACCATTGGTTGATAAAATGGTTGACTTGATTCCACTTTCAGTTGATTATACCTTTCCATTAAAGAGTGAAATTCATACAACTCAAGTTCTTTTTGTTTATTTAGGTTCCCCTGAATTGGAGGGAAATCCTCTCGTTCCCATTGTACAAGAGGTTGATCCTCCTGTTCCCATAACAAAAGGGGGCAATTCTATGTTTCCCGTTTGTTACACCATTTTTTGGTCATCTAACCTATTATCATTAGATGGACCCAAGTGCACCATGTAAGACCAATTTTACCCTAAGTAAAATTGCTTTCACTATGTAAAATAACTTAATAAACCACATTTATTAGGTTGTTTATGGTCTAAACAGGAAACCCCAAAGGAAATATTAAACAAACCTATTTTGTTTAATTTTCCTCATGGAATAATTAATTAAACCATAATTTAATTATTATTCCTAGTCATGTTTAACCCAAAAACAAAGAAATTAATTAGATAAACCTTTATTTATCTTATTATTTTCCAGGAATAATTATTTAATCTTATTTAGATAATATTCTTTGTTAAATATGACCAAATCACCCACAAATAATTAAATAAATCATTATTTATTTGATTATCTTCTAACCGCTTCCTTAAAAATATAAATAAATCATTTATTTATTTATTTTTGACAAATCAAGGGATTTGACCCAAGTCAAATACCTTTTCCCTCCAACAAATATAATAAAATATTCCATAAAAGGTTGATCTAGATTTGGTTAACATTATTTTAATCATGCACCAAGATCTAGAATGACCCAATATTTTGTTATAAATAGGAGGGTTTTTCCTACCATTCTTCACCTTTTGTTGCCTATTAGATCACTCTGGATCTATACACTTCGTCACATTTTTCCATCATTTGTTGTGTGAGCTCCCATTGAGCTCTATTCTTTGCATTGGGTTTTCTACACCAACAAGAGAGAGAAATCTTAGATCTGAAGTGCTGAGGACTTCCAAGAACCCATCCCACTAAGGAGAATTGGATACGCCTTCTTTTTTTCCTCCCAGGTGCCCTTAATACAAAAATTCTTTCAAAAATTGTTCTTGTCTTGTCTATTGGTATATGGAGCAAACCCTTATTTTTACTGCTTAATGTCTTTCTATGCATAGATCTGGTTTTTTGCAGCTCTTTTCTTGATCAACTAACTGCAGATCTGAAGATATTGGCAGCCACATTTGTTGTTAGGGCTATTAGTTATGCGTAGCTAAAGTGGTCCTTTTTCGTACACTTCGACAAAGGATTCATACTAACAAATGGCGACTCCACACGGGTTTTAAATTACTTAATCACACGGTTATATTCCTCGTACATCTACTACTTCTGCACTTAGGCTTTCTTTTAGCTATTATTTTTCTGCTGTGTTGTTTTTCTCACATAAAACCCTAAAACATTAAAAATTTTAACTTCCGTGGTGTTTTCCGTCTCTGGCCTGGCAGGATGATCACCGCAACCGAGACGGCAATTTTTCTTGTGACCGCCGCCGAGACAACCGAACGGGGGGGTCACTTTTCGGCCCAAAACTATGACTCGATTCTCCGTATCGCATTTTTCAGCCTCTTTTCTGCGACCTGCACTGAAAACAGGTCAGAACCTGCGACCTGCCAATTTTTCAACTGTTTTTCTGCAATTTTTCTGGGTTTTGCTGAAGCTTCTGTCAGGGTTTTCCAGCCTCCGTCTCAGCCCGCTTTGACCTAGTTCTGATCTGTTTTTGGTCATCTAAGTGGGAACATAGCCCCCTAGGGCTTCAGTACCCTCCACTTTTTGTGGAAGAGTTTTTAGCTGTTTCAGCCGTCTGTTTTTCAAAGTTTCAGCCTTCCCTTTTTCAGATCTGATACCTCCTCCTTAGATCCCTTTAAATCAGCTTTTCTTACTTTCAAATCACCTCTTGTCGTTTTGTTTGGACCTCCCTTTAGGACCTCCTCCCTGTCCTTTCCGCTTTTTGTTGATTCCCTCATTTTTTCTAGCCACCTTGCCTCTGCCTCTTGGCTGTGATCTGCACCTCTTTTCAGCAGCTTTTCCCTTTAGATCCCTATCCCTCCCGACCTTATATCTATTGGCCTCTCTTTAGTGTGTTTTGACTAGATTTTTTCCCCTTTTTTTAGACTAGTTTTGAGGGACCCGCCTTCTTGGGTTAGATAGATGCAATAATAGCTGTTATTTTTCTGTTATTTCAGCATTATATACTGTTCTCTGCAGATTTATTTTCAGTTACGCAACACACTTTTTCTCTTGCTCTCAAAACGAAAAGGGTTTAAAAATTAAAATTAACGCACGCCACACACTCACCCTAAGCGAAGAAGAGCCTGGTTTACACCGCCAGGCAAAGACTTTAAAATCAATTGACACTGCACCTATCTACCCTTGTTTCAACATTGTAATCACTTGATTCTACACCTCCTTGCCCTTGTGGTCGTTCTTCTTCCCCTTGTGTCGTGTTTGTGTTGTCATCATTGCGCCCCCAAGGCGTACTTCCCGGAGACTTCTTGGCCTTCACCCTCAGTTTCTGGTCGATCGACCTGCTCCGTCCCGCCGTCGTCGAGCCAGTCCTCCTCCGAGTCCGCACTCTGACTCCTCTTCTGATTCATTGGGTTCTCCTTCTCCTTTTGGTTCTCCCCCTGTCACCTTCACTATGTCTGGTCCAGGGCCTAACGCTAGCGGTGCTCCTGGCCCTAATGCCGGAACTACTACTAGCGGAACCACCATAGGAACTACCTACATCGCAGGCCTCAGCCTCCTCGATTTCAATCAGTTGATCAATGACCCTATCCACCATGATGTTGGTTGGCCTGCTATGCCAACCAAGCTCCCCTCCGACATCCCTAAGTTAGAAGGCCTTGCTGGAGAAGATCCAACCAATCATGTCCGATCTTTCCACATGTGGTGTTCCTCCAATTCCATTACCGATGACTCCATCCGTCTTCGTTTGTTCCAACGCACGCTTACCGGCGAAGCTTCTAAATGGTATGTAGACCAAGCCACCTCTTCCCATACCACCTTTGCGACCATTTCCCAGGCCTTTTTGTCTTATTTCCAGCTCCCTCTCCGATACGATACGGGTACCGAGCTTTTGACCTCTTTTAAACAAACCTCTTCAACCCGCCTTTCCACTCATGTCCAGGAATGGCGACAAAGACGCAGCTTATGTCGAGCTCCCCCCTTTGAAGATCGGATCTATATGGACTCGTTCCTTCACTGTCTCTTAGCTCCCATTGGAAAATATGTCGCCTCCCATTTCCCTCAAACCGAAGAAGCCGCCCTCCAAATAGACTTGAAATATGACCTGATCTATGCTCAGTCTGGTTATGTTTATACCGTTCTTCCTGACCTCCCCAGGACCGGCGGCACTAATGCCCAGGGGGCATCTCATTCCTCCGACGGTATCGTTGGAGCCCTTTCCCATCCATATGCTCAACCTCCTATGGGCTATGGACTCCCTCAAGGAGGGGCCAGTACCTCTAGCACTTTTCCCCCTCCAGGTAGCATGTATCCAGGATACGACATGCCTCATCCTTTTGCCCAACCTCCTGCTTACCTCAATGTTTCCCAACCTAACCATTACCCTTATCTGCAGCCTAGTGTGCCATCTCCTCCAACATATGCACTTCCACCTCTCTTGCCTTCTCAACCCCAGCAATAGCACCTACAGCCCCCTCCAGGGAAAATATTTGCATAGCAGGGCGCGACTAATCCCCCTTCTTATCAAAGAAGGCGGAGAGGAAATCCAAATCAATCTACCCCTGGTACTCATGGACCCAATCCTCAAGGTCTTGACCCTAACACTGCTAACCAGCAATAGGGTACTCAGCCCAAGCCAGACAGGCCTCTTCGCACCAATAAGCCTTGTTCGTGTTGCGGTGTCTACGGTCATTACACCCACGATTGTCCCCTTTTACCACAGATGCAGCAGATGTGGGAGTCTCAAGCCACATTGCGAGGACAACATGCCTCCCCTCATGCTCCCCCTAATGTGGCCACTACTCAACCAGCTGTGTTTACTGATCTTTTCCCTCAGCAAGGATTGTTGGCTGCCCAACCACTGACGGGGCGGGTCGCACTCCACCTTCCATTTACGGTTCCTCAGGTCTGAGATCTCTGATGAACTACGATCCCTCCCCAACGAAGTCGACCTTCACCTTCAAACTCGGTCTCGCCGAGTGCCCAAGCCTCCCCACTTAGTCCGCCCCAAGGCCTCCTTCTTCAGGTTCTACAGAGCCTCTTTCGACATCCAGTGGCCCCTTACATATCCCTCAACCCAAATTTGAGGTTCATACCAAGATTCCTAAGGGACCATTACATCAAAACACTGCTTCTGGTCGAGCTGCTCATTCGTATAGCATAGTAGATGATTTTGTGAAATCTCCCGCTGCCATTTCCACACTGGAACTCCTCCAGTCGTGCCCTTCCCAAAAGAAGGCTCTACTATCTGTCGTGGGCACTGTAGATCCTGATGATGACCAAATGATTGTTTTCGACGCCCATTAATCATACCATCCTCCTCTTCCTGCTTCCATCGCCTTCCAAATCCCAGTCAAAATCTGGAACGCCAACGTTTCTTGGTGTATAATTGATGAGGGGGCATCCACCTGTGTGATGTTTGCTTCAGTTTGGAAACAAATTGGATCCCCTGAGTTGGCCCCTTCCACGATCACCCTTCGAGCGTGGGACGACCACGCCTCCCAGCCCATTGGCCTGTTTCATAATTGTCCTATCACCCTTGCCGGTAAGACGGTTTGCGTTGACGTCGAAGCCATCGACGCCCCGCTAGACTACAAAATTCCATTGGGGCGAAACTACACCTATGCTATGTCTGCTATCCCATCCGCGGTTTTCCGCAAGATGTCTTTCCCTCATAATGGAAAGATAGTCACCATTGACCAGTTGACATATCATGAGCCAAAATCTCAGACCTCACCTGAGACGACCATCTCTTCTGTAGCCAACAAGCAAACCATCGATTCCTTGACCAATGTCTCTCCTGGCATCTACAAAGACTCCTCTTTGCTCGGAACCTTCCCTAGTATTCCTCCTCCTCCTATCTCTGACACTAGCTCATCGAATGTTTGCATGATGCAATCGTCTCGGGCTGCTCTCAAGCACCCTGCTTCGGCTAGTCAGCAACCATGCCCTCTGCAACCTGCTCCTAGCCCTTCACCTGCAGTTGGTATTCATGAGCCTCTTTATCCTCCTGGGATAGTTCCTCCAAGCCTTAGCCATTTAGGAGAAGTCCCACCTGTCCATTACCCCTCTGGTCAGATACCGTTCCTAGCTCCCCCACCAGGAGTGTACACGGCACCGGTCATGGCCACCCTCTCTCTCCCTAACCTGACCTTGGGCATACCCGTCTGGTACATTGACCCTCCAGCCGCTACCCCACCTGGTCACCCCAAACCCTACCTTGCTTTGACACCGGTTCAACCGGTCCCCCTCGCTTCCTCCGGGCCCCCCGCACCTCCCCAGGACCCTGCCCCTGTGGTGCTAGCCCCGGGAAAGAAAGGAAAAGCTCGTAAAGGGGCAACCAATCAGGACCAAGCTGCCTCGACAACCCCTACCCCTCTGCGACTGCCAAAGCCCGCTATCCACTGCGCTTTGTGCGATATTGTCGGTCACGCCACCCATATGTGTCCTGAATTGTCGCACCTCAAGATCCTGGTCAATGAGACATTTCCCAACTCCGATATCCGTGAAGTCTACATCACTATCCCGGATTCTATCCCAAAACTCAAAACCTTGCGCACAAATCACCCTTGTGCTTTGTGCGATTTCCACGGCCATTACACCCACCTCTGTCCCCGCCTTGACGAGTATCATTCCTCCTTAGACACGTACCGCCAATTCAAGGCTACGCATGACAAGATACCTTCTCACTTGCCTGCGAGTTCTACTTCGATAGGACCAGAGGATATTCCTACTCCCATTCACATTCCTCCTCCCACTATCGAACCAACGGAGCCTTCGACCACCATTTTGTACCTATCATCATCCTTGAGAGATAGTTCACCTAACCTCCGACCTGCAGACACTCTCGATTCCCCCTAAATCGACCTTGGATCTATTGACGTTGCGCATCTGAGCCCTTCTCCACAAGATGACCCGTCACACATCACTACCTCATCGGGTGATCCTTCTTCCTCCAGTCTTCCCATCTTCCAGTCCGATGAAGACATTATGGAAGCCATGACCAACCCTGACTTTCCATGGGATGATATGCACGATCGCGCATACTTCCTCCCACAGTAGTCCCATGACCAATATGCTATGGAAACCAAAGACTTCATTCCCAATGCAGTCGATTGGTTCAAAAATCCCATCCCTGCACCTGATGCTTTCGAAGAAGGAAACATGGCCAATATCTCTCCTACCATTAAAATTGACATTTCAGTCAAACTAGGAATCGAAGAATATGTCACCTTGGGTGCCCAATGCACCCCTGAAGAAATTGAAGCTTACACCAATATTTTCAAAGAATTCTATGATATTTTCGCCTGGTCCTATTCTGAAATGCCCGGACTCGATCCCGCCATCGTCGAACACCATATCGACACATGGCCTGATGCCAAACCGGTCCGTCAAAAGTTGAGACCCATTCATCCTTCCAGACGTGACGCTATCAAAGCCGAAATCGATAAGCTCAAGCAGGCTGGTTTCATTTACCCCATTGAATACACCACTTGGGTATCCAACCCAGTTCTCGTTCTCAAGAAACAAGGCACCATCCGTGTCTGCACGGACTTTTGCGACTTGAACAAAGCTTGTCCCAAAGACAACTTCCCCACACCGTTCATTGACCAAATCATTGACGAGTGTGCGGGGCATGAGGTTCTATCCTTTATGGATGGTTTCTTCAGATACAACCAAATTGTTATCCGTCCTGCTGATCAACTAAAAACCGCGTTCATTAGTCCGTGGGGAACTTTTGCTTACCGGGTCATGCCTTTCGGCCTTAAAAACGCCGGCGCCACTTTTCAATGGGCCATGTCTTATTGTTTCCATGACTTAGCTCATATTATCCTTGCTTATTTAGATGACCTCACTGCGCGTTCTAAGCATCGGGCGCAACACCTACATGATCTGCGTACCATTTTTCTCCGATGTCGCAAGTATAATATCCGCCTTAACCCGTTGAAATGCGTCTTTTGCGTTCCCGCCGGCCATCTCTTAGGCTTCATAGTGTCTAAGGATGGTATCACTCTTGACCCTTTGAAAGTTCAAGCCATTCTTGAACTTCCCATTCCACGTACCCTACGCCAGCTCCAAAGTCTCCAAGGCAAAGCTAATTTTCTTCGTTGGTTCGTCCCTGACTATGCCACCACCGCACATGGGTTCCTCAGACTCCTCCGATCCAATATCCCATTTGTTTGGGATACCTATGCTCATGAGTCTTTCGATGCCCTCAAGCAGGCTCTCACATCCGCTCCCTTGATCCGCCCTCCCAACTTTGATCGGGACTTCATCCTGTATATCTCCGCTTCCACCTATTCGGTCGCTGGGGTCCTTATCCAGGAAGATGACAATGGTATCGAGCATGTGATTTACTACGTCAGTAAGAACCTTGTAGGGCCTCCTGTTTCCTACTCATATGAAGAAAAATTAGCGCTGGCTGTCGTGTTCTCAGTCCAAAAACTTCGTCATTATATCCTCATGTGCTCCACCAAGGTCGTGACTAATTCCAACCCCATGGCTTTCCTATTGAGTCGTTGTATCCTCACTGGGAAGTACACCCGTTGGGTCATTATCCTTCAGGAATTCAACCTCGAATTTGTCACACCAAAGAGTAAGAAAGGCTTAGCCCTCGCTGAGCTCATTTCTGAATTACCTATCGGATCGCAAGACCCTCCAGTTAATGATGATTTCCCTGATGAACACTTATTTTCCATTACTTCCGATGACCCGTGGTATGGCGATATTCTTACTTACTTGCGAACCCAAAAGTTCGCCCTCCACCTTGATCGTGAGGCTCGCCGACGTATCCGACACCAGGCTCCCTGATACCTCCTTATCGGTGACGACCTCTATCGTCGCGGGATCGATATTGTCCTTTGTTGTTGCCTCACACACGCTGAAGCTGAACAGGTCCTTAATGCCTGCCATAGCGGCGCTTGCGGTGGCCACCTCTCCAGCCTTGCTACTGCCCAGAAATTCATGCACGCTGGGTATTTTTGGCCTTCCCTCTTCAGTGATTTCATTGACGCAGTCAAACATTGTCCCAATTGCCAACATTTCGCCCCTAAGGCGTGAGCTCCCCCAGCTCCCCTCCATCCGGTCATCTCAACTGGTCCCTTTTGTAAATGGGCCATCGACTTTATGGAGTGTCGCCCGCCATCCGCTGGTAACCATAAATATATCATCGTGGCGGTCGACTATTTCACAAAATGGGCCGAGGCCATGCCAACATTTAACAACACAGTAGCTACCGCAGCCCTCTTTTTCTTTAACCACGTTATCGCTCGATTCGGGGTTCCGAAACAACTGGTCTCTGACCATGGCAGACATTTTGAAGATGAGATATGGCGTGAGCTATCCTCACTGTTGGGTTTTGAGCACCAATATTCCTCCTCCTATTACCCCCAAGGTAATGCCCAAGTTGAAGCAGTCAACAAAATCCTCAAGACTATGCTTCAACGAACGGTGAATAAGAACAGAACCAACTGGCATATTATTCTCTTCCTTGCTTTGTGGGCCTATCGAACTTCTGTTAAAACCGCCACCGAGTTTACTCCTTTCCACCTCATTTTTGGAGAGGAGGCAGTCTTACTGATCGAGTGTGAAATTCCTTCCCTGCATCTGGCCGTTGAACTTCTCCCTGACACCCAACCTCTAGAACAACGACTTATCATGCTTGAGCGCGCTTCCAAAGACCGCCGTGTTGCCTTGCAAACCATGGAAGCGGCCAAGAAATGCACCAAAGCTCAGTATGACAGAAAATTCCAGCCTCGCACTTTTCACGAAGGTGACCTTGTTCTAGTGTATGACCAGGCCCATGATGTCCTTGGTCATGGGAAGTTCGACTCATTATGGCTAGGCCCTTACATCATCAGTAAGGATCTCGGTAAGGGGGCTTACCTCTTAGAGGATTTCGAAGCCATCCCCTTCCTAATCCTCGCAATGCACTCTATCTTAAGAAATATTACCCTTAGCATTTCCCTTCTGAAATGCATGTTTTATTTTCTTTTAGATAGCCAGCATCTTTTTTCATTTTTGTGATTTTCTACTTCACCCGGACCCATTTTGTCCAAGAAAGGTCACTTCACCTCCTCTTTAAATCGAATTTCCTCACTTACGACACTTGTACTTGGGGCACCATTTTGCCTCCTTACTCATCTTTGTTCGTGTCAATTTTCGTCATGAGTTACCATCTTGTACTCATGTTTTCATGGTCCCCCATTGGGCCTTTATTGTGTGGCAGCACCATCGAGTAGCCCTTGTTTAGAGCATCCAAGTTGAGTCATCATCGCATTCATGGAGTCTATCCCGAGTCCCTTTCTACCCCGCTATAGCCCTCAATCCTTCCTTTCTTGGTCTCTCTCTTGTGTCGCACATTATGGCCTTCAGTCCCACTATCCCCTATCTCTTATGATATTGTGTCAGTCGCTGCCATGTCATTCATGCCCTTTATGCTCTAACAAGGGAAGTCGTCCATTCGCTACTCAGTCCTTTCCATTTCACCATCATCATTAGTGTCAGTCTGTCCGTCGCTCTACTATTTTCTCTCGTGCCTTAGTTGAGGATCTCTCATTGCCTCACTTATGGTGGACCTCCTTCTATCGACATCAGCTCATTCATTCCAGAAACCAGGTCTAGAGGGCGGTGTACCTTGGTTCCAGCTCCCACTCTTGTTCGGTGCCTCGGATCAGGCAAAGGGATCTCTCATTTCCCTTTTGACTTGATTGTTTCTCCACTCCAGCTCCTTTTCAGCATGACCGAGATCCGTATACTTGATGGTTCAGTGATACAACAGCAGCTCTTGATGATTCTCGGGTGTGTGTGAGATGTCTCAACCCTCACGAGGGGGTGGCCCTGCAGGTAGCCCCCCACATGCACGGATGACCTCCTACTTGCAGCCTTCGATGTAGCTCCAGGTATTTGATGATGTTGGCCTTAGCCACTTGCAGTGCCTCTTTGATTTGCATGTATCAGTCAGATTTTGTGAGCCCTTCCCCATTTACAGGGGGCATTGGGGTTGTATTTGTATCTCATGTACTCAGATATTATTGTATAAGTCCTGGCTGTTATCCCAGGCACAGCATGTATGTGGGATTCCTCATTGTATTTTTATCTGGCTCATGATTATGCCGACTGTATTTTATGGTTCGGTCCCTTGTTTACTGAACACACTATTCTTTTGTACTTTGTCTCGGCGGGCATAGGCATGCCTCCCCCGCCGCCTTCAGCACAGGTACCCTCTCATAAAAAGAGACTTGTTGCACCTACGAGTCTCGTCTCCTTAGGGTCTAGTTCTTCAACACACTATCTACCTTGCATTTCTCTCTCTGACTTCCCTTTTGTTGTCTGGTGATTGAGTTCTTACAACGTACTTTGGTCATACGATTTGCTCCTGACACTCGCACGCTGGGGGGTAATCTGTTACACCATTTTTTGGTCATCTAACCTATTATCATTAGATGGACCCAAGTACACCATGAAAGACCAATTTTACCCTAAGTAAAATTTCCTTCACTATGTTAAATAACTTAATAAACCACATTTATTAGGTTGTTTATGGTCTAAACAGGAAACCCCAAAAGGAAATATTAAACAAACCTATATTTGTTTGATTTTCCTCATGGAATAATTAATTAAACCATAATTTAATTATTATTCCCAATCATGTTTAACCCAAAAAAAAAGAAATTAATTAGATAAACCTTTATTTATCTTATTATTTTCTAGGAATAATTATTTAAATCTTATTTAGATAATATTCCTTGTTAAATATGAACAAATCATCCAAAAATAATTAAATAAATCATTATTTATTTGATTATCCTTCAACCACTTCCTTAAAAATATAAATAAATCATTTATTTATTTATTATTGACAAATAAAGGGATTTGACCCAAGTCAAATACTTTTTCCCTCCAACAAATATAATAAAATATTCCATAAAAGGTGGATCTAGATTTTGTTAACATTATTTTAATCATGCACCAAGATCTAGAATGACCCAATATTTTGTTATAAATAGGAGGGTTTTTCCTACCATTCTTCACCTTTTGTTGCCTATTAGATCACTCTGGATCTATACACTTGGTCATACTTTTCTCCATTTTTGCTTTGGTGAACTCCCTTTGAGTTCTATCTTTGTCTGGGTTTTCTACACCAACAGGAGAGAGAAATGCTAGATCTGAAGTGCTGAGGACTTCCAAGAACCCATCCCATTGAGGAGAATTGGAAACATCTTCTGGTTTTCCTCCCAGGTGCCCATTAATACAAAAATTCTTTCAAAAATTGTTCTTGTCTTGTCTATTGGATGCATGGAGAAAACCCTTATTTTTACTGCTTAATGTCTTTCTATACATAGATCTGGTTTTTTGCAGCTCTTGTCTTAACTAATTAACTGCAGATCTAAAGATATTGGCAGCCATATATGTTGTTAGGGCTATTAGTTATGCGTAGCTAAAGTGGTCCTTTTTCGTACACTTCAACAAAGGATTTATACTAACACCATGGAAAATGAGGGAGTTATGGAAGCCCTCAGAAATTGTGGTTTGAAAAAATTCTTTCTAACACCATGTCTCTGAGCCCAACCAGAATTGCCACAATATCTGATTAGTATATGGGACAAAAATCAAGAGAAGTTCATCCTACGAGATCAAGAACTTGAGATTGGTGTTTCTGACGTGTACTTCATCACAAGATTATCGTGGAGAGGTGCAGCACCACTCCTGATCGACACCCAGCCCTGCATGGAAAACATGACCATGGTGATAGACAGGGTATGTCAAGGAGTGCGGAAAGGATCCGGTAGTGGGAAAGTTGATATACAAACTATCCCAGATTTGACACTACGTATGGTATTTCATACCATCACACGGGCTGCGGGATCACAAGAATCGCACAAAGAAACAAAGACAAAGTTGCTTCTTGCTGTGGACTGCATGGCCCCGACCATCTACAATTGGGCAGAGGCCGTGACCATAAACATGAAGCGCCAACTAACCAAATGCAAGAATACCAAATTGAAGCAATTTGGTTATGGATTCATCTTGGTATCATTCTTCTTGAAACGATTACCAATTTTTCAGCGACATGAGGTCATAGTTTCGATGCCACCAGCGAGAGAACCACGGATGGCTCGATGGGTAGCACTGATGCCAAGGGCAGGGGGCGACCAACAGATTTCTTGGAGGCCGGAATTTTTTGATTGGCTCCGTCGACAACTGATTGTAATGGAGGATTGGCCCTACTTTGGCTCATATTTCACTGATGATCCAGACCTCCCACTCCCGGAGGTAGAAGATTGGGATGAAGATTTGGGTGAGACTCAATTTTTAAGTTTTATGAGTATTATAATTTTTTTGTTTATTTATGTATGTTTTGGCATTAAATCCATGTGATGCAGATGTTGGCCCAGAGAGACCTGCCAGTATGTCACCGATAGCGAGGCGAATCCCTCACGATTTCGACCCTCAAGGCGGGGGCGGCGACGAAGATGAGATAGTGCACAACCTGGAGGGGATCACCCGAGGAGTCCGAAATTATGCACGTTTTGATGATGTTCCTCGTGCCTATCAGAGACATACTATAGGGGTGCCCAGCCGAATCCACCCCTTGCTGAGGCGGCTAGTACGGGCCGTGACATGTTATCACGAGCATCTTGCTGATTAGACACATAGATTTATTTTATCTGCATATTTTGCGAGGCATGATGTCTCAAGATGTAACAGAAACATACATATATTTTTTGACGTTTATGATGCACACAGTTGCAAACATGCGATATATATATATATATATATATATATATATATATATATATATATATACATCTATTTTCCTACATGGCTCTTTTACATATGATGATGCTTTATATATTACACAAATGCCTAATACAATGTTAGCTAATGTATCAGTTAAATAATCTCCATAATAAGTAATGACCCAAAATTCAGGAAAATGTTCACAAAGCACATAAAGCCAAAAGATTTCATTTTTATGCAAGCTTGAAAACAAAAGTAAACTATGCTTGAGATTGGTTTCATTTTTACACAAGCTTGAAACAAAGGTAAACCATGCTTGAAATTGGTTTCATTTTTACACAAGCTTGAAACAAAGGTAAACCATGCTTGAGATTGGTTTCATTTTTACACAAGCTTGAAACAAAGGTAAACTATGCTTGAAAAATGGGCATGCCCCCAGCATGGTGACTCAATTCAAGGTACATGCCCGCCAAGCTTCATTCCATATGAAAGACAGATGGAGTGAAGGTTCAAATTACGAGATCAAGAGAAAAAATCGACTGGGATTTCACGAGATCTAAACAAAGACTTGAATTGAAGGGGAACGTGTTTCATTGTTTTAACGAGGTTGACACATTAAAAGAACTATCCTCAAGACACCCTGGTTCATTTTTTAAGGAGCATGACACAAGACAATGAACTCTACTCTGGCGACCTCATCATGGTGAATAAGAAGTCATGGCTTCCAAGAGTTCCACACCGGATGGGAGAACAACATCTTTGAAATTAGGACCCAATGCCCCCAACACACAATGCACAATGGCACTATCACTAAATGCGGGCATGGGATAGGTAGCCACATAATTAAACTATAGCGGGGAAGATACAATTGGTGGATAAAGACCCAGAAGGGACGATGGTGAACCAGATGTCATGTTAGGACCAAATAATGAAAGCTGATCAATGGTCATGATCCGACCTTTATGTGGGAAACAGATCACACAAAAGAGGGAAGAGACAAGCGCTCCCATGACATAAGTATAGTTGCATGCCAGGAGTAAATTAAAATCGAAGGGGCCTGGAATAACCATCATGTCTATATAGACGGTTTTCCCTCCCAAAGTAACAGACAACTTCAGAAGGATCCTTAACAGTTGATTGGTTCTTCTGTTAAAAGCCAACATATTCTGCGTAACAGGCACAAGCGGTGGAGAACCAAACACTTTCCAAGTATTGTAAGATAGAATAATAATAGATGCGCCTTCATCTATAATGGTGCTAGGCACGATCATATCGAACACCTGTACCGTGATCTCAAAAGGCACATAAGAAGGAAGGCAGTATCCTGCAAATCGACTCCAATCGAAGGAAGTGACCAAACTACTTGGAGGAGGTACTATCGAACTGAGATGGTCTTCCCCTGGTGTTACCAGAGCAAGAGGAGCATCCTCCTGGACCTCCATCACGGAAGCAGGAGGATCAAATTCTTGAATCACAAGGATGGGATGATATTTCTCCAAGTCCAAGGAATCTGAAGAAACAAGAGAAACGTGAGGGGGATGAGTTCCACTCTCGACGGAAAAGACTTGATGAACCATAGGCGAGATCAAGTCGACCGATTCCATGTCTAATGGTTGGTCGGGAACTGATTCCTGAATTTGAATTTTAGGGGGAGTGGGATCGACCAAGGATGACTCTTGACTGATCGTGGAATCAACTAGCGGAGGACTTAAAGAAATTTTCTAGTAACCAGCCGAAAGGCAGGGTGCAAAAAAAATAGAGTTGTTCAGCACTCTCTTGACTTCATCCATGTACGGACAAAGGTGAATGGGATGATGCCCTTCACACAACTTACAGGGATTCGTAATCTTACCTTGTTTCGTACGAGTCTTATCAGTACTAGTCGAAGATGTGTCACCAATATGACTTCGAGAATCCAAAGACAATGACGGATGGCCATCGGATTATGCTTCAAGTACCTTGGGAATGCCAGGGCAGTCTCGAAGAAGATGGTCACCTTTGCACAACATGCAAAGGGAATTTGAATTTTCATGGAAGCTTGGATGGTTTATCGATGGAAGGTGTCTTAGGAGAAATAGCTGCAGCATTAGCCTCTCGCTTATTTTACTTCTTCTTCTTTCTCTTATTCTTCTTCTTCTTAGCCACCTGGTTACTGGAATCCATACTTTCACCAGGCGAAGTAGAAGAGGAGAACGAAGAAATAGGTGAAGAAGGGGAGAGGTCCACCTTAGAATCAACATGATGTTGTTCAGGTGGAGGAGATGGTTGTACAGAGGGTGGAATACTTGAGACCACAGAGGTCTAGAACAATTAGACAGGAAAACCAACAGTTAACCCAGGAAGGGATAATGTTGCCATATAAGGAGCAACAACATTTCCAAAAGCAAGAAAAGGACCAGGATTCCCTTCGGAGGGGATTCCTTGGTTGGAAAAATCTAGAAAAGTTGCCAGTGGAAACAACTGTAAAACAAAATGCTAAGGAAGATAAATTTAACCAGGAATATTTCGTGGGCAGTTAATATTTTAAAATATTGAAAAAAAACTCTGTCGTTTCATATTTTATGAGTCGAGAAACAGGAAAATGGTGACTCTATCACTTTTAGGTTGAAACGAGCGTGAAAGGACAAGCGATCGATGATCTTTTCATGTTTAGAGAGTCACAAAAAGACCAAAATGACTGCTCAGGTAATCTAAGAAAGAGGGTATACCAAGTTTCCGTGAACTGCCATATACACCTTGGTGATCAAATGAAATAGAAATGACCAAGGACTTGACGTACGTGTAGGTAGTCTCCCCGAATGCTGTGTTCGGTGTATCACGGTTACAGGGCGGCAGACTTAGCTTCCGATGGATAAAGGGATTGCAACCTAAAGGGGTATCCCTTTATATACTCGACGGTATGGGGAGCACAAGTCCGTACTAGTGTTATCTAGAGCCAGATGGCGAATGACAGCTACTAGGTTTTAAGACGTTGGAACACATCTCTAGCCTAGACCACTAAAAATGTTTCATTAGGTTTCAATGCTTCCTTAGGTTAATTAAATAATTTTTAAAGTTGATACTGAATTATGTCTCGATTTCATGGCCCTACCGCTGTCATCTAAATCTCCTATATGCAACTATATGAGAAAATAAATCTTTCAATTCGATGAATGATATCTAGTTAAGGGAAGAGTCTCAAACAATGATGCAACATACAGTAATATTGCAAATGAAACTTTTTCCAAACTAGATGAATTTCACTATCCAAAAGTAATCTAAAACATTCAATGATGCGAATAATGCAATGTAATATATGCAAAATCATCTTTTTGAAAACTATGTAATTGTAATCTATGCACAATTTATGTTTTCTTTTGAAAGAATAAGAATACACTCAATGCATTTTTCGATGAAATGAGAATCTACTTAATGCATGCTTTTAATGAAAGAGAAGGCGCTCAATGTGATTTTTAGCTTTCAATCATTAAACAATGTAATCTAAGTTCAAATATAAATCTCAAAAAATACTTTTCAATGCAATGTGATCTAATTCATTTTAATGAAAAGCAAACTCTAAGATGAAAACTAAATGAACGCAAATTTTCTTAATAGAAGGATGAATGCAAAAGGGATGCAAACCAACACTAAGAATGCAATCATTGTTTTAAACACTTTGTAATGAAATTCCTCAAAAGGCTACAAGACATATGAGGTCAACCACAAAAAGGACTTCCAAAGCATGAGCTCAAAATAAGGCATTCATTCCCTTTTACATCAAGAAATCATAGAAAGAAGACTTGTCAGCTGAACAATGAGAAATGTAATCTATGCTCATAAGCGAACAAGCGGACCAAATGAACTCGAACGACACTTGAGACTTGAACACTCAATCAACCGAAAATCAGAAGGCAATCAAATAGAGATGGCTCACCAAGAAAGGAGACTGACTCAATCTGGAGGGTGATGTCCCGCGAAGCATGCAACTAGGCAATTGATGCACAGTCCTAGAAAAACTAGGATTTAAGGATGCACGTCCAAACAGGAAAAACAACCCAAAACAAAACCAACAAGCCAATCAAGCCCACTTGAGTGAACGGGAGAACATATAAATCATACAGAGAAAGAGACCGGAAGGGAAAGACACACTGGTGGAGGAATTAGGGAAAAACCTCAATTTTTCACAGACCTTGAAATTGGCACGACTTTGGTGGGTGAAACTAGTGCCAACTGGCGCGACTTGCTCACTGAAAATTAGCACCAATGGCCAACTAGCGCAGGTTGCTAACTGAAATCTAGCGCCAATCGGTGCTACTGTTAGAAAAATAAAAGTGCCAATGACTGAACAAGAAAAAACAAAGAATTTCTCCCAACCAAGACCAGACTCACCACTTCAAGAAAAAACTGAAAGATCGTAATTGATGAAAAACATAGGAACAAACAGGGAATAGGTTGTTCGACTAAATCCGTTGAATGTATAAGACCTCAAAGAGTGAAAAACTCAAAGGAAACTCCCCAGTGGAGTTTCCAATTTTTTTTCCAGGTAAATCCCCTCTGCGGACAGAGGCAATCCCTCTAGCCCTAGGGTGGGTCTAGCAACTACGGGAACATACTAACATCTACCTTCCTAGATTGTAAATGAAATTCAGATCAAGGAAGATGACCTCTCTCATTCTGATGCTATGTTGTCGTCTTCCATTGAAGCTTCTTGATCCGTCGCTCTCCTCAAGCTCGACAAACGCTGCTACCAATGTTCGATTACCTATACAGACAATCAAGACACCACGAAAAGCGTAAAACTACGACAAACATAAAACAATTACAACCTATCTAACTGATCAAGGAATGCTAGAAATCTCATTATAAATGTAAACAAGAGTGGAAGATAAACATAAGATGCATTTCATTATGATAAAGACAAGGGGAGTTTACAACCAAGCCTTGATGTTGAGGCTCTCCTTCGGCAGGTCCGTATCCAAGCACGTTTGCAACACCCTCACACACAAAGGTCTAGGATCTCACTATGTTCCCAACACACACAAACAATCACACTTTGCACTATTCTCCCGAAGCTATGATTTCTTCTTCTCTATGCTAATTTTTTCAGCTATCTTTTCAACTAACACATCAATGGAAGATGGCTATATTTATAAAGGAGAGGAGGAGGTTGGGATCCCTACAAAGGTGGGAGAGAGTCCTATCCTTTAGGAGAGTTCCAAGGGAGGTGGAAACTACTAACTAAAGGAGGGAGTCTGTGGTTGTTTCAGTTCAACCACTCCCAATGACTCATCCTCGAGGTGGTTGGAATAGAACCTATGCCTCTATTTTTAGAAAACATTCCATAAACAGCTTGGCGCAGGTGCTTAACTGGGACAGAGCACCAACTGGCTCGAGCTCAGTGTTAATTTTCCAGCTCGGCGGGGGAGTGTAATTGGCTACTCGCACCAAGGCAAAAACAAATTTTTTTAGTGGTCTGTTCAGGAAATGGTCAACAGAAGGAATGTCGTCCTTATGGAAAGGGATTTAATGATGGTATTTGCAAGGCATGAAACTTCTAATTAGTCATAGAAATGACCCTCCAATGTGTGAGATGGGGATTGCAGGAGTAGTGAAAAATTACTGTGTAACACCCCTAAACCCTAAACCTCTAAACCCTTAACCCCTAACCCCTAAACCCTTAAAACCTAACCCATTTAACCCCTAAACCCCTAAACCCATAACCCATTTAACCCCCTAAACCCTAAACCTCTAAACCCTTAACCCCTAACCCCTTAAACCCTAATTCTCGACCCCTAACCCATTTAACCCCTAACACCCTAAAAAAATAACCCATTTAACCCCCTAAACCCTAACCACATTAACCCCTAACCCCTAACCCCTATAAGTGTCCTCCATCATCAATGTCTGCAAATTCCATGACCCCGGTCCAACGTGCTCATCAATTTATTCCTCTATCATTGACACATCTGCAACATACTCTTCTTCACATGTCTCATCTTCTTCTTCTTCATCGCAATCTACAGCTCTATCCTACTCCATTTCCCAACCAAGTCGAAGATCCTCTACTTCAAAATTCTCCTCCAAGAATTCAAGTTCAACGCGAATCCATGGGTGATCTTCTCTCATACACCTCAAACTATACTACAAGGTCTGAAAAATCCTCCCTTGAAATTCTTCCCAACTTGCCATGTCTTATTATGCAACTTCAACCCTGACCAATGTATTTCCCCTAACAATGTTTCACTGAGACCAACCAATATAATGTGTAATCTTCAATACCAACTACAGCCCTTTCGTTGTATTTGGGTCAGGTCGATTCGAGTCAGGTTGGGTTGTGCAATGAAATGTGTTCGGGTCGGTCGGGTTGGGTTGTGTGAGGGCACCCAGGGAAATGGGTTCAGGCGGGTCGGGTCGAGTCGGGTCGTGTGAGGGTGCCCAACAAAACACATTTGGGTGGGTTGTGGGGTCGGGTATTGTGAGGGCAGTCGTATCAAAAATGCTAAATTGTGACTACCCGCATGCCTTGTGCATGTTCGTGCAACCCGTTTGTCGTTTTCTCCCATGTGCCTTCGATCAGGAGGGTCAAGTCGTGCCATCTGAGGGTGCCTAAGGAAACAAATTCGGGTCGGGTCAGGTCAGGTCAAATCGGTTCGTGTGAGGGAGGCCGTATCAAAAATGCTAAGTTGTGATCACCCATGTGCCTTGTGGCACACGTTCGTGTGACCCGTTTTCCTTTTGATCCCTTGTGCCTTCCTTCGGGTGGGTCAGGATGTAGGGTCGTGTGAGGGCACCCAAGGAAACACATTTGGGTCGGGTCGGGTCGTGTGAGGGTGCCCAAGGAAATGCGTTTGGGTCGAGTCGGGTCGGGTCGTGCCGTGTGAGGGTGCCCAAGGAAATGCTTCTGGGTCGGGTCGTGTGAGGAAGGCCATATCAAAAATGCTAAGTTGTGACTACCCATGTGTCTTGTGCATCTTTGTGTGACCCATTTGTTGTTTACTCCCCTATGTCTTCATTCGGGCGGGTCGAGTTCGGTCGAGTTGTATGAGGGCTCCCAAGGAAACATATTCGGTATTTTTTGACCATTTCCTTTTCTAGGAATAGTATATTCAGTTCAGTATCTCATTATTATTGGGTTTGTAAATATTTTATAAAAATTACACCAGAAATTTACCATCTTATGAAATTCTGAACCGAATCAAGGAGTGGGAAAATTTGAGAGCAATGCAAGCTCTGTGGCACCTTTTGGCATCTCTATGGGATCTAGTTACTTTGAATATATGAGAAGTTTTGTGGAAAATTTCACTGAGGAAAATATGTGAGTCCTATTGGATCATATCTCTTGCTCTAGTCAAGAACCTTTATTGTTAACCCATCAAGACGAGTTGTTATAGTGATGCTATTCTACAGGTATCAGTGAGAAGAATGAGTCTAAGAAGAATATGAATTTTATTAGCCCTTTGAAACTCATATTTGTGGGAGAAAGGACTGAATAGTTTGTGCCATCTGAATAAGGTAAGATTTTTCCATCTGTCTCTTTGGTAGCAGATCCGTATATTATGGAAGAGGACCGAATTTTATGATTTGAGCCTCATCTAATTAATGATACAAGTCTGATCTCCCTCATAAGGTCTGAAGTTTGTCATATTTATGATTACAAACCAGATAATTTATCAAATTTTCACTTTACCCTTACCCCAAAACTCTGGGTATCTAGTAAGTGATCCACTCATGCTGCTGGAGGATGACAAAGACACTTGAGCTTGAGCCCTACTTAGGGGGGTTGACCTGGCATCCTAGAAAAATGAATGAAATTTCTTGCACTGATGGAATATTTTTCATTTTCCACTTATTGCCATTTAACTGCTGACACTTCTCCTATAAATATTGTAACTGTTGATTTTTTCCTGCTAGGTGTCCACACTTGTTGAAATTGCTAGAGTATTTGACCTTGAAAATCTATGCCACGTGCTAACTAATTTCCACTTCATCTTTGATTACTGATATTTCTCCATGGAATCTGAAATCAATCTTCAACTGTCCACCTGGAAATACTGGGTTAGATTTAATTCTCATTTGATTGATCATCTACTTCATAGATGCAATTACATTTGAATTGGAAGAGATTTTTCAAGACTTGTAAATATCTACCCATATGTGAGTGGTCTATTGGCACACACAAACGACCAAACTTGTGTATCATTAGGATCCCAAATTCAAAAACCCTCCAAGTATTCCTGGTTGAGGCAAGATGTTGGGTTCCTTTGGTGCCACCAAATATTGTGAGGTTTTGAAATTCCTCAGGCATTTCCAATTCACTGCAATGATTAGACATTGATTCAAGCCATCCATTCAATATGAACCTACTAAATCTACTGATATCACCATCTGTCACATCCCATAAGTTGGCTATAATATAAGGACATCCAACTCTTATATATGATAGCGGGACATACACATGAGATTCATAATCCCCTTTATAGGAGAGTCTACCACTGTTTCATCCCACAAGAACTACAGCAGCACAATGATACGGTATTTTTATATACCTTCTAGAAAGATATTGTTCTCCATTGCCATGTCAAAAAGAGATAAACAGTTCATGATTTTGGAGGACATAAATGAACTCCTATGGATAAGGAACAACCCCCATTTTACCCTCCCAGCCTTTCTAGTTCTTGAACCAATCCTCAAATGCAGCCTATGTACTAACAAGGTCTCCACTTGGATTCAACAAGTAGAATGTATTGTAAGGGTCAGCAATTGGTAACCTAGCTGGTTGTTCTAGTACCAAAACATTTATGGGTTTCCTTAAAGCTCTTTCTTGCCTGGTGTTATTTCTTCCTTTCAAAAAAATATTCTCTTTTTTTTCACAAATCCATCAACAAAAGCTTCATTAAATATGTTGGCCATTACTGCCAAGATGCTTCTCACTGAAGAAATGCGATAAAATTCATGTTTCCTAAGTATCTGTGAATTTGCATCAAGTACAAGAACCACTGGTTCTCTTTAAATGTAAGTCATATTTGAACCTATAAAATCCTCTTATTTCTCCTGGTATGGAGAGAATCCTGATTCATTATCATGCACCTTCTTATGAGAAATCATATCTGCTTCTCTCTTTTGAAAGACAAGTGCAAGTGCTTTGGGAGTTTTGCCAACAAATTCTTTACCTTTAGATATTTCCAAGTTATCTTCCTCAAAGCTCTACATAATATTAAAATTCCTCCACAACATACAAGAAACACCCTTCTCAATTTCATGATATCTGAGAGAAGTATTGACAGCTAAAATGACTTTTAATAGACCTTCATCAACTGGAAAATGAGTTTCCACACCTACACTTGTTGCTTCTAAGCCCAACATTTGCTTGACATCTTCTATACGCGAATCTATAACATTGTTGATACTAGATTCCAGGGATTCTCCCAATAAGAAGCACTTCCATGGACCAAGCCAAGAATCTTCAATTCCCCTCAGAAGTTTAGAAATCCTTTATCAAGTTCAATTCTCTACAGTCTTTGTAATAAGTCTGAAGACTTGTTGCACTCTTATTATATATTCCTTTGAGTTATGATGATGTTCCTCACTATCAAAAGCTAATGATTCAAGCTTTGAATCTAAAACAATATGATGTTGTTGATCTAATGTTTCTCCAAGAGATTCTAGATGAAAATATGTTGCCCAATGAATTGTAGAAGGATTGCTACCATGACTCATAGGGAAGGAAAATACTCCACCTGAGAGTCTAAGGGCAGATGCAGAAGAGCTAGTAGCATGGACACCTTTGGAAAATGTGCAGGCATTTGGCTATAGATAAAGAAAGCATAATGTAGCCATCCTAACACCAATGACATCTGCTTTTCAAAAAATTTACAACACTGCATCCACGATAAACTCCAGTAGATTTTACTCATATAAATCCAAGTGATATGGTACAACAACGTTGCCCTTTCAATGAGGAATATATCCATAGGACTTCTCTTGCCAATGTGTAAATATCAACAACAGAACCCAATTTTTCGAGAAAATGTACATATTTTCTATTCTCTGGAAACCTACGTACAAAATCTCCAATCTGCATGTCAAGCATGGCCTTTGCTATTAATTGGAAAATATTACACACAAGCTTCAAGTCCCGATGATGAAAAACCTGCATTTCATTTTTCAACGTTTCTTCAACCTTCTCCCATGAATGACGTTTCTGATATCTTTCACCTAAGCATGATCTGAATGCATCCTGACCAAGTGGTATATCATGTGGATTTGAAAACTTTAGACCTTCGTGAAATGTGTTTTCAGCTTCATCTCCATCTACTACCATTTCATAGAGAACTCGCCACTGCATAATATTTTCCAAATAATTTCCAAGAACAACCCCGACTCCTTCTCTCGTTGGCTTAGCGCTTAATATTGGCTCTGGCATTGGCTTATGTTGCGGTTTAAAAAAAATTATTAATACCCTTTGAATAAAGATATGTCATCTTCATTTTTCCATGTCACTTTTCTTCATAATACAAAATGCTTTAATCCTAAGAAATGGTTTTTAGAGAAATGCTATTCAACAATGGGCGATCTAATTCTTTGCTTAGAGAAAACACTAGCAAGTACTTTTTTTGCAAACCTTACTTTCCATTTCTCCAAATAATTCCGCAGACAATGAAAAACCTTCTATTAAAATTAATAGAGCAAAGTAAGTTTCCTCTCCATTTCACAAACCTTCATATTGAAATAACTTTTGGCCCTGAAATCGGTTTTGGGACTTCTATATACCTTCAAAAAGCTATTTCTAAGCACTATCCATCTAGGCCATCAACAAGAACATTTGAGCAAAATTTTTCAAGCAAAAATGTCTCTGATATTGGATATTTCCCTTATTTGATCTAGACTGGCAGGTTCGAGATCAAAACCCATTCCCTTAAGATTTAGGTCATTCCTATGAATATAGGGATGCTAACATTAGTCATATATTTTTTCTTAATTTTTATTATCTCCACCCAAGGTAGAATAATTGAGATACATTGACCTTATTCATAAATATTTTTTTTCTTGATTTTGATTATCTGGGCACAAGGTAGAATAATTGAGATACATTGACTTTGATCTACGTTATGGTCTTCCTTCATTTTGTATGCATACATTCGAATCATGATATTGAGTAACTCTCATTTGTTGCTACCTCATGCTATTTTATTATTCTAAATTTTATATTTTTTCTTTAAATAATTTTTCCCACAATTGTTGATTCTTGACCTCTTTGAGTGTTTTGAGTGTGAGAGTCTTGGAAGAACCTTTCATAGCACACTTCTGTGACAAACCTATTTGGGAGCAATCTTTAGGGTATGAAGGGGTGTTCCATGCCTCCATGGGAGGCACCCTTTAAAGTGAACTTCTCTAGTTCTTTGTAATGAACACGAGGAACTTAAATCACTCCCTAAGTGATCCTAGAGATTTCCTTGGGTGACTGAGAGTGCTCTCACCATTAAAAAAATTCTCATGAAGCATTCTTATGCTTAGTGAAATTTCTTTTTCAAAAGTTCACATTTGTAGGGTTTTTTTCATGATAGGCCTAAGGGAGGGTATTAATAGCCCCACAACTCATGGATATGTTTTATGGAGAGCTTGAAGGGGAGTTTAAAGGATACCATAATCATTATTGTTGAATATATGAGAGGCAAGGTCTAGGTATGCTCTTGCTTGTATTTTTTTCCCTTTGTGTTGAATGCTCTATTTTCATACTCTTATCATTCCTTTTCCTTCATTCTATTGCATGTTTTTATCAAGGCACATGTTGTGTATATGTTTTATTCTTTTGTATTTTAATGATGTTGTCTATTAGAAATACAAATGATGGGAATGGATTTAAGAATCTTCATAGTGAGGATGGACCATTTTGTGGAGAAGGACTTTTGGCTTTGGGTTATATTTAATTCCATCATAGGGGTATTTGATTTGTTTTTTATCATGGAATGGAGGAATATCTTCCTAGAAGATGCTAGATTTCATTGTCGGCCTAATGGATCTAAGTGCAATCAGATGAAGAGATCTATGTTTTGGTAGAATTATCTTCAAACCATTTCTTTTTACAGTCTCACTAGGATGTCTCTTTCCAAGATTCTTGAACTCAAGCTAGTCGAAGAATAGCATTTGAGACCTCCTTAGTAAAGTATAGCTTCATGATTGAGATCAAGGATTAGAGACCTGGGAGGCAGACAATCTACCTAGATCAAGGGGATACCAACAATAATTTTTTCCACTAGTTTATGAATCATTGCAAGAACATTAACATTGTTTGGAAAATTTCAAAGGAAGATGGAAAGATCATTTTATTCCATGAAAACTCTCAAGGCACTGATAATTTCACACATATTTATGAATAATAGCAAAGGGTGACTATTGCAGAAGTGGTGCAAATGATGACATTTTTTTCCCAATTTTGTCAATGTCCTTGGGCTTCTTTGATTAAGCTAGTCAAGACAAAATCTTTGTTTGTCATGCTAGAAGTTGGTTGAACTTTGTTTATCATTAATAAACATTTTTGGGTCTTCAAATCATGTTTGGGAATGGGAAAAAACAATTATTTTGAGCTTCCCTCATTGAAGTTCCTACTAAAATTGGCAACAGACAAAGGTATCCATAAGATGGAGGTCTATGAGGATTCTGAGATGATACAAAAATGTATAAAAGGAAGCTACATGACAAGAACTTGAAAATGCAGCAAATTCTAGAACAAGTCAAGCTGATGGAACATAGTTTATCTAGCATATCATTCCTTCACATTAACAGGAAAACTTAATATATAATGCAGATGAGCTTTGAAAGGGGTGTTTGTAGCTGGTAGTCAACTTTGAATATATATTTGAGCATCGAAGACACATATTACAGGTTGAATCTCAAATGGTAATTGAGGCCTAATTTTATTTTTTGAAAGCAATTATAGGAGACAAATATTTATCTCTCATAAGGAAGACTTTGGGGACTATTGCATCAAATCAGTGGCAATTAGGGGTTATAGAGGACCTTCAAGATATGGTATTGAAGTTTCCATGGAAATTTTTTTGAGGATTCAGTGAAGGTTTTATCAAATAATTATATTAATTTATAACAGGAATTGAAGTATTTAGTTTCCATAGGAATTCTATTATGATGGGATTGGGTTCATTAAAGGTGTAGAGCTGGCCTCACTGTGTTTTAAGGACTCAAAAATCAATAAGGAATCCTTTGGGATCTACTTTGACATGATTTCTTGCATATTTCAAAGTGAGTTTCTAAAATTATTATTGGCATCGGTGTTGGAGGCCTTAGAGCTACAAGACTATGCAATGACTTTGAATTTTTTTCGACCATATATGTCAGTGACATACTTTTGAGATTTGGAGAACAAATTCTCAATGTTGCTTTAGATTCCTTTTGGAAGATTAATAGTGTGGGGTTGGGTTCACTTGATATGAAAATATCAAGTGCTTGGATGTGTATTTGAAGACACAGTGAACAACTACGATTCTATTATGGCAATTGTTGGAATTTTGGTATGTGGGTAGGAGCCTCAATGGAAGAAAGTCTAAAAACCTGGTGCACAAAGTTGTTTATTAAAAGATAAACCCTCTTCCTTTCTTAATGGCATGGGAAATCAGGTCGTCCTGAAATGCTCAATATTTTAATGAGAGTTACATATCTCCCTTCAACATGCAGTGAAGAGTTTGGTTATCCTTGATCTTAGTCATGAAGCTATTATAAAATTTTCCATAATATTACTGTTTTTTATTTTCTTTGATATAGTTATTTTACCTGTCAACAAAGCTTGTAGTCCCTAGTACTTACTTTTCAACATTTATATACTTCCTCTATTTCTATGTGACAGATGCTAATTTTGTAGCTTAGAATCAATATCATATTAAAGTTGCATATGCACATATGGAGAACACTTGTAATGAGAAAAGGGACATTTGATATTGTATTCAATTTTTAATTTTCTATACACAATGATATATCCATGAGAGAGAGATGTAAGGTAGACCATTTCTACTGGATAATGAAGCCATAAACAAAATAAATGTGAATTAAATTCTTAAATCACTTCATAAATGCTTGTAACTCAAAAGTACACAGTATCTACCAGTGAAGTACACAGTATCTGCTAGTGAAATTTTGGTAGGTCATGTTGGTGGTTGGTACTAGACTTACATTCTGTGCTTTTTCAAGTACAACTTCATTAGTGTGCAACTATTCTTGGTGATTGAGGGTCCTTGTTTTTATCTCAATTTTTAGTTAGGACTTTGACCTCCTAGATGCTAATTGTGTAGATTGACATCATTTCCATATCAAACTTGCACTTTCACATATGCAGAACACTTGTAGAGAGAGGAGAGACATATCATGTATTATTCAAAGTGTGTAATTTATCCATACAAAATTATATATCTGTGAGAGAGAGATGTAAGGTAGAGAAGAAACACCACATAATGCAGCCATGGGAAAAGGACATGTGAGGATTTATGAGAGCCACCCCCCATAGCTCTGCAGCCCCTAACAACCCCTTAAAGGGAAAGATAGTTTGATAACCATACTCCTCCAAAGATCACCTATAACCAATTGCAAGGATAGATAATTACCCTATTAATTACATCCACTTACCCTCGGTCTCTATTACTACCTTTCTCCTGGTTGATTCTGTATCTGCGTGCTGATGCTACTCAAGGCTACTATGGAGGATACCATTATGAAACTCGAGGGATGATTAAGAAGCTTCAAAAGTTACCAAATTTTAAGGTCTGTCTGACCCTAAATATAACAAAAGGAGGTGGTGCAAAGAGGCAGTTTTATCTCACTGATATTGGGAGTTGCTAGAAAAATGATGGAAGACCATGTAATGGGATGTAGAGATGGATGTTACTAGATATTGTGATAATATCATTAACCCAAAAATTATCAACTGTTGCAAACCAGGAAACCTTTCTCATTGTCCCCCTTATCACATTGCTACCAAAGGTACCAAGATCTATAGAAATGATACAAAGCATTTCCCATATGCTGCATACCACTTATACTTCTCCCCAGGAAATGCAAAGCACCTAAAGAAGCCTTTTGATGCTTTTGATCCATACAGTAATCCACAGGCACATGAATTAATGCAGTTATTGCAACATCCAGAATGGGCAGTCCATGGCTAACCTTGAAAGAGTGGATAAGGATGGATTGGTGACCCTAGAACATGGGAGTTAGATCTTGGAGGCCTCTCCAACTAATTATACTTCTATCAAGTAATTCCTTTGTTTTATTGTACCAGTAGGTTTTAACTGAAGTGTCAATCATTGTTATTGCTTACCACCACTTAATTAATTCCACTTTTATTATTACATGTTGGATTACATTTGTTTCTTAAATCAGTTCCAAGTTAAATTCTATATATTTGACTTATAAATGCTTTGATGGGTGTGGTGTTACATGATCGAGGGATGAAACCTGCAATGAGGATATGGTCTTCGATTAATGTTGGCACTAAAATATATGTGATTGACAAGGTTGAAACCGAAGAATGGACTGTTAGTGAATTTGATGTTGTTATTCCAGTGGAAAATAAAAACTAAGAATCAGTCAACATCATGAAGATGAGGCATTCTACAGTAATAAATCCAACATACATTTAGATGTTGAATCAAACTATTTCATTCAGTCATTACTATGGGTAAGAGTAATGAAGTGAAGATCTTCATAATTGATATATTCCTTTCAGTCTTCCTATGAATGTGGATGAAGCTATACTCTGGTAGAGAAGCCAAGGGGAGCTTAACAAACTCTACACAGAGATCATTCGGGGTAAAAAACTCAATTTGTTCTTTAGGTAACTCAATTATTTCATAATCATCTCTTAATGTAAGTTCAAAACCTATTGCTAAGTCCATGACCCGACTAGTGAGTTTGGTCTTTCCATAGCCCCGAGCCATATCGTGAACCATTTGAAGCAACCCATTACCCCTTTAGTTTGGGTTGGTCAAACCGGGTGCCAGTTACCAACAAACCAAAGTTTCCACGGAGACTTTATTAGTGAAATTATTTGCTCCATCAATGGAGCCTTTGAATGGGGAACTTATAGAGCTTATAAATTCTGTGCCTACCTTCTGATTGGACTGAACGACCTCCATGGACATATATCCCCGTTTTATTTTCCATATACAATTTTTTCGGTTGGTATTCTGATAATGCTATCCACTTAAAACCACCGGAAGAGACAAACACGTAAAGCGTGGAAAGAGAAACAAACGATTGAATAAATCGGAACGGCGACCAACGAAATTTTCAAAACTTTGGACTTGCGACGAACTCTTATTTGTCTAGGAATAGCAGAGGATTTCAAACTGCCGAGAATAGAGATGAAAGGTTAAAAAATGTTAGAATAGCGACGGAAATCTTTGAAATGTCGAAATTGCAATGAAATCTTTGAAACATTGGAAGACGACGATAAATTAGAAACATCGAAAGAGCGAAAATGAAAAACTTGAGAAATGTCGAGAGATCGACGAAAACTTGGAAACGTCGAAATTCATAGCAATATAAAATGTCGAAATTAGTATTTCTCTACGCTGATTGTCAAGTGTCGAAGATTGTGACGGGATAGAGCTTGATGTTTTCCCACCTCAAGTGTCGCTCTTGGATGCCTATGTGTCGCAAGAGCGACATTTTGTCGTAAGAAATTGGGCCAAATATGCTAGTGAGTAATAGTAATATGGAGACTACATGGGCACAATAATAACAATAAGGGGTTGCACTAATAATAAAAATAAGGGGATACACTAGTATTATAGGGACTAACATTACCTCTCCTTCAAAAGAGCGTTGTACTCAACTCTTGAGTAGTTATGGATGCATTTGTATAAAATTATCATCACTCCCATGTTAAATCTTCGGTGGGTAAGTTCTTCCCACTTGATGAGATACTCGCGAAATGATCGATTTCTTTGTAGGCATTGTGATGTTCTAGTTTCCGTGACTACTCGAGGTTCCAATATGATTTTCCTTCCTTGCATCAAGTTCTAGAAATATTGTTTTGAATTAGAAGCTTTTCACACTGTAACATTCTTTAAGCATGAAACATGGAAAAGTTGGGTGCACTCGCTGAAGATGACATGAAGATCCAGATTTGTATGTCATAGTACCAATATTTTGCAACACCTTATGAGGACCATAGTACTATGGTGATAATTTATTATCCTTCTAGCAGCTTACTTGAGGGACAATTGTTTGTATGGTTGTGGCAGTAAAAATATCCGATTAGCCTACATCAAAACTTCTTTCATTGTGATGTTGATTTATCGCCTTGTTGTTTCATTTGATTTTGCGCAGAGTGAGGGTTATCCTTTAAGAGTTGGAGAACTTGTTGTTGATGCTTGATGTGATATTTCCACTTTGCTTGAACCTTCAAATTTTCTCTTAAATATATGATGTGATGGAAGGTAGATAGTTATCCATAAATTTCCATAAATGGGATCATTTTGCTGTTGCTGAGTATGGAAGGAGTGTTGTACCACCATTCAACCCAGAGGTAACCACTTGAACCCATTGTGTTTGTTTATCAAATACAAAAGCAACGAAAGATATCCATCCAAACAATTATTCACTATCTTAGTTTTCCCATCGATAATGAGGATGATAAGATGAGGTTATGCAGACTAATTGAGTACCCTAGACAAGAAAATAACTTTTTGTCTATTTCCCATAAAATGGGATCTTATGTTCAGCTTCACAATATCTTTGGGCTTCTATGTAGCTTTTGAATTGTGTCCATAAATGTAGTAGCAAGCTGTACTTTGGCTTTAAATGGATTAGACTAATGCACAAAAAGTGTGCATACTTGGTAAGAAAATTCTATCAACGTCACCATGATGAAACTTTTTCCTTTGAGACTTGTGTAAACATATGTGATAAAATCCAGTGAAATCTCCTCCCAATGTTGACTTGGGTATGGATAAAAGGTTGTAAATGGAATCCAGGGGTCTAATATTGTATCAACTTTAGATTTTGTAGGAAAAACTAGAAAACATTCTTTACAAAATTTTGAATATTAGATTTAAGGCCTTCCCATCCTTCTTGACCATTTGTGGTAAGTTTTTAAAAATACTTTCGAGTGCCCTCCTAAGGGAGATGTGTGAAATTCCAGCTAGAATATTTTGCAATGAGTTGGGACTTCTTGTACAAAAGATAAAAACAATATTTGTACCAAAATGAATCATTTTTTTCCAACCTAAATGTATCAAATGTATTGGGATCTTCTTGCCAACTTTTGAATGAGTGTCCACACTATTTTTGTCATTCTTATATTCATCCCTTGCTTCGGTTATCCAATTCGGTCGGATAATAGAAATGTACAAATAAATTCTTCCACATCCTCATCCTTCCTTGAGAGTGCATGGCGAAGAACATTGCTTTCACTTTACTGTAGACGATTTCGAGGTCATAACCTAACATCTTTGTGACCCATTTTTGTTGCTCTTCTAAAGATAATCTTTTGTTCCAAAAATTATTTAAGGCTGTCATGATCTAGCTTTTTACCTTGAAGTGTATTCCCATTAGGTAAGGTCACCATTTCTTTAGTTTATGTAGTATTTCCAACATTTACTTCTCGTAAAATAGACTTTGTGTAAGACTTTCCTTTGATTGGATGACTTTCAAAAGCAATGGGTCTTCCTTCTTGCATTAAAATGATACCAATTCCATTTCTCGAGGCATCACATTCCACAATAAAGGTTTTTGTGAAGTCACGCACGTAACTAGATGCGATTACGTAGGAAAATTTCTTCTTTAAGATGTTCAAAGGCCTTAGTTGCATCTGAGAGTCCAATGAAAATACATATTTCTTCGATAATGTTGCTAGAGGTCTTTGCTATTATCCCATAATTCTTAGAAAAAATTTGCGATAATACCTTAGTTATCCCAAGAAATACTCACATATTACTTTATGGTTGTGGGGACTTTCCATTCCTTAATGGCTTGAATGTGTTAGGGTCTACCTTAACACCCTCATGATATACTGATATGACCCGGATATTCCACCTCCTCTTCTCCAAAGAACATTTGGATGTTTTTGCATATAATTGTTTCTCCTCCAATAGTTTGAGACACCATAGTCAACATGTTGAACATGATCCTTCCAAGACTTTCTATAGATTAGTATATCATCAAAAAATACTAACACAATCTTTCTAAGGAAGGGTTTGAAAATGGAACTCATCAAACCTTGAAATTTAGAAGGTGCGTTGGTAAGCGCTTAGGCATGACCAAAAAGTTTATAATGATCCCTCATAGAGTTCTAAAATGTAGTTTTGGAATGTCTTCGAGTCTTTCCATTCTAATTTGATGATATCCTCGAGCGATGATCAACTTGGTGAAGTAAATTTCTCCATGTAATTCATCCAATAATTCATCGATCACGAGAATGGGAAATTTTTCTTTAATAGTGAGCTTATTAGAGCTCCTATAACTTTGGACACATGTACACTATGTTCCATCACTTCTTGTGCACTCAATACTACTAGAGTAAGAGAAAGAACTTTGAATAGGAGTTGAATTATACCCGACCTCTAGCATTTACTACAGCCATACATTCAATTTCGACTCTTTTGGGCATATGGTTATACTGTAAGGCATGCTATTTGGAGGAGCACTTCTTAGAGATTGAATGAATAGCATGATCATGATCACGAATAGGTAGGGAGGCATTTGGGAGTCTCAAATACCTTTGAATGATTGTCTAAGAATTTGTTGGAGATGACATGGATAAATAGAGTGAGTTTGATCTTTGAACCTCTAGTGAGCTTAATTGTGCAATTATGCCCCATTATTTATTTAGAAGCATTTTCATTCCATTAGAGATGATTATCTTTCATGGTTTCCACTGATGATACTTATTAATTCAACTTCCTTTTCAGCTTCTCCCAAAAAAAAATTCAAGAAAAGTTCTCGAAAAATTAAAAATCTACTCGTACCCCAAATATTGTAACCATTGTGACTCCTAGTACAACATCGACACCCCCAATTGGAATGGAAAGAATTATACTATTAAATACATATTTCCCCCATGGTTAGATTGATATTATGGAACTTTTCGAGCAAATTTATAGTTCCTCCCATTTTGCAACCATCACTTGACACTCTGGTCGTAGGGTATAGGAAAGTAATTCAATTCCTTGGCTACTCTTACAATGAATAAAATTATGGGTACTACTCTAAATCAATTAACACTTATTACACTTTTTTCTTGATATGTCAGCTAAATGCTTGAGAGTTTGAGGAGTGGTAATTCCTACCTAATGCATTACAAGATATGAGTTGGATTCCTTTCTTCTCTTCTATATTGTTGGTTCTTTTGGTGTATATCTCTTGTTTTGAAGTTTCTTGTTCCTTTTCTTCCTCCCTCCTCTTCTACAATCTATGTAAAATAATTTCTTCTCGGACACACTTATGACCTTTAATTATATTTGTCTATCACAAGCTATAGCATCCATTTTTTCTCTTTTTTCTTATAAGCATGTTGTGGTGTCAACCTTGTAGGTTATGGAAGGCTAGGTGTAGCAACACTCGCATCTTTATAGAATTGAGTGGTATGTTTCCTTGTCGCCATATTATTTTACATGCAACTTTTTCTTGCACTGTTGAATGACTTCTCCAATGAATTAGGTTCCACAATGAAAACCTCATGTTGGATGTTATCCTTTAAAGTCCCTATGAAGACGAAAGAATCTATGCTCCTGCTGGAATATCAGTTTACCCTTATATTTAATTTTTTGGAAGTCCTCAATAGTCTTTGCCCCACTGAACCCTTTTTGTTGCGATTTATCAATTGGCTAAAGAAGGTGTTGCTCTTTTATCCTCATAATGTACTATAATTTCCTCCGTAAAAATTTGACCCAAGTGAAAATTTTGTTTTACGGGAAAAAAAGCCATCGATACCATATAAAGGGAGTTGTTTGGTTCTAAATATAAAATTGCAATGCGCACCTTTTGTGTATTTTTCACATTATGGGAGATCAAAATATTTCTCCATCTGTACTATCCATGTTACGGGATCCTTGCCATCAAACTTTCTCAAATCGATCTTTTGGAATATGATGGGTCTTCAATCCAACATTAGAGTCTATTAAATCATGATTAAAAGTTATTTTGTTCTCATCATGAGTTTCTCTCACTACCCTTTTCTCCATTAGGAAGATTTCTTGTAGCAACTTTTGTCAAACCTTCCTTGATGCAACCAATTTTTTCTCTATTCACCATCTGATCTTAAACTACCATGCCATCTATTCATGTCATCCATCTTAGCTTACATTCCATCCTTCAAACATCCATATTATCTTCTATGTCTTCTTTTGACCATTTCATTCTAAAACCTTTTAGTTCATCTTTTTGGTTGTTCTTTGTGAGAGTGAAAAATGTTGCAATTGGTCTCGTAATTTTGATATATCTATTTAGAAATTATTCCTCTTCATGCGTAATAGTAGAGATTTGCTGAGAGCTTAATGGGTGTGGAATTATTTTTACGGACACATTTTTAGAACCCAAAACTGATATCTATGCTTCCAATATTCCTTGGAATCACTTCAAACGTATTTTCAAACAAAAATTATGCAGTTTAAAAAAAATACACACATTTTTCTTGCTTTGAGAGCTCAATATTGAACCTAATGTATCTTTGTGATCTAGGATTCTCAAGATCGGCTCCGACTTGGTACCCCTCGAGTCTTCTTTTCAATGCAACCGTGAGACAAATTTGGATTATTCAATAATAAATTTATGCCCAATATCTCATGATGGCTCGATTATGGACTAGTTCAATAGAGGCAGTTATAAGGGATGCCACGTGTCACTATTTCAACATTAAGCCCTAAAATTGATATAGTAAAAACTAAATTCGATGAAATTTCGGCCACTTTTTAAATGATTTAAATCTAATGCAGAAACAAAATTTATGATGATTTTCCTTAGTTGCCTATTTGAGATGAAATTTTGAAGCCTTCAAAAAACCTAACTTCACTCGAATCATATCTCTGAAAATATAGCAAACCAAGATATAAAATCTGTACAAAAATTCACTAGTATTTCAAATCTATCGTTTCCCATTTTTAAACTCTTGAAGCTTCATATAAAAAAATTTAGAGCAAAAAATTCCAAGATGACCTATTTGAAGAAAAACCCTAGAATCAAAGCTCGATACCAATGTTGTGAAACGAACTCACAAAATATAAGAAAATATTGATCGATGACTTAGGAATCAACCTCTTTGAGAGGAAACCTCCTTTGCATTACATAAATGAACAATTCTTGGATGATTCAAATAGAAAAATCCTCCTTTATATATATATGAGTCCAAGGGGTCACGATATAATCGAGTCGACATGATAACAATAATAATGTAAGGGCACAAAATAACAATAGTGGGCTTTTTATGGGGTACAATAATAGCAATACGGGGACTACATGGGCACAACAATAACAATAAAGGCTACACTAATAATAACAATAAGGGGATACATTAGTATTATAGGGACCCTGGAAAGGGTTTTGAGAGCGGGAGGTTGAGGATTGCGCATTTGGGGAGCTTCACTAACTCGGGGAGTCCATACACAATGTGCAATGATTGGGGTGAGACTTAGTGAATTGAATAGGACGGGATATATAACTACGCAATGTGCAATGATTGGGAATGATTTAGTGAGGTGAATAGTTGAGAGACTCAGTGACTTAGTAGTGATCCCTTGCTCAGTAAATGGTGCAATGAATAGTTGGAGGCTATCTGATGGAGAAGCTGTGCAAGCTGGGAAAGTCGGAGAGAGACAAGGACGCAAGGTTTCTCACTAGAGCTACACAATGTGCCGTCATTAGAAGGACCATGAAAATACATAGTTGGGAGAGTTAATGAAACATGGAGGCTTGAATTTCCATTAAAACTACACAATGCACAATTCATGGAAAAAGAGGGACAATAATTAGCAAAGTTAACGAATTCGGCACCTAAATTGATGGCTAAATTCCAAAGGTTGATCAATATGTAGATGGAGGAAGGAGAATGTATCATAGGAATACGCAATGTGCGGTTTAGGAGACAAAGTTACTTCTTGTAGCTTGGGAATGTTAATTCCAAGAGGGAGAAATATGAGTTGAGGGTTGAGCAAGTTGTAAGGACGATTGAAGGCTCCGCAATGGCTAAGTGTGGGATGTGAGGCGAAAGAAGACAATACATACATATATAAATGAAGTCATAGATTGATTATCTCAAACTCAAGTAACATCAACGTATGCCACGGTACTTCAAATTCACAAGAATACCTTGAAATTACATAAAATAAACAGCAATTCTCGCCTTGTGATTGAAATGTCACTTTGCCACACTCATAATATATAGATAATGACAATAATGTCGATTGCAACTATACAATGCGTTGGGTGTGGGGAAGTGTATAACACATATTCTTATGGTATATACGGGTGAACCACTATAGAATAATATATAGAGGCCTCTAGTAGTGCACTAAGTTGCGACACATGCAAGAGTGAAAATCCTCAAAAACGTAATTTGCGATAGTAAAGAAAACATAAAACGACACTTAAAAAAGCTAAAGAAAGTGAGAGTGACACATGTTATAGTGAAGAGGAACACAAAATTACCACTTATGGAAGTGAAAGCAAGAAAAAAATTGTCATAAAAATAAAAGCGATACCTAATGAAAACCAAAGTGCACAAAAAACATGATTGAGAAAACTCACAGAGATGATACAATTGCAACCAACGGAGAGGCTTAGTAAATATTGGGATTAGCCAGTAATACGTGATGAAAATTATGTAATACATCATTTTTTGGGATCAATTGTATTAAATTAAGTCATTCATCTATGACCATTTCCATTAGAGGTGGTCGCATTATTTGTGGCTAATTTCTCATGATTTTTAAAATAGTCCATGTAGCGGTGTGCATCGGGTGATGATCACATGGAGTGGAAAGTGGCATTGGGAATAGTGAAATAAGATACATAGCGTAATCATCACCAGGACTTGCACCCGGTAACCATTTCCAGGGAGGTCACCCATCCCCGGTGCATCCTATGCAGCTCCAGCAGCGCTTGCTTGTCGATTTTTTTCCCACAATCAAATACATATTTCATTATTTGCAAAACCTTATCAATTATTGTTCCTCATGAACCATTCAAGTAGAGCTCCCTTCACTCTTGAGAATTATGTAGTCTCTATTTCCATGAGCTTGTGCAATCATCATCCACGGAAGGCACATTAGTCACTATCTTTAGCATCTATGCAATGACTATCAACAAGGATTGTGCAATGCTTTAATTGCTAGTATTTCTTTGGTTGTTAGACTTGAAAGGAAAGCTCTTGTAAATGAATGAAAGGTAAGCATGTGTGAGAAAGTTCCTTCAACAAATATAACTTTAGAGAAGACTTAATCACTTATAAAACCATCAATCAATAATGAAACAGAATTAAGAACAATCAAGGAATGACATATCATAGGATCCTGAGGTAGGCCCCAAAATTGAAGTGGAAGAAAAATTTTTGGAGGTGTTATCCTTGGATCACATTGGAATAACTATAGCTTCTCCCCGATTAGATCTACCTTTATGCATAGGGTCTCATTCTTCCGGGAAGTATCGATTCATTGAGTGGATTATCCAAGCTAAATTTACTTATATGGGATAAATATATATTCTCTTTTATTCCTTGCTCATATTCGAACACATCAACATAAGACCGTCACCTCAATTGTTTCGATAGGGGATAAGGATAGTAAGTATACAAAGCATTTGATATTCATATTTAAGCACATTCCCCAACATTTCTCCACTTGCCCGACAAGCCCATTAAATACCACATTTGATGGAGTCACCTCAAGGAATCACAAGCATGCTTCATTGCCGACGAGCATGTTGTCTCACAAGTAAAGTTTCTTGCTTCACCTCTCTACGTAGGAGGCCTTTCTCTTCTTCACCCTTTATTTGCCCCAGAGTAAGATTGATAATTGTGAACATATATCATTATCATAAGTGGAAGATGGATCTAACTTATTTACTTTGCAAGGGTTGTTATTTTCATGGTTATTTAGAGGAATGGCGAAGTTATCAACTCATTTAAGTTTTCTCCTTTCCCTTCTCTACTTGGTTGAGTCGAGAAATCGAAAAACTATTCAATGCAAGGCTGAGATAGAGGAATGAAGATCTAATGAAGATATAGATGCTTCATAGTTTATCAAAGAAAGTTCTCATCAAAACAATCATATTTTTCATCTATGAATCATTGAATTTAAATATATATAAACCCGAACAAAGAAGAGGATATAGTAGCCAAGAGTTGTCTACCATCACGGTTACCCTTTTCAAGCTTTTCCACATTGTCTTTGAGCCATTAAGATGGAGGTTCTCATGCATAATCAATAAATGAACAATACCCAAAATACATGATAGGACAAGACAAGATGGCAGGCAAATGCTATGCAAATAAAATAAATGCAACCAGACCTACTCCTATTCTAACAACCTAGAAGGTTAGGGATAAGTGTAATATTTCCAATGTAGCAACCATGGTGCTTACTAACATGTAAACACAAGGATACAAGGAATTTAAACCGATTTAAAAAATTAATTATGAAACAAAAAAGATAATGACTTAAATACCTTGCAAAAAAATATTGAAGGTCTTGCTTATGCGAAGAAAAATGTGCCATAAAATTTGAGTTGCTGCCTAACTTTAATTTTTTTATTAGAAACAAATGAAACAAACCTCGAAGAGAGAATTTTGCTTGTGAATGTACCTTCATCATTGTGTATTTAATTACTTAAGCATGAAAAAACTACTAAATCTTAATATTATCATAAGGGGTTGCTTTAAATTATGATCTTCAACCAATCATAAATTGGATCATAAAGCTCAAAACCATCTATTTGAAAAACCTTTGAAAATGCACGAAGATAATATTTCAATTAAGAGACATGGAATCAGGATGAGAATATTGTAAGGGAAGTGAATTTGATCATATCGAGAAAGCTTGTCAAGATAGTGAGGACCTAACATAACCATCGGTGAAGGTTGAAGTGCCTCAAGCTGCTTTCAAATATCAAATGGTAGAAAATGATAAACCATAAATATAAATTGATGTAAAATAACCATCATTAGATACACTAGTGGGAAAATGATCGGTAATATGATAGTTGTAAGGACCCGAAATATGATCATATGGACTAATTAAGGCATCAAGTTATCGGTTAATGGATAGTAAATATGAATCATTTTGGACATATTTGGAAATTATTAGAACAATAGAATCATTTTCCTTACATGATGAATGTGACAAACCATTTGCATGTAAACTGGATAAAAACTGAAAACTTGCCATCTGAAATCATTGAAATAATTGAAAAGGAATGCTAACATAGAAAATACATGAAACCGGTCCCAGGGATACAATGAATTAGAGAGAAATTTGATTCACCAAATAAATAAACATTTCCTAACCTGAAAGAGGATATCAGTACACGACAAAGAAATGATTAGCATCATAACACAAAAAAACCGAGGAGCTAGTCAATTCAGTATATGCCGATAGGCATGAATCCTTTGGCCAATGGTAATCTTTAAGTCAGTCAACACAACAGACATCCACAAAGGTATAAAATCAAACTGGGTGCAGTGTACAAAGTTTGCATTAGGATGCATCAATTGAAACAAAATAATCAGTCTGAATTGGCAAGCAGAAATCATGCAGCCTTCAAGAGGTATATCCAAAAAACAAAAAATCCTTCCAAGAAGGAATTAGAATTCATGGAAACCATGTAGAGAAGAGAAAATTAGCGAGAAAAATCCATATATGATCTAGTTGAGGTATGCTCACAGTAGTCACGATACCATCAAATAATCATCAACGAAGTTGATGTGCACTTTCAAGGATTGGCAAATTTCATTTTTGAAAATTGGATTAGATCATGCATCACATTGTGGAAAACTACTATCATTAATCTCAATAAGATTACTAGTATCCAAATGGCAACCTCTACATCACTTATTTGATCATATTTTTCAACTCCAACAAACATATTACCCAAGTCATAAAGTTATTCTAAATGCACATCTAAGAGTGGATAAATGGACAAATCTCATAGATGATAACACAGGCGGAAAAATTACTCCTCATCGAAGATCATAAATGATAAGGGATGGAATTCATACATGATGAGTTACTTGTTTCCTTTCATGATGGATAAAATCACTACCTTTGGTAAATTCAAAATCAACTCATTAGATGATGGAATTTAAGAGTATCGAGTAACATCTTCACAAGTTAATACATTAAAAAAATAGAGCATAAGGGGCAATGAGGTGAAAGTTTCCCTTGAGAAATATTATTTGGTAGAATTACATTCTAAATATAAATATTTAAAATCTAAATCTTCCCAAGGAACCAAAATATCAGTAGGTGCATTTGGGAATACATAACCACATACATCAATAGAGTCATCCTCATCGGAATGGCGGTTTCCCAAGACTTTAGATAGGTTAGGAAGATTGAATTCATGTGATTATTGCCAATAGTAGATTCAAATCAACCAAATGTGAAGGGAAGTATCTTGACATAAGAGGACTTTGTAAAAAAAGAAGAAATATCTAAATAATATTCACCCCTTCTTTTGTTCCCTCTACTTGTGAAATGTGACTACCTTGCACACGATCATTATTTATATTTGGAAGAGATTGATCAAGAAGATCAAATGGCAGGGGTTATGAGAATGGGATGATAGAGGAGGACAATCATCCCTTGAATAAGTCATTCTCTTAACCTAATCATGTCGGAATTAAAGTTGTGATTTTTAATATTATCTTGAGAAATAAAAGTTGATATTCACACCTTAGTCTTCATGAACCATTCCTAGTTTCCTCCATCGAGATCTAAATTATGTGAAGTGGATGAAGGTTGAATGAATGAATCAACAATATGATTTTTAGGTACCTTATTTGAATTGGTTCCCAAGAAAGCACAAGAAAAGGAGGACGACAAAGAAGATATCAGGAGTACTAGATTCCTCCCTGAAGTTAAAGGTGTCTTGTGATTTGTAAAAAGATGGGGAGAAGAATAATCCGGGGGTTCAAATTCAAAATATTTCCAAGGTGAGTAGAACCAAACTTTGAAATTTTGCAATGATAATCTGAATCAATCTCCCTCAAGAACTTATCAACAAAGATGAAGAAACCAATTAATAAAATATTCAATGATTCATTGGGCTTCATTCTAAGTGATTGATTCTATCTAATACATCTGGTAATCATGCATCTAATAAAAGCTTGATGAAGCTCCATAGTGAGTTGTTAAAATGAATGAATGGTAACTGGTAAGAATCTGAAATCACTTCTCAAATCAACTTTAAGTGAGGGTGAATAGTTTGCTATCAATATATTCACAATTGATTTCATAATATTCACAAAATTTAAGAAATGAAATATGTTCAGCTATGAATGTTTCATCCTTGCCATCAAAATTCAATTGAGACAAGTCATTAATTATTTCCATGAGGAATTCAAAATTTGATATGTAATAAAAGCATCTTGGGATTATGATTTGGGAAAGATCCATTTAAAGTGAGAATTAAAATATAATCAACGAGCATAACTATTGATGATGCTAGGGGTATCAACCAAGGGAGTCTCCCTAGTGTGAAGTCCCAATTAGACCTCGCATTAATTTGAGTGGAGCCCATACGGAGTATTTTCTCATCCCCCATAACTCTAAGGTTTTCCTTAGCTGTAATGGACAACATAGAATATTATGCACATAACCTTTGAAATAACAAGTATTTTGACCTTTGTGAAACAACGATTTCAATGCACGTAAAACTTTCTGAAGTAAAGTGAGTCTCTAGAAGGAAAGTAATGAAAATGCGTGTTAGTTATATGGTAAAATAGTTCACATAGACACAATGATCATTAAGGCAAATACAACACACATTGAACAATTTAAGTAACAAAGACAATGAAGTACTTCAATTTAAATAGTACATATGAACATAACATATACCATAAACATCTAAACAATAATATAACAATATTCATGATACATGCATGAAAATGTGTTAGCTCAATGAGCTTCTAAATATTAAATGAAATATCCAAGTACACAATTAGAATGGAGAGCACTAGCTCCAATAGTGGAACATTGATTCACTTCTTTCTTCTCTAAATAATGATATTCTCTTAATAGCACAAGCTATGCTTGTCCAGGCTACGCTCTCAAAACTTAAGCCTTCAAATATATACTTGAGTTATGAGGGTATTATCTATAACAAGAGGAATAAAATTTCATATCCCTATGAGTGCTGAGAGCTTCCCCATGACTCTTGGACTTCCCAAGTGACCCTTGAACTTCTAAAATACTCTTGGAATTTTTTATAATTATTCTTTAGTATACATGTCACCTTTCCTATTCCACTTGTGACTCTTGGACTTCCAAAATTTTTACATTTTTTTCATTTTCTTGCAAAATACATAATTACACTCCACATCATGTGGAAAAACCCATTGACACATATAACATTGTGATGACTCTTGTACAATCCATAACTTGGAAATGATGACATGGGACTTCACTGCAAGTGATATGGAAAAGCTAAGGTTGCTCTCTTTGTTTCTTTGACTTTAACTTCTTCATGATAGGTCTTTTCTTTCTCTTCATCTACCCTCCAAAGGTTGTAGATTGAATGTGGAACCTTGAAAGTCAAATTATTTGTCATGATCCAAGGTTACTTTGTGTTCTTCATAGTGGTTATTCATCTTCTCCTTCTTCTGAGGATTACGTCTTGTAGCCTCTCCTTATTGGTTTCTCTTTGGTGGCCTCTCTTAAGCATTACCTTTGCCATGTTGTAATGATGATACCTATAGATGGACTTACTCATGCCAAACCAACATGATACCAAATATCTATTCCACCTCTTCTTATTCATGGAATATTTTGGTTGAGATGAGGCAACATGCAAGAGTTTTGAAGGAAGTTTCGATTTGTGACTTTTGAGGGATTTATCGATTTAGGGAGGCCATATTCTTGACTAAGTATACAATGGCTATGCAAGGGCTTGAAAGATATTCTTAACGCTAATTGAAGGAGTCCGGAAGCAAGGTCTTGAACTTTATTGATGATGCAGTGAGAATGACAAAAGAGTGAGACAAGGATTGCACATTGAGGATCCTAATCAACATATTAGTCAACACATAAGCTGTGCGATGTGCAATGATTCATAATAAGCTCAGTGAAGCTGCATAATTCTAGAGACTCGGTAATTCAGCAATGACCCCTTGCTCCATGGATATGCAATGTGTAATTGGAGGCTCTCTGATGAGAGGAATTGTGCAATTGGGCAAGTCAAAGAGATAAAGGAGACGGGGGCTGTAATGGAGCTGTGAAATGTGCATTCCTTTTGGAGGAAGGCTTAGGAAAGCTGTGTAGTTGGGAAATTGTTCATGTGGAGGCTTGAATTCCCAGCACAGCGTACACAATTTTTGGATTTAATAAGGAAAAAAATTTCACAATTGACATAATTAGGTAGTTAGATTGATGGCTAAGTTCCCGGAGTTACTCGGTGTTTGGAGGAAGGAGAGTTTGTCTCCTAGGATTTCGAAACACATAGTTTAGGAGAGCGAATGAAGATCAAACAAAGTTAAGCAAGTTGCAAAGGAAAATAAAAGACTTGCAATGGATAAGGGTAGCTGGGATCAGTGAGGCAAGAGAGCAAAGAAGACATACGAATTAATTCATGAATTGGTGATCTCACCTCGGGGAAACATCAAAAGAGACACTTATTTCTAATTTTGTGATTGAAAACGTTAATTTGTGACACTTAGAATATAGGTAAGGACAAAGAATTTTTATTGCAAAAAAATAGTGCGCTAAGTATTGGGGAAGTGTCTAGCACATATTCCTATGGTATATATCATCAAAAATTGCGAAGAATGTGCTAGAGTGACCTCTTTCGATGCACTAAGATGTGACACGTGAAGAGTGAAAATAATCAAAATCATTAGCTACATCAATGCAAGAAAACATGAAATAACTTGCAAAAGCTAAGGAAATTGAATTTATTGCATGCTATAATGAAGAAATTACAAAAGTGCCACTTATGGAAGTAGAAAATAAAAACGACAACCATAAAAATAAAAGCGACACTAATGAAAACTAAAGCACACAAAAGGGACTATTGAAAAACACACTTGTTAAATTTAAACAATTGCAACCAATGGTAGAGGGAACCATCAATATTGGGATTGTATATATGACGCAGCCAAAAATGCACAACTTTTTGTTTAAAGGAATTGTGCAATCATAATCTAACAAAGAAGAATTACGCATTCGCTAGTCTTCAACATTTGCTTATTGACTATCGGTAAGTTACTGCTTTCTACTACTGCTAGGATGTTCTTTGACTATTAGGATTTCTTGAAAAGGAAAGCACTTGTAAATGTGAAAGGATAAACATGTGTGAGAAAGTTCAGCTATTAACTAAAATTCAAAGGAAGACTTAATCACTTAGAAAACCATCGATCAATCATGAAGTGACGAAGAAAAATACATGAATGATAGATCATAGGATCACATGTATGCTCAAAATTCAAGTTTAAACAAAATTTTGGAGGGTGTTTATCATAACGACAATAGAGTAATTACCATTTCCAACACTCCCCCTTAATTATGACCATATGACTCAATATAAATCAAACATGACTCATCTATGCATGTTAGAATTGCAATAAAAAAATTGACTCAATCATCACTTAAACATGTCACGCTAGTCTAAGTCTCATATAGGCTTACAAAAGGCTTGAAAACTTTTGTTTCTTCTAATTCTGCCCTCAAAATTTCTTCATTTTTATCTTGTGCTTTCTTGTTGTATGCTCCATATTTCTTACTTAACATGCAAATTTTTCTTTGACTTCTTTTGTATTTGTTCTAGATTTGTCTTCTACAAATTCCTCTTTAAAGTTTCTTTCACCCATGGATTATTCTTATTTATGCACACTATCATCAAACTTATAGCCATTAAATTTATCATTGTCATACATCTAATCACTTGTGCTCTGTAGTAACTAACTCATAGTAAAATTTAATTTCTTCAAAAGTCCAAAATTGAAAGATTTCCTCAACATTTTCTTCTTCTTCTCCACAAATTTCCATGTCTTTCTCTTTACTTTAATCATCGGGTATTGGATATTTTTTTCCCATAATTTGCACAATCAATATCATCATTAAGATTATATGTAAAATTATAATCACTCTACTTTTTCTCATTCACCATTTCATTTAATTATTTTATTCTAGCCTCTTGCTTTTAAAACTCCTCATCAAATTTCAATAGACTTCTCAATCCATTCGTCGATGAGATTCAAATTTGCAACAAACTTATTAACATTTTGTTTTCAAATTTCACTCCCATGCTATTTTGAACATCTGCATATTCAAAAACAATGTTAAAATCATCTTCATGCTATGCATTGAGAGCTCCCTTCTCTTTCTCTTCTTTACTCTACCTCTTTAACTGCATTGATATTATCTTCCACTATTATGCATTGGATATTCACATCCAAAACTCTTAATCACTTTATCCACATATTCTTAATCATCGTTGTTGTTAGATCATACCTTGCTTCATATCTTCTGCTATACAATGGTAGCTTCAACCTTCAATTCTTCATGGTATGGCACTTACCATATTGTCACAATCAATCCTATTTCAAAAAATATACCATAAGCGTCATCAACATAATGTTCATCTACCCTATGGTGGGATATCCGAGCATGCATGTGCTTATTAACAATTTCAACTTCATCAAATTCATCAACATTGCGACTAGATTCACCATTTCACATCTCACATTGCAGTCATCATCCACTGTGTCACATCACGGTGGGATTCACCATCATCTTCACTATCACATTGTAGTGGAGTTATTGAGAATTTATATGTTCTTGTTTTGCTTCATATACCAGAAACTGCTTTCTCTGCAAGCTTTGTTTTGTCTTCTTTGTCCTTCACACAATACCTTTACATCCTTTGTCATCCTCTCTTCTACTACTATTGCAAACTTCTTTGCATGAGATAACTTGTTGCATGTAACTCCCCCTTGCGGCAAACTTTTCTTCCGGGATCTTCCACACTTCCTTGGAAGATGTAGCTTCCTTTACCTGCACCAAAGCTTGTTTCATCCATTTCTTGTTGATTCAAACTCAAAGCTAGTGCATCTTTTGCCTCATCACGAGTAACATTCCTCATAATATCATACCACAAATTTTTGCAACATAGATAAGTTATCATCTTAACGAGACCAAATTTCAAAGTTCTTACCGGAAAACTTAGAAGGTGGTAGAAAATCCACGCTAAACCAATCAACCTTGATCTCTCCTTCGTCTTCTACTAGACTTCTACGATTCCTCGGATTCAGGGCTTGGACCTCTCTAAACATGGAAACGATCTTTGCCTCTTATTTTTCAATATATTCTTTTGATCTATTTTAGTTTTGATTTGCAACTCATGATACGTTGTCTTTCTTTTTGTCTTTTGTCTACTTCCCTTATTGCGTAGGGCTTTCTTCCATATCGCCCTCGAAAAAATACGATTTTTAATATGTGCCCCGTGAGGCAGCTATATTCACCAAATTCACATTCATAAAGATCTTTCCAGTTAAAGCACTCTCATACTTAACAAAACAAAACAAAAAATTATAAATGAATAAACCTTTACCAAAGAAATTCCCTAATCAATAAAAACCTTTTCTTTTTTTTAATCCTTATCAAAAATCACTTTAAAAAGTTTAAAAAAATATTCTTTTGTTTATTTATTTTTAATATAAAAAAGACGCTCACTGTCTTTTAACATCTCTAACCATTAAAAGTTAAAAAATGAGCCTCCAACCACCTTTCTTAAATCTCCGTCCATAATAATTCTTTAACCGCTCTTAACCTTTGAGAAAACACCATTTTCAAAAAATATTTGAAACCTTTAATTTTTATGTTAGGCCTTTTTGACCTTATACGAGGCTTGACTTCTCCTTATCCTTTAAAAAAATAAAACCTCTGTATCTAATTTTGTTTTAAAAAACGTGCCCACGGACTTTGACAAAAATATCTCTGAAACGTTAATATTTAAACATACTTTCCCAAAAAACACCTGTTGCTAGTCTTCGCCTTACACCATATGTGTAACTTTCAGTAATTTGAACTCCACGAGTTCGTGATTAGTGCTAGCAATTATGGCTTTTTTTGTGGCCCATCAGATTCATGATTCCCATCGGTTAATGCAATTGTAATAATTTTATTATTATTAGTAATCCAGTTTATTGGGTTGTGAAGGTTTATTTTACAATTCAGCATGATGGGATGTGTAAATATGTCTATCAACATATATATCTTTAAAATAAATATTAATACTAATAAAAAATGAATATGTTGTAAAGTAATTAGAAGTGAAAAAAAAGTGAATAAGATGTTTAACCTTATACTTTTCAAAAATACTTAACAAGATATTTAAATAAACTACTTGAACGTCTATGTTAACTAATTTGACAGTTTATTGAGTCCAGGGTTCATTTTACAACCCAATATGAGAGGATGTGTAAATTTGTTCATCAACATGTACTTCTAAAATAAATAGAGAAAAAATATGACTATAATAAAAAAAAATGAATATGTTATAAAGTAATTAGAAGTGAAAAAAAATATATGAGTAAGATGTTTAACCTTGTACTTTTAAAAAATACTTGAAAAAGATATTTAAATAACCTATTTGAAGATTTATGTTAACTAATTTATATCCATATCAACTTCATATATATCTATATATAAAAAAAATTTATATATATCTTTATGACCGAAATATTATTTTATTAATTTATTTACTATTTTGGGTCTTTAGGTTCACCTAAATATTATTTTTATTTTAGATATTTTTTTCATTCAAAATTTTTCTTTTTGTTTAATTATTTTCCTTAATTAAATATTAACAACTATATTCTAACAATTATTTTCTTATATTAAAATATTGTTTATTAATAGATAATATTTGCATCTAGTCAAATCTAAGTGTTATATTATAGCATTAAAAAAATTCTCTTCATCTATTTAACTTGATGCAAATATCTCATTCTTCGTCTTGTCGTGACGATGACACACCTTTGGATGGTTTGAAAAACGTCGATAAATCTATGATAATGTGATTTTTACCGAAATTTTTATTTGCTTTTCAAGAAAAAAATTGTTAAAATAAACTAGCAATTGCACCCGAGATGTTGCAAAGGAAACACCATAAAAGAGCGATGAGTGTAGGAAATAATAGCATTAAATTGTTGCTCTTCCATGAAGACAATGAAAGTGTGACTGGAAACGTTGCCAAAAGGTGTAAGTAGAATGTTGGATAGGAATTGCATCGTGAGATGGCCAGAGAGTATCGAGTTCTCTCTTTTGGTCTCTTTTTATTATTCAATGTAGTTGCCCAAAGAATGCCTTGTAAGAATACCAGCCATCACAATAACAATTGTGTATGCCAATTATTTGTGATTCAAGATTTCTTACAATTGATATAACTCTCTTGGGTTTTCATTCGGATCCATTTGTTATTTCCCTAATTCAAACTCTAGCAAACATTTGTATCATTGTGTTTTGATAAGTTTGTGGAGCGAATCATAGTGAATCATCGAATGATTTTGGATAAATTATAAAAAGATCAAGTTGACGCCAAAATATGAATCTTTGAACTCAAGGATGTTGATGTTTGAAGCTGTTGTAGACATCTAAAAACATTCAAAGTAAAAAATTAAATCACATCTAATATGGAAAAGTAGTAAATATGAAACATGTTGGATTAACTATTAGATTATTTTATAGAAATAAGTTTTACTTAGAAAATGATAAAATAATTATTGGATTATTTATGAAATATTTTACTTATATTATAGAAAAATGATGGAAGATAGAATATGATGTAATAATACTCATTATATATATATATATATATATATATATATATATATATATATATATATATATATATTATTTATTTTTTTATTTTATTATTTTTTTCTAGATTGAACTAATTCTATTAAAGTAAAATATAGTACAAACAAAGAGAAACAAGACCACAGGTCGGCCGGAAATGATAAAGAACTATCAGCCTCGGTCTGGAGATGGACGGATCGGAAACGTAGGTTACAGCAAATGACTAGAATGAAAAGAGCCGGTCGACTTCTACTTAGCATAGGCGAAGTCTCCACGAAGTTTTCCCTTTCTTTTTGTTGACTTTGACCCGGCCATCCGCGGAGAATGGGCACAAAACAACTTGAAGATTGGATTCCCTCTGGGCGGGGAGTCTCCTTCATCTTGGGTCGAGGAGAGTCTCATGGGCCCGTTTCGGTGGAGATCGTGGCAGAGGAGGGTGCGGGAGCAACGGATGTGGTCCATCATCAGGCGGAAGATGCGGGTTACGCATCGCTCTCTTCGTCTTCAAGCTTGGGGATCGAGTTTACGGCGGCGGCGGAGATTAGGGAGTCCATCGCTTGGGTTTTGGTTTTAAAGATGTTATCTTTTTCGTTTTTGCGGGGAGAGATGGGCGGGGGAGTTTTGCGGATGCCACGTTTGGTGACACTGCAGCGGCAACGAAAAATGACCTCATAATCAAGGTTTGAGTCCGAACCAAGTCGTTGATCTGAGATTGATTTGATGCAGCAATCCTTGCTCGGATCAAGTTCCACACATATTCTTATGTAAGAAGCATGATTTTCCCGCTGGTAATCCCCCATTGAAACGGCCCAAGGTATTGCCTTACTATGCCTTTGTAAAGCGCAATATGCCATAGGTGGAGAACATTATTTTAGTAGCCGATCCACTCTGAAACCGATGCAGTGATCCTTGCGATCGGGTCAAATACGGGAACCATGGAGTTAAGAAAGCCAGTTCCCATAAACCACAGGGCCTTCATCAGAACTGATGGCAAATGCTTGATCTTGTCAAACAAAACTATGAAATAACCTTTTGAAAAAAAGCGACCTTGCTTGGTGAGTCAGTTAGCATGGATCCAGTCATAGAGTTCCTTAGATTTCGACCGAGCCCATTGAACTTGCATTTGATGGCCTTTTTTGTAAAATTCGAAGATCATTTGCTAGGCTAGGATGGGAGATCTCAACGAAGGAACATCCTCTAGCTTGTCGACCAAGAAGGCTGGAGGTTTAGGGGCCTCGGGGGGTTTGGAAACCTCGGAGCGTACGCATATTTGTAGGAGAAGGGAGGAGTGGAAGATGAGCGCTACAGTAGGCGCTTCCCTCGCGAGACGAAGGGATAAAACCAAAGAATCATTTCTGTTTATTTTGTAAGCGAGAGAGGGAAAGTCTTCGAGTTGTTTACCTCGAAGAAGTCTACGGAGGCGGAGGGTATCGATCACGGCGTTCGGTGCCTTCAGTTACGCACCAAGTTTGAGGAGCAAACCCATTGCGGAATGGTTTTGCACAGTTGTGAAATTTAGTCTGAAAGGATGCGAGCTGAGCTCCTCGGGACTGATAAGGCTCCTTCGAGAGCCTAACAACACAGTAGCGGTCGAGGAGGCAATTTCGACTTGAAATGAGGCCCCGCCGCGCCCGACCCGGATCCGTTGCGGGGGACACGGGGATAGAGGCTGTGAAGGGACGGTGGTTCTTATGCATCTTATAAACCCCTTCATCGCCGCACAATTTTGTGTGTGCACTAGAGGGCGCCTTTGCCAACGTACCCAGGGTCTACGGCACGTGAGAGGAGTCTAAAGAACAACATTACGCGGGAGTATCAAACGCTGCGAGGGCCATCAATATGCCGGTGATACTTGAATTTTAATCGGAAATCGTAGGAATCAATGCAACAAGAGGGGGACGTTGCGTGGCGAGAAGAGAAAATGCGGATCGGTGCCGGCCAGGAGGAGAATCTGAGCGCAGGCTTAAGCCGACGCGGAAGCAACGAAGGAGAGGGCGCGTGCACAATGAAAGGAGAAACCCTAGAGCTTCATTAGAAACTCCTTGTAACCCGACTCTGTATCTTCGGGTACGGAACATAGTTACTCATTATATTTTATTAATTTTTCTAACCTTTTGTATTACATTTTATATAGTAATATAGATTTTTTTTAATATTATTTTGTAGATTAAGTTTTTTTTCCTTAAAACCGTTTTAAAAGAAATAAAAGAAAATATTATTTAACATGAATATTAATATTTAGTTTTTTTAAATTACAATCAACTTATATAAATTAATTAAAATCAAAATTTAAAAAATAAAATAATTACATATAAAACTAATGAATTAAAACCTAATTAAAATATAATAAAATTTAGAAAAGTTAAAATGATTTATAAAGTTTTGAATTGGTAGCCAATATCATGTGATATGTCACATTGTTAAAGGTGAACATAAGTGAGTGGTTTGTTCTCCCACGCTTGAGTGAGCCTAATAGTTAAGAGCATGTGTTTCCTCCTAAGAGGTCACGGGTTCAAAACCCGAGAAGGTGGTAGAGTATGTGTACCTTTGTAGACTTAGCGATTGAGATGCGCGGAGGTAGGTCCTTTTTCCACAAACAAGGGGTCTCATACACCAATTTGGTGTACGCTTGGGCATTGACCATAAAATTAGATTATTATTATTATTATTATTATTATTTCTAAATTAGGCTACTTATAGCTGTGTCTTCTATGATTAAAAAGATTATAGTTCATAGTCCTCCCGAGTTGGCAAGCCAGTTAAAATTTCGATTTCAAAACCACAAAAAGGGTTGCCCTAGATGGCGAAACCAACCCAAGGTATAGCACAAAGGGTCTAGAATGGTGCCTATAGTGGGAAACCTTGGTGAGAAGTGACATGTTTAAGATAGAACCGAGAAAACTGAGAAACATTGAAATAACAAAAAATTGATAGGAATGAGAGATAAACACCAATGAGATACTTCAGATGGAGAAGTTATAATCCTTTTACGGAGGTTGGAATGGATCTTCACAATTATGCATGCATATTCTACTTGTCATCCTCCTGGCAGGACGTGCAAGCGTAGAGCGTAGGAAGAAGCGTCGCTGGCATCGGGGAAAAATGGAGAGGCACATGAGCCTCAACTCTTTTAGTTTCCATCCTTGTCAGAACTTGGTGTCATGATTGATGTTCGAGGCACTACAGAGCCAAAACGAGGCCACCATCTTGTGGTGGGAGGAGATGGAGCGAGAGGGATGGTATCCTTGCGGCATATTTTTGCAGGGCGAGAGGTTGGAACGGGGAGAGGGCCTGAGAGGGAGAATCCGGAAGGTGGAGAGATAGGCGAGCGAGAGAAAGATTGATGGGGTCGAGGATTTACGGCACCAGCGATCAACAAGAGATTCACGCGTCCTACCCTCAAAGGTAGAGATCGGAGGTACGGAAGGAGAGAGCGCGTCCCCCTCCTACGCAACCACGCATGTAGTGGCGTATAGGCATGGCGAGAGGGAGTGGTAGTGTGGGCGAGATGAATGAGGAGTCACGAAGCATCAAAGGAGCGGAAGGGAGCTTAGGAAGCGGAAAAGCGGAGTGAGGATCAAGGAATTGAGCGGAGGATCAAGGCTTGGCTTAGACACCGGGGAGCGTCTACGCAAGGCGAGAGGGAGAGTCAAATGGTAGAATTAGGAGTAGGAAGGCATATTTAAGGGCCATGGGAGTGGCGAAGGCATGTTTGTCGGGAATAAATGTGAAGAGGACGAGTTAATGGTGGAGGACGTCGATGTGAGGTGAGCATGGGTTAACGAGTAGATACCCCATGCACCGGCATTTAAACCAATTCGGGTGGCCATGTGCGTTTGCGTGGTGAGGACGGGTCTTTTGCCACCTCGGCCATATGGAGACGTGATTAATTCGGTCCTAGCACCCCCATCGGAAGAGATTATTATTATTATTATTCTCGACTTGAATTATAATTAACATTTTTTTCAAAAATGAAAAAATTGATATTTATATTATGAAAACTAGTACATACTCAAATTAATTTTTATCGATCTTAATTAATAGAGTATAGATTATATTTTATATTTGGTGAAAAACATGAAAATGCCTAATCAACAATATGATCATGAAAACCTAAAACAATCAATAATATGATCATAACAACCTAGAATGTTATTCTTTAGCACTATAAAGTTAATCCGAAACCTTTCTTATATCGCATCCATGATCCTAATAAACATAAAAAGCTAATAAAAATAAAAATAAATATCTAAAAGTGGAGAGCCGAGCCAAAATTATAAAGAAAAACATCCTAATAAACATAAAAACAAACTATCTAAAAGTGGAAATAGAGCCAAAATTATAAAGAAAAACATCACATCAACCTTCCTAATAAACATAAATAATTATCTAAAAGTGCGAGCCAAAAATTTAAAGAAAAACATAATAACAATCAGCCAAATGGAATGACACCCTCATCCATCATGGCATGATTTTATACAAAGCGGTGATGTATAAATCATGGTAATAATGCCTCTCTTACCTATAAAGTAGCATGTTACACATGTAAATATTTTTAATAAAGGCAATCTTTGTTGAATTTTAATATCGACCAAAAATTATTCCCATGCGCTATTGAATTCATACCTCTCAATTATATAACCACATTGTCAATGCTCGATGGACCATTCACTCTAATGAACCCGAAACAATGATGGCTTAAAAATTCTAATCCACTAGACTTCTTCATTTACAATTCATACACTACTTTTAAGCAATCATGGAATATTTTCATTTTGATTCGAATTTTTGGAATTTAGTACGTTTGTTCAACCATTTTATGCGCAAGTGATAATAAATGTTTGAGAAGAGTAAGGGAATTCTTAGTAGGCACTAAAATCATTCTTTCAATTTTCTTAAAACAAACCTTTGAGGACCACAATGACTCCAACTATATTTTTTCGATAACTCCTAAAAGTATTTCAATATGAACTATGATAGGACCTCTAAATAAAATCCTATTAAAGCGGGGAGAAGGTAAGAAATCAAGGACCAATCGAGTGTGATAGTAACTTTTTCTTGTTTATTTTCCCATTTCAAGATGCCATCAAGCTTGGTTTGGGGCTCGAGTTCATAAGGAATTATAAGCATTCTATGCTTCCAAGTAATATCTCGACCATAGAAGATTTATTGAAACAATACAAAGATTTGATTTCAGAATGGCTTGATTGATTCAAAAAAATTTAAGAATAATAAGATTGCTGGCCAATGTTTCACATAATCTAGCTTTGAATCAATCAAAATCTTAGAAAATCTCCACTCGGTCAAGAATGAAGATTTACTCAATTGAAATTGGAGGTTATGGATACAGTACCACCAACTTTATTTAATAATTGAATAGAAGAACACGGCTCAAGAAGACAAGACAAACCAATTTGTAGTGAAGATTAGGGACATAAAGGACACTCCATGCACAACCTTGTCTAAAATATTGAGGGTCATGAAGAACGTCACATAGTAGTCTCATATATGCCGAGAAAATGTCCGGTATTTTCTAACTAAATTGGGAAAAATACTTGATTCATAATGGCATCGCTGCACATGTGAAAAAATTGCAGGCATTCTAAGGACAACTTCACAACAAAGAGAGTTTTATAGCTTTCAAAGAAGAAAGTAGAGATTAGAGGAAACAAGTCGAGAAAACATTATTATTTTCTAGCGCAAGGAAGAATCTGTACCAAAGTTTGACGAGGATTATAGCCCTTAAGAGCAACAAGGGGGAAGAATTTGTAGATGCAATGCAAGCAAGAAACTCTAAAAGCAAACTCTCAAGGCTCCTTTGAGAAGGGACAATTTCGGAGTGAGAATAGCTTGATTTGATGCATGTTATTGTTATTTGAGGAGGTGTAGAAATCGGTAGCCTTTCTTGGTTTATGTTTATAATGGATTAGAGTAATCGCTCACACTTTTATGCCATATATTGAAGCTATTATCACTTGAAATTTTCCTTCTCGGTGGGCCTTTAGAGTTTGCTTTCATATTTTCTTGCTTGCATGCTATTTGTAAATGTCCCTTGTTAAGATTTCCATGCACAACATTTCCTTAAGCGCTAGTGTGAACTTTAATGTTGGTGTGCCTCTCTTGCACATGGAAAACCAAGAAAGTTAAGGTGTGCATTCTTAGAGATGTGCCTTCTTTATGAAGCTCACAGTCCACATGCATGAGCACTCCCATAACTTGGGGAAACACATCCTCTAATTGTGCATGAAAAAAATAAATAAAAAAGAAAAACATATTTAAAGCTGAAAATTTGAGTATAGAAAAGTCGTTCAAAACTAGAGAGACTTGGTTGAGGATGGCACATGCATTCTTTTTGGGTGTGCATTTTTCTCCCTATATCTCTCTTCTCTAGAGATGCTAGTGTGCTCTCATAACTAGCATACAAAATCTTTGAAAGGAGGGCCAGCATGCCATTGTATGGAACTTTGATGTATGCACCTCTAATAGAGGGTAAAGAATGTTGTGGTTGGAACCATAGTTTTATATCGTTCCCGAATTTGAATTCGTTATGATATGAAGAATTAGACGAAAATCTCACTAGTATTTCACCTAAAAATTAAATAAACTATGAAAGAAAACTCTCAAGGCCCTTTGAGTACTAGTTCGCACCCAGTATTCCAATATAAAGACCTTTAAATATCATGTGAAAATATTTGCATCAATCCAATGTCTTTCATCAAGGGCATTAACCTACGTAGTCTCCATATTCATTCCAAATAGTTGTAGCACGAAGAGTGAACACAACCTTCTCAATGGTCTCATTGTGTATGCATGCTTCATGCATTGTGCAATGTGATATGCTTGTACTTCAATTTTTTGCCATCACTTCTGTATTACACAAGTTCACATCCATTACTTGTAACCACATATAATTACCAAAATAATAACATCTTTACAACTCAAAGTATCACTAAATTACATCATAGCCTATAACACTTTGATGGTGTTCAAGGTATAGAACCTACTAGAACAACCCTTGAGCGCACCAGTAATGCTACTGTTAATCCAAGACGTTTACATAGAAGATCTAAAATACATCCCCATGCAATTTTATGAGAGACTATACTACCCACATACCATTCAAAATCATCGATGAAGAATGCTATAAGTTCAAAGAAAATGAGATGTAAAAACCTTTAGCTCAATTTCAAAGTGACTAGGAACTCAAAATAGGGATGGAATGGCACAAATTCCCTATTTTTTATTTTTAGAGAGTTTGAATAAAAAATATAAGACATTTGGCATATGATTATCTTCGGTTCCACATGTAGGATATCATTTAAGATTTGGAACCAACCACCCATTTGATTATTTTTTTGAGCAGGTTGGCCTTGTTGCAATGGATCCTCCATGTAGGTATTAGAGTCCAACATGTATTACACTACTTCTTGCCTTAGAGGCAGCTGCGATGTTGAAAGTTTGAAGGTCACTATTTTCATGGGGGTGTGTACGAGAAAATCCCACACTCCCAAGTCGATGACCATGTCTGTCATGGCAGCAAGTTGTAGGACATTCATAGCTAAATATGACGGGGAATCGAACCGCTAACTTCATTTTTCTCTTTTTCACTCCTTGGATGAAGTAATGAAGAGGATAAGAATTTGTAGATTAAATCTCTATGTAAAGTCGAAATTCAAATTTGAAATTTTCCAATGCGCGAGGTTTGAGTGAGGTGTGGATTTTTCTTGAAAATATATATGGAAAGTAGCAAAAACCCCTCGAGGTGAAGAGTCTATTAGAAAAATGAAGGGAGCTCGGCTATACATTATGGCTTCCCATTCCCTCATCCATGGCACCTACCCGGTGTTATGCAAAGAAAAATCGGGAAATAGTGTTATGCTAGTGAGTGCAAAAGAGTTGTTACCCAGAAATCGAAAAATATGGAGAAATACATTTTGTTGTCATAGGGAAACCTAAGGTAATTTTGACTTCCACAAACTTAGATGATTTATATGAAGAAATCAAACTTTTTTGAGATGATTTCTTGATATTATTGTGGATAGGTTACTTAAATCACATTACACCAATTAGGAGTATTAGTCATCACATTGGTCTAATACTACAAGACAAGTTGCCGAATAAAGCGGCATATAGATTAACTCCTCAAGAAAATGTAGAAGTTGGAAGACAAATTAGCAGGAGTTGATGGATAAAGGGTTGATAGAGAGAGCCTTAGTCCATGTGTTGCACGGTACTTAATCCAAAGAAAGGAGGAGAATGACGCATGTGCACGGATTCCAAAGCCATAAATAAAATCACCATCCGTATCATTTTCCTTTACACGAATGGATGATTTAATGGATTGCCAGTGGATCGAAATATTTTACTAAGATAGATTTGAAGAGTGGTTTTCATCGGATAATAATTAGAGAAGGGGATGAGTGGAAGACCATGTTCAAAACAAACAATGGGTTGTATGAGTGGTTAGTGATGCCTTTAGACTCACTAATGCACCCAACACATTCATGAGATTAGATGAACAAAGTATTGAAGGAATATGCGGAAGTGAAGTTTTCATTGTTTACCTTGATGATATTCTAGTTTTCGGTTGATAAATAAGAGCGAGTGGAACATCTTAAGTTGGTTACGAAAACTTTACGAAATAAAGCACTAATAAATCTGAAGAGGCGATTATGAAAAGAAGAGTTAATTTATTTGGGGTTGTAGTTTCTAAAGAAGGTCGAAAATGGATCCGGAGAGAAATTCCAATTCATTTGGGCCCGGCCAACTCAAGAAACATATTTGAGGTAGAAGCTTTCACGGCCTTGCAAGTTTTTATAAAAAAATGCTCAAAGGGCTTTAGTTAGATTTGTGCACCGATTATTGAAACAATCAAAGAGACCAATTAGCCATTCAAGTGAATGACGACAAGCCGAAATTTTAGGATTCTTTGAAGAAAAAATTCTGAGCAACTAGTTTTAGCTTTGCCTAATTTTGAAAAAAGTTTTCCAAGTTGAAAATTGATGCTAGTGGAGTTGCAATTGGAGCACTTTTAGGTCGGGAACATAGACCAATAGCGCGGTTAGTGGCTTGAATGAAGCTAAAAAAAATACTCATCTTATGACAAAGAATTTTATGTTGTTGTGAAATCCTTAAAATGGAGACACTATTTGCTACCCAAGGAGTTTGTATTATATTCGATAATCGTGCATTACGGTTCATAAACAACTAACCTAAATTGAACCAGAAACATGCCAAATGGGTAGAATTTTTGCGAGTTTACTTTTGTGATAAAGTATACAACATTAGGATTAAACAAAGGATTCTTTGATGCTTTGAGTAGAGTGAACTTCATCCTCCCGGGAATTACAAGTTGGTGTTGTAGGATTTGAAGGAATGGTTGACATGCATAAAGAGAAGATGCAAAAATTTAAAATTTATGCGGTTGTAAAAAACTTGATGATTCATAATAGGAGCCGGTGGTTGGATTATCTTATCCAAGGAGATTTTCTATTCCAAAAAGTAATAAATTGTGTATCCCTAAATGTTCTATGAGGGAAAACATAAGTAAGAGAAACATAGTGGAGGCTTGTCTAGACACTTTGGACAAGATAAGAATTTTCACGGGTAAAATGATTTACACTATTGGCAAAGATGAAAAGCTGATGTTAAACGATTTGTTGAGAAATGTAGGATTTGTCAGAGTATGCTAAGGGAAGAGATCAAAATACCGGATTGTATCGACCATTACCAATACCAAATCATCATGGGATGCGATTAGTATGGATTTTGTTTTGGGACTGCAAAAACTCAAGAGGAAATGACTCCATTTATGTTGTGGTGGATAGATTTTCTAAAATGGCTAATTTTATTGCATGCAAGAGAAAATAGTGATGCAACACATATTTTCATTGTTTTTCATAAGTTGTAAGGTTACATGGATTGCCTATAAGTATTGTGTTTTGAGGATACAAATTTGTTGGGAATTTCTAGATAACTCTTGGAAGAAATTAGGTACCAGCCTTAGTTTCAACTCGGCATATCACCCTCAAATGGATGGACGGAGGCGAGGTAAGTATTAGTGTATAAAAATTCATGATGGGATTGCTTACTTATTCGAGTACAAGGTTGCTTATAATGATACTTCAAATCGGATACTTGGGGATGAGTCCATTCCATATTGTTTTTGGGATGAATCCAAGAGGTGTGTATGAGCTGAGACACATTTGGGCAAACAAGAGATAAAGTGCAAAGGCTAAAGAGTTTGCGAGCATATCACAACAACTATAGGAAGATGTTAAAGACAAATTGCGGAAAGAAGTGGCAAATACAAATAGAGAGTTGATATGGGGAGGAAAGAAAGAAAGGAATTCCAAGTAGGAGACCTAGTCATGATTTATCACAGAAAAGAAGGATTTCTGTTAAGACTTACAATAAATTAAAAATAAAGAGATAGGACCATGCTTTAAAATTTGAAATTTTCTTCAAATGCACAGCAAATGGGAATTTCAGGAAGGGATTGGAATATCACCCATCTTTGTCATTGTAGATTTGTACCCATCTGAGAGGGAAAAAGGAGGAGCTTCAGAAGATTCTACGGCGAGAGGAAAATCGGACTTTAAATTGGAAAGACCAAATGCCAAAGAATGTGAAAAGTGAAAGCTTGTTAGGGAGAAAAGTATCAGAAACCCGAGAGGACATATTCTATTTTGAGTATCTAGTTAAATGGAAGGGACATCCAATGGAAGATGCCGGTTAGTTGTGAATTACGAAGTATGGGAGAAAAATCAGAAAGTTTGATAAATGATTCCTTTCTTCCACAGAAGTGCGTGCAAACATCTGGACTTAGCTAGCAATGTGATTAGATGTTCACATGTTGTGGCTAATATGAGATAAATTTCATTGACCTAAATAGTCAAACCAAAGTTTACGAGAGGTTGGACCTATCAAATCTTCATTCCTTAATATTGTAATAATCAAATACAGTTGTGTTATGGTTAGGATAGAAAGTGAGTTGTTAGCATAGGTGAATTTACTTAAAGGGAAAAATTTGATGCGTTATCGAACCTTATTCCACACGAAATTTTGTGTGGTCTTGAAAAGCGTCTTTAAAACCACGAATGGTTTATCGCATTGCATAATGGTGTTTAATGAGTGAACCCATGCGATATACTCTCGTGATTGACACATATTGAAAGGACGGGCAAGAAAAGCATTTGTTATAAGCAAATATTAAAAGTGTTAGTGTCAAGCTAGTTTATTTGCGATAGTATCGGATGGGATTAAAGAGAATGGAGTGCGATGTAGTTAGATTTATGAAGGTTGTTTATATGATGCGGTCTTGAAGGATGAAATTGACACATTGTTTGTGTAAGGTAATTTGCTGCACATATAATGAATAGCACATCCACTATATCATTTTGGGTTCACATTGCATATGTGTTTAATTTGAAAGATTCCTCAGTTTATGTGAATATAGCTAATATAAATTGGAAATTTGTGAGATCAATATCAACACGGTTAGGCATGCTCGGTCAATGGTGCAACCTTGACAAGCTCGGATATATGCCGATCGGAAATCAATTGTCGACTACTCATGATGACTCGACATGGATGGTCCGGCTGCTCTATGATCATGATTCTTTGCTGGATCTGCCGGAGCTCACCCTGATCATGATGACTCGACATGGATGGTACCGGCCTTGCTCATGATCATGAATCTTGGATGTTGCGGAGGCCGAGAAGGATGACTTGATGTGGATAGTCCAACCTACTCATGATCTGTGTGGTAGTGGTCACTGAGAAAGGCTACTCATCTATAGTGCGAGGTGAACGATGATCACTTTCAACGGTGTGATCATCGATGATGCATTGCTGCTCAGCGTCGACCGCATGCCACATCTTGACCACGCCTACGTCGAAGGGTCCTCCTCAACCGCAACTAAAGTGAGTGGCTCCTACGACATTCGCATCCAAGGTGAACATGTCATGCGACATGCCTCTCCACATGCAGCCACCCGACCTAGCATCGACACAGCTATCTCTCTCATAGTGGGTAGGGCCTAACCCACCACCACGAATAGTGCACGAGTTGGTTTCCCAACTCCATCCTGCAATCTCTTGTCACGCCTCGCCTCGAAAAAGGCGATGCAGACGCACCATGAGGACTAGGTCTATGTGCATCATCTTGATGCATAGCATCTCCCCATCTCTTGATCGTCATCGGGATCTACACCTAGATCATTTGGTGACATACAGCATCTCCATCTCTTGTCAAGCCAATTTAAATGCACCAAAATATATATAAGTACAGATAATTAGGCAATTTCATTAAGCAGTTTTAACAAAAATAAGTTAAAGAACGTGCTAGAATAAATTTAAATAAAACAATATTACCTCCATCATCACGACGAAACCATCATCTATGAAGAGGATGTTGCTTCCCATAAACCAAACCAACATACGGATAGGGGACTAGAATGAAGGGATGCTCATCCCACCTTTGACTGTAACTCTAGTGCATCATACGATATCTAAATGGAAAACTACGACTCCACCCTCTTGGGCATCCTCTGTCCCCACATGCATATGTACATGAAACATCGGCCTACGAGGTTGCGAGTAGACCTCATATCTATAAACCTCTAAAAAAATAAACAAAATATATACGAAGCAAAGGAAGTTCACCCTCCTTTGTGCACGAGCACGACATTTATCTAAAGTACATCCTTAAACCCTTACAAAAAAAATTGTGGACTCCTCACAAGTCATTGCCAAAGTCATTGGTATTGTGTGAAATGGTCCAAATCGGTAGTGAGGCACCTCACCTCCTCACTGCAAGTAAACTGATACGTAACTAACCTCTTGGAGACACGAAAATGCGAAGGAGAAGTATATCTACGCTAATGTATCGCTAGGAGTACACCAAGCGACTCCACAGCACCGCACTCCTTGATAGGGGACCTACGGGAATGAGGGAAAATACACCCCTCTCCTCGATAGGCCAATAATGGAAATAGTTTTCCTCCTCGGTGGCGCATACCCTTGTTAGGACCAACCGAAGCCTATAGGTGGGCATTCCATTTGTTGATAGAGCATTGCAAAAACACACCATAGCCCTTTAGGGATGTAGCCTCCTCATGGAACTTGAGGAGGCCTATCTCGCTTAGGAGCCCTTGGTGGCTATTGTAATAGGGTGAGGGTACGTATCTCTCTCCCTCTCTTGTGCCTCCCACGGGTGAACCATGTTATCTTTGGTCCACGTTTGTTGTTGTGTTGTTCCTCTCTTATCTCCTTTGACGTCACTAGATGACTGACATATTTGTTGAGTAGGGTCTCCTAAGGCTTGTGAATTTTGTCAATTTTTGTATATTTTTGAGTATTCTTAGTCTAACGTAGGGGTTTTTGGGTGGGTACGGAGCCATAAAATGCATTGTAGTGGTCGAGGGTAGCCAGAGTCCGCAAACCACAATTTGCGAGACCATTGGATGCGTGGGAAATAAATCGATATAAATAGATGAATGTTTTTGGCAGAGTCTTAAGGTAGGCAAGATTTTGAGATTGATCTTTAAGAACGATTTGTAGATCGTTTTACCGGGCTATTGGGTAGGACTCCTGTTGTCTGTGTGTGTGGGAGATCCTCTCTTGTCTTGTGTACGGACCACAACGGATTTGTGTGCGTAGGCGGTATTTTAGTGCTTGGTTGGTATTAATATATATATGTGAAGTCTTGTTGGATATTTGATGCTATCTGAATCTATTTTGCTATGATGAATGCAAACTTCTGGTTATATGATTGAGTTGCTAAAGTGTCTAATTACTTGTTTGGGAATTATCCATGTTCTAGTATGTAAATGAAGCTGGTGATTCACTGCGATTATAGTGTTAACGTATTGATAATTGGAATTATGCACATGGATGCGAAGTATTAACTAGATATGAACATGGTAGTAGCTATGTTATCTTGTGAAATGTATTGTTAATCAACTTAAGTAGATACATTTATGCATGAGTGATAGAGCAGAGGCAACGGGCCAGTTTGGCTGCCTACTCTCTCTTAGGGTGTGTAAACCTGGTTCCATCACCCTCCCATGACTAGCTTCGGGTGAGACTTTGGCTGCTTAAACAAGTCAACACTTGAGGACCCGATAGTATATAGGGGTTTTGTTGAGACCTTAACCTCCAAACATGGGTCAAGACCCCTTGAGCCAACAAATGGTTCCGTTTACGGGACCGGGAGCATTTGAGAGAGATCGGGTAATGCCAAGACCATATTGGAAACACGAGAAGAAATAAATCGACGAGTGGTTTGAAAGAAAGTTTAGGAATTCACGGTAAAAGAGAATCACGGTGCGAAGTTGAGCACAACGAGAGAAGTGGAATAATAAGTAAATTTTCAGAGATCTACGAAATTTTCTTCGTGAAATTCGCAAGCTGAGCTCCGGGAGTGGATTAAGCGAGCTCGTAGAATTCTAAGGCGTGTTGGAAGGACGAGCGGATCACGGTGGACCCCATAGTTTATTCAACGAGTTAGAAAGGAATGATAATACCATCACCCTTGGTGGCAAGACCCTTTGGGTAGATAGTGTCTTGTTTTGTGACGAATTTTTAAATTGACCAATTCTTATCCTATTCGAGGCGAGGCAAAGGTTCTTTAAGGGTTTCCGGGGGTAAGTTTACGAAAAACCGCCGTACTATCAGATCTTGTTGTGAAAAAGGAGTACGTGAGTCATACAAAAATGAATGAGCTCGATCGGAGATGGGGTAAAACACGGAGTGGTAAATACTCTGAGAACTAATCGGGAAGGAGGAGTGTCTAATTACTTTTTGTGAATTATCCATGTTCTGGTATATGTATTTGTGATGCGGTGATTCTTTGCGATTATAGTGTTTTGTATTGATAATTTGCATTACGCATGTGGATGTGGAAGTATTAACTAGATACGCATGTTAATAGCTTTTTTATACTATGAAATGTATTGTTAATCAACCTGTGAGTAGATCTATTTATACGAACTTGATAAGTACAGGAGCAGCAGAGGCCAGGTTTGACTTACCTACTCTCTCAAGTTGCATAAACCTGGTTCAGCCTCATATTGCTTGAGGTGAGACTTTGGCTTGTCTGGCTTGATTACACTAGAAAGGGCAGTGTGCCAGGGGTTTGTTGAGACCTTAACCTCAGGCACGTGTCGGGACCCCTCGAGCCAACACATATTAAATACAATTTTTTTATTAAATGAGACATGTATTTAGGAATATATATATATATATATATATATATATATATATATATATATATCTTGGAAAACAAAAAAAAACGATCGTTGCGCCATAAAAAACAAGCATGCACCGGTAAAATTACGTCTTTTACCAGCACGCACACGGCGGTGTTTTTGAAAATTTTAGCGCACCACCCTCCTCGCATTGTTACAAGGCCAAAATTTTAGTGGTATAATAGACCACTGCAGATTGACTATGTAGTGATGCATGCGGAGGGTGGTGCGGCGTATTGAATCATCAGTATTTTTTCACTTGTTGGTGATGACTAGTTATAAAAGCCAAGTTTTCCAACTTGTTAGATCTAAAAATTTGTCAAATTTTCAGTATTTGGGAAAACACACATAAGAGCCTTTTTTGCCCTCCTACCTTTCGGTCAGACCATGACAAGATGAAACCTCATTATCAAATCCTACCCTGACCTCGACCATACTAGTCTACCCATCGGCCCTAAGAGACAATCCAAATCTATTCCTTGATCTCCCCTAAGTTAGGAAGTAGCACTTTAAGGCATTTTCTCAGCAGGAAAACCTCGAGCAAAAACCTCCATCTTCTATACAGTCTCATGAGACCTTCCTACTCTGCTAATGAAGTTAGTTCTGACCTAAATTCGTACCACTAATACACCCTTAAGTCTCGGCAATACATAGATAATAAGTCAAGCTGATTTTAGGTGTTTTTACGGTGTTTGATGGATCTTTCAAGGGCCAGAAACATACTAGCATCTCGGAAGACAATTTTTGGCTCCACATGAAGGCAATTTTGCTTCTCAATGTGATCTTGAGCACGAGATACAGTACAAATCAAAGAGTTTTTCATCAAGCTCTTGCGACCTCATTCAAAGCTGAAAGAGCAGTAAAAGAAAAACAACACTTTCAGAGGCTATTGATATGACATGACTAGAACCTCCTTCATTTATAAGCGAGAGAGGTTTGAAGACCAAAGAAACCTCCTTCATCATAAAGCGGAGAGGGTTTTGAAAGCGCCTCCTTCATCTCTACAAGCGGAAGGGCCAAAGGTAAAGTGTTTGGTTTTTCACTAGCGAGAAGACAAACTTTGGAGTACGGAGTGAAACAACAAATGAAGATCTACGCATTAAAATGATGAGTTAAGGAAAAGTATAAAAAGAGAAGCCATAACAGCTTCATTCATCAAACATTACGCATTTGATTAAGACGAGTTGAAATAACATCGGACATTTTGTCAAAGGAAAGGCCTCCTTCATTCACAAGTAAGGGCCAAGGCGATGGCGATTTCAAGGTTTGGTGATCAAAGATAAAATTAGTAAGAACAATGAGATATTTGAAATAGAGAAATAATGTAAAAAGACAAAAAAGGAAGCGGGGTACCACGCAATCCAAAGTGTTAAACTTATCTCTTATCGAGTTTTCTTTCCAATATAGCGATGGAGCCCAAATAAAATTATTTTGCTGATGATTAAAGGGATAGCCAAGTCATAACACGGGCTAATGATGATGATTATGTTTCAGAGATACTTATCTTCCTACTCACAAAGGAATGTCTTTCAAGCGCTTATCATAGTGGACGGAAAGAAATACGAGCTCATTTCCCCAAGAGGCAACCTAGAACATACAGAGGTTCATAAATGCGGGAAGGACTTTTGGCATGTTTTTTCAGATTACGGGCTTTCAAAGCAAACATATGGCTTTTTCCTTATAAAAAGGTCCAAAGGTACCCTACGTGCATTCGAGTAAAACGGAGTGTTAAAGAATTCCTTTTTAAATGGACGAGTGAAAAGCTGAGAGTAAATGCAACTAAATTTGTGCACTCACGATCATGAGAGGTTAAATCATCACTTGCCAGCCAAATCGGCTTCACAACGGGGCATCATTTCCTCCAAAGCATCGGGAACAAAAATGTCGGTTAGGTTGCAAAAGGAGAAGTGACCTCCTTGAGGTGTCGAAGAAAACCTCATGCAACACAAAGTATTTTCTCACAGTGTCCTCTTTCCAAATGACAAAGACAAGTGGGTGATGATGATATTCAAAGATGTTCCTTTTCCTTTTTGCTAAAAAAAACCTCTTTCAAAGATCGAAACGGCAATCGAGTAGGTCATTCAAAGCCGATGGGTGGAAAAGGATGTTGAAATTACGGTTAAGTTTTCCCTAGAAAAGGTAGTTGCATTCAAGAGGCATCTCTAAAAAAAACCTTCTGATTTGGAGCAATTTTCATTCCACGGTGCAGATATCAAAAGGGAAGACTTTATCTCTATATCGAGAAGCAGTGAAAGTTTTAAATCTTAAAAGGGTTGTTTCTCAAAAAACCTTCATTAAAGCACTTCAATGGGTTGTGATCTTTTTCCAAATGAGGTTTGGAGACCGTTGCGCTACGTATTTCACATTTCAACACACTGACACTCTTGCTTTCATTCAGAGACCATAAAGAAGTGTTGGAGCAAAAAACAAAGTTTTTTGAGGTCAAAAAGGTGCACGGCACACACATTCGCCGCGCGGTGCGTTTGAATTTTGATTTTACAAAAGGAAAGCATTGTGGCGTGGGTGCGCTGTCACGCGGTGCGCGGCGCGCGCGTGGGCGGTTAGTGCTGATGTGCGACAATTACCGACACCTCTCAAATCGCGCGGCGCCTTTCTATCAAGAAAGTGCCGCGCGGTTAAGTGATCAAATGCCTCCAAATCAATCCCAACATGTGAGAACTCCTCAAAAAGCACCATCATCGTTTTTCAAGGTATTCTATGTACCTCCCTTGTGTGTCAAAGCTTGTTAAGTGGTGGAAAGGAGATGAAGTTCACGGTCTAAATCACGGTGTTGAGTTTGTTAAGAGAGATGTGTTTGTGTTAAAAACTGAGAATTACTGCTTTGTTAGCCTAAGGTGCATAGTAGATTTAGTGCGTTTTGTTGGTATAAAAAACCAAATAGCAGCTCTCAAAACAAGTGGAAAGGTGGAAGGCGATTTGGAAAGAAAACAGTTTTGAAAGGGCTTGTGGGTTGTACAAATGCCTTATCCTTGATGTGAATGTTTTTTGTCAAACCAAAAGATTTCTGCCTTGATAAAAAAGAGGCAAAATAACAATACTTCCTCCTTTACTCCATAAAACAAATTTAGTGTGTGGCTTGTAAGTCACCATTTGGAGGTATTGTCAAAATCTAGGTAAGAGAATATTGGATACAAAGAAATGATGTTTGGTTCAAAGTTTTTCTTGTTTAACTCCTACGAGTTGTTGTGCTCACACCAAACCTGAGGAGCTTGATAACTATACCTATAACACAGTGACCTTTATTTGCATAGATGTATCTGTGGAGTTAGTGTGTAATGATTGTGAGTTTACTTGTTGATTGGCATCTGAAAGCGAGCGATTAGTTTGAATTGGGAAGGTTTTTTTTGCCTTTGTCTAAAAACAAAGTTGTCTGTTGTACTCCAAAAACACATATTTTGGGTGACATTACCACAAACACGAAAAATAACTTTGGCTGTGTATCTTTGTTATTTGTGTGCTTATTATAAATATTGGTTTGTTTGGCTTACAAAGAGAAGAGGCAAAGTTTTGAAGAGCGAAGACCTAATATACAAAAGCCTCTCACGCATTCCAAACCATTTTTCCCTATCAACAGTGGTGTAATTTGAGACGAGTTTTGTTTGAAGAAGGCATTTCAAGAACTTTTGAGCACGGCTGGTTTGCGAAGTGCATCTAAAACAAGTCCCTCCCAATTCGAGATATTAGGAGTGGATTTCTGAGAGATGAGGCCTATTTTCACCAAAGTGAATGCCCACCCATCACCGGCATGATTAAAAATTTTGCCCAAGAAAAAGCTAAAGGAGGCTAAAGGGAAAGCGCCTGACACGGAAAGTGAAGAAAGACACATCAAGACTTCATATTTTAAAGCCACAGCGAAGACATGTTGCTAAGAACCCTTGGGGGATCATACTCCAACGATTTTGGGCACATTTTGACATATTTGGTTTTTGGCATTTTGAGTTTTTGGTCAAAACTCATGGTCGCCATTTCATTTTGGGGAGATCGTCAAAGGAGGAAAAATGAAATTATCAATGGATGCCATAATTTTTAGACATATATAGGCGTTTTTCGGGACATTTTGGAGATATTTTCTCCCAGAAATGGCAAAAAATGCCGCTTTGCACACTCTACCGGTCTGTCAATGATAGCATGGTACAGTTTTACACGAGTTTCAGTTTTTGGAGGACTTCGAGGCATCATATTTGGAAAATTTCAGTTTTTCGAGAGAAAGTAGATACTGGAATTTCCAACGGACCTATCATGAGCCTCGTTTTGACATCGAAGAGCTGCAAATGTTGCGGCAAGTCGGGGATTCATATGTAATAAATTTTGAATATTTTTGTAAATATTGAACCTTTAAAAACTGATGTTCCTCATGTGGGTTAGCGTTCACACACATATGAGAAGTTATGTAAAGTCAATATTATTCCCTTTTTTAGCATTTTTTAGATATTTTATGAGATATTTTGTGCCTTGGGCTTTGCAAAGCCTCGAAGTACAAGTTTAGATCTTTGATTAGGCCGATAGGGTGGCAAGTTGAACCATGAGGTTTTCCTCACTTTGGCCTATATATTCCAAGAGCTTTCATTGTAGACAAGGCTGAAATTGATGATGAAAGCAATAGATGGTCATATAAACTTTGGAAGAAATACTTGTCTCATGTACCTTGGATAGTCTCTTGGATGTTCTTGGATGATGAAAGAGGGAGTACATTTGTTGGATTCCCTGACTTGGTAGAATGGTATAGTGTCCTCTTTCTTTGTTGTGTCTTCTAGTTTTCATTCATGAATACATGTTTCTTGCTTGCTATAGATTAGTAGAGAACAAATTTGGTATATATCCTTGGAGGCACCTCAAATTTCCTGTTTCTTCATAGCTTCCATGTTTTCTTCTTCCTTAAGTCACATTAAAGAATTCTTGATTGCTCTTTAATAGCAGGATATTGTTGCTTATTTCATTCATAGTTTTATGCATGCTAAGTATGACTTACCTGGTACCACCTTTGCAATGGCTAGCCATAGTTCCATCATATGAAATCTCTCTTTGACTAATTAGATTATCATTTTGTTGAACCAAGGAGGCCTAGTTAGATCTAGCCCTTTGTCACAAGACTATGCAAATCTTTCTTTCAAAGTGCTCAATAACTTGAAGTACTATGTTTCGGTGTTAGGCATAGTGATTTGGTTGTTTGTCCATCTTGAGTGTTTTCCCAAAGTCGATGGCCATTTCCCGAAGTGAGAGTCATATATCTCTATGCATGCCAAACTGAATGTTTATTTCTATGTATTAGTTAAAGCTTATAGCTACATTTTGCATTATTAATGGTTTTCCCTACCATGTTTATGTCGGCTATTAAACTAGTTTACTTTCAGAAATCCTTGCAATTGTTCCCAAACTTGATGTTCATTTGTTCCATTTTGCCTAAAGATCCTTTCTACCTCGAATCAAATCGGCCCTTCAACAGCCTTGTATCTTTGTCGGTAGCTTTCTTGACCTTTTCGACCCCATAGCCAGTTGATCTAACATCTTTATACCTATCTTATATCTTTGATCAGTTTCATCCACTCACAACCTAAAAACCAAAACCAAAAAACTTATACATAACTAACCTAAAATCGAATACCATAAGCTGCAACTACAGACATCCTTTACACATGAAGAGAGCCCTCTCTAAGTCGAGGAAGGCAAGTTCCTTGGGCTCCAGAATATTGGTTTTGATGTTACAACATCATTTGGCTTCCAATCGGCCAAATCACGGGACCTAACACGGCGACCAAACTATACACCTGGGAGTATAGTTTAGGAAGCGCCACCACCCTCTGTACTGCATAGTCAACGGTGTGGACATTTACATGACCACCGCTGCGGCCCTATGTCAAGTTTGAGGCGGTGCCTTGACAAAATTACCCCACCTAGAGCGGATATTTCAGTCAATGCACCACATTCCCACAATTTGACATGTGTTCCCGATGGTGTAGCTGGAAGTAAGCAGCCTCACAAGATTTCTTTAATTTAACAAAAATCAACGTGTGTTGTTTCGATATTTAACGGAACCAATGTGGTCTATTGCTTATCTGTGCGGTGACTGTAAATTGTATTTTTGTGAAAGCAAATCTTTGGTCAATGGCTAAAAACTGTACCCATTATTTTATTTTTATAAATAAATGAATTTTAAATATTTTAGAAAATGTCTTTAAAGGTTTAGTATGGAAAAACAAGGAAAACACATACATTTTGCCGTTGAAGAATACATATTGGCTATAGAATTTTCAAAACTAAATTTTCCCACGTTTTGCAAACTCGAAATGGAGATGGTGGGCAATGGAACAACAGCAGGTACGTGCAATGGGAGCACCAATGGCAAGGCACCTCACACAATAAGTCAGAATTGCACAGTGCTTGAGATCATGGAGCATTGAAAAGTAAAAATCAAGGATTTTTGGCTGTTTTTTTATTTAACTCTATTCTAGTGTACGTTTTATTGCAAGATGCAGTTCTTCTGAAACTACCTGAAACTATTTCAGTTTATTACCAAAGTTCAGGATGCACGGTGTGGAATATTTAATAGAGCGCGATGTGATACGCTATTAGGATACTAGGGTGGGTTTTTTCTTGGAACTACAGTGTGTTCTTATTTTTGTGTACACCCGGTCTTGAGACTAGGATAAATGCACCGGAAGAGAAAAACATCTAAAATCCTGCAACCTCCTCTAGTAACCTCCATATAAATGAATGTTTGGGCTATTTTCCCTAAGGGTTCCTCAAAAACATCAGCAAAGTGTTCTCCTTGTAGTGAATACTCAATGTGGGTTATCAGTAAAATATTTTAATACGTTAATATTATTTATGTAAATATTAATAATAATTATTCATTTGGGCCTATGTCATGCACAATTTTTAATCAAAATTATGTATATATTATATACCATTAATAAATTATATATTTATTGTTAAAATGGCTTATTTGTTTTTATATATACTATATATATAATTAAAAACTATTATTTAAATATTGAAAACACACATTGTATTTTATAATTTAAAAAAGTTTTCATGTGAAAAAATTAGTCCTCTTATTCATGTAGATCCCTTAAGTTAGATGGATCTATGCTCATAGATTTGGTCACCTCACAAAAAAAAATACAGGAAATTCATCTCTACTGCGGTTATGGGCGACACATTGCGGCTCACATAATTTTATTGGTTGCATATTATTACCATTTAGATAATCTAGATTTTGTTTCTAAAGCTCTACTTACTAGATCTCTAGCTTTTATTTTCAATTTACAGTATAGTGAAAGATAGGGAGGAAAACAAAACAAATAAAGTTATGTTCATAAATTCTTCATATACAAAATGAGAGAGAATTGGAAAATCTTGGCTCTTGGTCTTCTAGTCTAGTACTATTTTAATTGTCCCATTTTAATGATTCAATCACGGATACAAAAGATCCTGCTAAATATAGGAATCATATAATCTCTAACTAACTGCTCAATTAGACTAATTATGCCATACAAACTCACATAAATTCAATTTCCAATATATAACAGACTCAAACTAACTTACACTAACCTCAAGTCAGCAACTCAAAAATCTTAATAAAAATTGCATTGCATACAGAGTAATATACTATTTCCATCATATTCACTAGGAATAATTAGCGGACTACAATCTTTACATTTTTTCAACCTTAATGAAGCTAACAAATACATATTTGGAGATAATTCGATTTGGCACTCAACATATGATCGAAGAAATCTATCATTTAAGACCTTGAAGAAATTATCATGTTATCCAAAAACAATGATTTGGCTAGAAAATTGTCATCTAGACTCTATCAACGGGGAAAGACACGATTGTACAGATAAACGTGCTAGTTTTATTAGCAAGATGATCTCACAAATATTTGAGAAATGGTCTGTTAGTTAAATTGTTTGAATATATCATGTAGGCAAATCCTTTATTATTATTATTATTATATAATGACGTTCTCACTCTCTTTGCAACTTTCAAGTCAAACAAACACTTGTCTGAAACAAAAAATATTATGGCCAGAAATTCAGAAAAAATAATTATATCTATGATCAATTTATGACTGAAATTTTAATCCTATATTTACTTTAATCTACCTATGTTCGATTACATTCATTGATACATGGAGTAAGTTCACTATGTTCATTATGTCCCCATAGTCACTAGGTTCAATTTTGTCTATAACCCAGGTCGCCAAATAAGTGTTGTAACGAGACCACGTCATGGATGGTCGTGTAGCTAGCTTGATGGATTCTCATCTATGAATGTTCTTTATCTCAGTTGTTCGAGCATTGAAGTTGGTTGTTAACCATTGTTCATGCAATTGAGAGGAAATGTTACAACCTAGTCCCAATCATCGACTAAAGGTTGACCTATTAAACCGTATAGTGTTCAATCGTTCAACCTATTAGGATGACAACCCATATTTTATGCAGCCGTGGCGTCTTTGTTGAAAACAAATTTCTGGATGTCCTGTTCTTATATGTCCCCGAAGGTCACTTTGATCTTTTTTAGATGATTGAATCGTCATCATCCATGGATTTGAATTGTAGTAGTTGACGGTTAGCAAAGCGGTTGCTAAGTAGTTGCGACTTTCATACTCATCATCCTCACTCTGAAAGTGTCGACGGATAGCTCTGGCTAATAGCATACGAGTCATTTTTTCTTAGCTCTCTGCCCGAGCGGAATACGCTAGGTTGCACTCGGTAGCTATTCCAACACCTTCTCTTGAATCACGGTTAGGTTCCCAATTTGAAGATTGAGTTTTAGGAAATCGGGAAGCATCGGATGAAATTTTTCATGTGGGTGGGAAGAAAATTCCATGCCCATAAACTCGTTTTGGCTACACGATCCCCGTATTCGAGAAAAATTTTACGACTCTTGAAGCAGAATAATGAAGTTGTTATTACAAAGATGGAACTAAATTATTTAAGGCTATCTTTGCATTATATTTATAGAACTACCCTTCACGATGAAAGTAATTGTCGCCAAATTCTTCTTCTTCTTCAACAACTAAGACATTGATAGAACGCTCGTTTTGCCATAGCCCAGTCTGTAGTGCCGCAATTGAAGATACTTTGTGAATCAAAGTTATGGAGAAACATATACGTAAATACGTTTGCGTCCACTCTTGATGCGAGTTTGAGAGTTAACGATGCAAAATGACTTGAAAGATGCATATCTCAGATTTTCTTTGAAATATTGCATAGGTTATGCATTCGGAAGGGTTTTAGTATTTGATGGAGAAACGCCCTCTACTTCATTCATAACTTCTAAAGATAAGTTTGCTAGCTTTGAGGATGATTAGTTTTGGAAGTCATAGGCAGTGCTGGGCTCAAATTTCCTATGGCAAAACGCTGATGCTTGAGGAGAGTAAGACCAAGAAAAAACGTTTAGAGTTCCTATTTGTCTATGGAGGATCATTAGAAGAATAATGGCAACATTGAACATTAACAGGACTCAATTCCATTGGCTCTATGTGTCTATGAACCCTGAGACTGATTAGCATTGTAGGCGGCACCAGTATCTCAATTATGGCCAAGTTCAGCCTCGGGATTGGCTCCGATCATGTTAGGATCCAAGAAATTCTACCAATAATTATAGTATACATTTACACTCATATCAAATTCTGATACATCTATTTATTTTCTCTACGACTTTGTACATGCTGCGATGGTTCAACTTCAACACTCGAAAGGGTTTATGCGCGTGAAGGTAAGTGTTATAAGTAGGATTTTAGGTATGTTGGTTTGGGGAATCAATTTTGGCATATTGTTTTTTCGGGGTTTCATGCGTGCATTGACGATTGTGTTGATGGTTTCGAAATGCACTTGCAGTTAAGGGCCACGAGGATTTAGTGGTTGGTGTTGATTTTGCTCCCTCTTGCATTTGAGGTCAAAATCCGACGAGGGGCAGTGCGAAGCTACACTTCTTTCCTCGTTCATTCATTTTATCAATACGACATTTGCCTTTTTGTTTTGAATAGTGCATTTGCTATTTTTGTTTTGAATGAAGACATTTTCTTGATAGAGTTTGGATTTTTTGGTGTATGGTATTTTTGGCATTTTTTTGATTACACTTCTCGAATCAAGGAAATGTATGTTTTATTAGAATAACGAAAATAAATAGCCAAATGCCCATTGCATTCATATGTGCTTTTAAGCCCTTTTTATGACATTCTATATCTGATTCAAAAAATAAAATCTGCAGTTTGTTTCTTGAGAGTTACATTGTAACCTCTTTAGAGAAATAACTTCCAGTTATTACATTAACCATTTATCAAAGTAATGAGGTAGTCCATTTATACAATATAACATTCAAATTATTACATCAACCATGTATGAAAATTTATGAGAAAGTCCATCATTATACAACATACGAGATAGGAACTGAAATAACAAAGTAAAAACCATAATTCATGGTTATATTCAATATGTCCATTCGGATTACTCATCGTCCAGGATTTCTCGTTACAATTCCGGCTAGAGCTGTCTGTAAGATTGTTCGTGTCCATGTAAATATTAGATAGAGATGTATAGAAAAGATTTTAGTAGATTGTAGACTTCATTGAACGATGGCAGGAATCAATTCCATCGGTTGTATGTGTCTATGAACGCTTAGAAGGGCATTTGCTAGAAAGGTAAACTTCGATCGGAAGGAATTATAGTTGCCATGTTTAGATACATGCTGTGTTTGTGCTTAGTGTAAATTGTAGATGAAAGTATACTTTTAATAAACATGTACCCAATAATGGCATCGGAGATCCCTCTTGTAACATGAGTATATTATTGCTCAGTTTACACTTTTAGCTCTTATTTTAGATAAATTTGTAAAGAAATCTCTCTTGCTTATAAACTTCTCACGGCGAGGCTATATCGGAGTTCCTTCTTGTTATAAAGAAATATCTCTTACTTATAAGCTTCTCACAGCTGACAAGTTATATCGGAGTTCCTTCTTCTTATAAAAGAAATATCTCTTGCTTATAAACATACGGTAGGTAACTCGCTCTACTCGTTTGTTTTGGGCCTTTCATGGTGCTCTGCCTCTTCCTTTCCATGGAGAATGACGGTCTTCAAAGCCTCTAGGTAAGATTATAATAGTCAAATCTCGGTCCATTTTCAGTCATTCAGTTCACTGTCTTACAAATCACCAGACTCTTTGATAAAGAGTTTATTAATTTGTTTTTTTTGAGATTTTGGTCGATAAGCTTCTTTAGTGATAGGTTATATCAAGTTTCCTTATTCTTAAAGAAATATCTCTTGCTTATAAACATCGGCATCTAGCTCGCTTTGCTCGTTTGTTTTGGGAGTGCTCGTGGTGCCACACTCTTCCTTTCCATGGAGGACGGAGAAGGTCTTCAAATAGGCACGTGCGGGCCTCTAGGTAACATTATAATAGTCAATCTCGATCCTTTTCCACAATTAATTTTTCGGTTCACTGTCTTACGGATCAAGAAGACTCTTTGATGAAAAGAGTTTTCTTTGCATCATTTTTTTGAGATTTTGGTCGATTTTTTTTGTTGCCTCTAAAATATTTGAGGTAAATCTTTATTTGTATTATTTAAATTAGTTTTTTTAAACTGCATAGATTGCCTGACACCAAAATTTTTTTAGAGCATTTGGTTTGTTTATATTATCTATTGATCAATGAAATTTATAAAATAAAAGGTTTATAGAAAAAAAATAAACTCACTGGGGATTGTATCTTATTTATCTCAAATATAATTGAACTTGAACTATATTCATTCTCAGTTTTAGTAGATTAAAATTTTTAATTATTATATTTTCATAAATTATTCTTACATTTTATAAAATGTATCGTTATGTTTTATTTGTTAACTTATTTGAAAAGTTGTTTACTAATTTATAAAAATTATTTGAATTGTATTTATATATTGAATTTTTTTTATGAGGTATAGGATTTTTTTTAGGTTGGTTCAAATTTTATGAGAAAAATTAAATTGTATTTTATATTGTTTATGCTCTTTTTGGACTATGCTCATTGGACACTTTCTCTATTTGACATGGTTATTGTCACTTTTAAGTTATCGAGTCTTCATACATCGGTTATTTGACACACAATTATGCTACTTAACAAGTATTTCTATTCATTCTACATTACTAAAATTGTGAAATTACTACACATATCTACAACACATTTTCTATTCATTCTAAATTACTAGGTATTAAAGCACTACAAATATCTTTATTAGCAACTATTGGATCACTTTAAGAATCTTACGACGTTTCCTTTGCAACATTTGGTGATGAATTGCAATTGCTATTAAATATGTTATTGACTTATTAATGCGTAGCCACTATTGAATTTAATCCAAATCGTTATCTGACCATAGGGATATATGACACCCAACATTAATTAGTCACTCGCAACTTGCCAATGATATTCACGTTCACACTTTCGTTAGCGTGCTATCAAAATTAAATTCTAAATGCATTCAAACAATGAAAAATTGTATATCATGACATACCCATGTACCAAATATTTTATCAAATTACCAAAAAACATGAAAACAATATCATCATGATTCAAGGAAATCATTCAAAATATCATCTACAAATGCGATTTGGAAAATCTAATTGACCAAGCTGTAGGTGTCAAAACCATCATCCAAGTATCCGGTTGTTTCGGTTAGTATAGTTTAAGTCGAGTTTCACTCCCGGTTATTTGTGCGATGTTTCCAATGTAATCCTATTTAACTAATTCATAATACTCGAAAAGAAATCCTCTACTCCACTTCTTTTCAGTTTTTCAATTCTTGTCATGGTATCGGAAACTTAGCTTGTGCAGAATATTGAAACAACCGGAAATCGAAGCTATGTTGTGTAAGACTCTAGAGAAACAACGTGAGTGTGAGACTGAGCCTGGGGTAGGCAACGAGATCCAAAGAATCTTGTTGTGAATGCAGAATCCAAAGGAAAAAGAGAACAAAGAACCCGGTAGAGGAGAAGCCCTTGATAGTTTAGTGAAATAATAATTTTTTTATTCAATGCTCTTTTTTTGAAAGAAAAAGTGGGCCAATCAGCCGATTAATGCTAGTTTGAGGCTAATATTCATTCAACATATTAGCGCCACTTTTGAGCCGATACTAGGGCGGATCAACGCACTTGTCGGCCGGATACTGTAATAGATTTTTCTTTACTGACACGGCATGGAAGTAGTGTTACGAATTTTAGCATTCGCTTCAGGTATGGTTTAAAGGGTTTAAAAAAAGGTTGCTCCTATAATTATGTTTTAAAAGAGAGGCGTGAAATTGTTGCTTTAGTACATACTTTTTGAAATTTTTTTGGAAGCAAGGTATTTGAGCATTTTTAGACTGCTTGATTTGTGAAAACCAAGCGACGATGTCATTTTTAATGTAGTTAGTTACGATGTCTACATTTTTGTATTAGTATTGAGTCATGGTGAGCCAACACTCAACAAATGGGAAAAGTCAAGAGGCTAAAGTGACAAAAATGAGATGTTTAGGATCTTTGCGATTGCAGGTAGAGGAGGCAAAGGACGCCTTTGCATTAAAAATTAATAAAAATAATATGTCGTGACAACATTATTCCCTTGATTTTAGTTGCCAAGACAACCAAGGAGGCATGGATACCCTTGAGAGGTTTTTGGTGCAAGGAGCATTGAAGTTAAATATGAAGGTGGATCTATAACAACATATCTACAACAGATGAAAGCGACTCGACTCTAGTGGATGATCACCTGTGGAAAGAATTGTAAAACATCGAGGAGAAGAACACGAAGATGCTTTTGAACTACTTGTGCACAACCAAAAGTGGACAATGATTTTTATGAATTCAATAAGCTTGCTAATAATAGCTTAGTGATGCAACGAGCTTGTTGATGACGACTTGGTGATACCTGACAACGAGCTTGATGATGATGATTTGGTGATACAATAATAGAAACTTGCTGATGATGTTTTGTTGATTCCAATAGCAGTTCTTGTTGATGATGGTGGTGATTCAAGCCAAAGCTTGTTGATCGAGTAAAAAATACTATGGTAAATCCAGTGATTATTATTCTTGATGCAACTTTGATAAAGAATTTTTGGTTAATGTTGATTGGTTAAGATGATGCAACCAAAACATCATATTAGCATGATGCTATTTGGTGAGATAATCCCACATGAGTTAGTGGAGGACAACCTTTATTGCTGACAACACGGAGTTAGTGAAGTAGAGACAAAGATAAAGACGAGAGACATAAATAGAGAAAAAGGTAGATACCCAAAAATAGAAGTTTTACGAAACGAAACGAAACGAGAGATAGAGGTAGAAATAGAGAAAAGGAAGTACTACGGACAAAAGCTCTCATTGCAAAGAAGAAGAGAACAAAACCAATGTAGTTTGAAATATTTCCACTTACATTGATTTCCAATGTGTAGGTAAACACATTGATTATGAAGAAGATTTAAAGTTCCTTGAAACATTGCTTGCAACACCATGTCGAGATGAGGTCTACCCAAGGCGCTTAGATATGAATGTTGAAGGCCATACATGAAGAAGGCATATTAATGAAATTTTTAAAATTATTGGAGTTTGGAAGAGTAAAATATTATTCTCACCTTATAATACATCAGATTTGGTAAAGAATTGCTACGAGAAGACAATATGTAGCGACGCTCACATACAATTCATTTCTTGAAGAAGTCCGGGACATGATCGGACAAAGTTTGGAACGATAGAAGACATGCCTGACAAAATGAGGAAACAAAGGTTTGAAGGAATACAACAAGAAGAAAATGTTGAAACAATTTCCCAAGAACATAAATCTTGAAGAAGAAGAAAACTAAATCTAGTTGAGTAGATTTATTAAATTATCAAGCCTCAACAAGACATAGACCAATGGTATAAATTAAAATTTTTATGTGATTGCATAATTAAAGGAAGGTGTTGATAATTCAACCATGCAGTGAGACTATCACTCATTGTCCTGATTTCAGTCTAGATGCAATTTCGTCAAGTTCACTCTACTTTGTTGTTCTTGGTAACTTGTTGCAATCCTATTGTATGTAACACTAAAGAATGCATCCATCACTCTTTTGGTTATAATTCTTTGTCAGTAAGGTTTCCATAAGAATGTCAAAACAGGGAGAACATCAAACAGAAAGTAGTAATTATGATAACCTCATGAATTCAGGAAACAGCTAAAATAATATGTATGTTGGTCTATTTATAAAATTCTTAGCACCAAGCATGCCACATAACAAAGGAGACACCCAACACTAAAAATTCAAAATAAAATGATGTGTGTTTTGATATAGGGTTGAAAGTGGAAAGTTACTGAGAAAATGACATGTGCCAACTAAGGAAAGACCAAAGACAATTTAGGTTTCTCATTTTTATTATTCTCCTTTTTCTCCCAGACTCTGACATTTTGAACGACTTGATATTTACTGTTTTCACCTTGAGGCATAAATATCTATTTCCTCTCATGTATAATTACAATCTAATAATCATACTTATAACTAATAACATTATATCTAGAGGTATACATAAAGGCAAAATGGTTAAATAACATTGAAATTTAATTAAACACCTCACAAAGCGGTCGAAACCTCAAACAGCATAGAAATCCACAAACTATTTAGACTACGAATTTTATATGGATTCAACACATTATCACATGATATACTACATTATATCTAAAATAAAATAAGGCTCTTTGGCCATCTTTGAGCACTGCAAACAGCAAAAAGAATAACAACAAATTACCTTAACAACATATCCATATTCGTATACCTACTTTAACGATAATGGTCGAGAATGTGTAATAAAACCAAGAAATGGCGAGTCAAAGTGAAATCCTCTATATTTATAAATTAAGGTATACTTAGCTTAATATTCCAAGTTTCCCTTTCAAACATTTTGTTGGGAATCATTCTTCAAACTTTGCCCTATATTTATCTTTGGCCATGTTGTATATGGTTCTAATATTACTTTTTAATATGTGTATAAATTTATTGACACTATGACCACTGGTAAAATTTATTAAGTTAATTTACCATTGATTCCTAGAAAACTCATAATATGTAATTACGATTGTCAAATCCTTCTATGTAGCAAAGGCAGTACCTGGCTAATTTATTTGGAAATCCCAATTAAATCATGTATAATTAACAAGTCATGATTTACACACATAATTCATAGGCACACACCAACTATAACTTTCCCACAATGGAGGCTTTCAAAAAGGTTTATAAGAAAAAAGCATATATATTAAATAGAATAAGCATAGGAAACTATTTAAGCACATATTAACAATGACTAGACCCATATCAAATCCTGATATTTTTGAATATAAATACATTAATATCAAATAAACAATTTCAAATTATCTGAGTTTCTCATAAATATTTATCAACATACACATATAATTCAATTGAATATACATGAAAGCACAGAAACAATTTAATTATCTAGCAATTATTATTATTGTTATTATTATTATTATTATTATATATATGCATATCATAATACTAAGGAATTAATTCATAATAAAACAAAATTCTGGAACTGAGTTTGTACTAATTTGTAAATCAATATAAGATATCTTAAAATAGTGATTGGTTATGGAGTCTTGATTCACCAAGTCATCGACCTCATGATTTGTGAATTCCAACCACCGATCACCCTTGACCTAGGGCTGCAACTCCACATGCAACATTAAACCATCAATAACCATAACTTCATGTCAGAACCCCAGCAATGAACATACTTCTCGAGACTTCAGGCACCCTCCAAGCCCCTGAGCTAAAGTGCCTCACAAAAACTATGTTTCTCAGGGACGAGAACCCTCGAGGCCATAACCATTTCGGTCTTCCACATTAATTATTTTTTAGTGGAAAGTAAATCCCATCAAAACTTCAATCTTTTTTATTTTCAAGCTATTGAAATGGGTAAATTAGTTGATGGTTTCATGGTTAAAGATACATCTTTGCTTTATATAGTCTAACTTAATTTCCTTACAGCATCAGCCTGTTTCGTCATCATGACCACTACCATATTTACTAGGGTCAAACTTGCTACAACTTTGAAAATAACCTATTCTATGAATTTGCTTTTGGAGAGATTTTGTAGAACATCCAATGTAAGCAAGCATTGGAATATTGGTGAGACTTTGAAGGCTTACTACAATATATGGCCCTATCAGCACAATACACAAATTAACCAAGGAGGATCCACTCACACTATACGCCATCCCCTCGAAGTAAAATTTAAACTTTCCATCCACATTGCTCAGCTAGCCTAACTAGTCGTACTAGAATCATTATAGAAAACTATAATTCAAATGGAGAATCCATAAATGTAATTTTTTATAAAAATTTTCAAAATTTATGTATCTCAAACTCCCTCTTCTTTGAGATGAAGAAGGCTTTGAGATGAAGAAGACTTTGGTCGAGGAGATGTTAGATGACTAGTCAACTGGTTGAATACGCCGATAAGTTAATCAAATTTAAGAGTTAGTTGACTAGGAATTTAGTAAGAACTAGATAGATGGGTTAGTTAGTTGAATAGATCAAATTTAATTAACGAGGTAGTTATGGTAGTTGGGATTAGCTTCTAGTTATCAAAGGTATAAATAGAATAATCTATATAATTCTTAAAATACGATGATCATATATTTAATAAACATTATTTATTGTTGGTTCCTATTACTTTATCCTCTTCCTTGTTCTATGTATGCATTATTGCATATTACTTGTTAATATTATGGTATGTAACTACACTACTAGTGACTCTTTACTATGTAATCTTTTAGATTAGAATAGAACTTTGTATATTTCTTAAATTTCTTTTAAGAAAGATACATCTAGATACAAATGATTGTCATCATCACTTGTTTTAAGTTATTTTATTGCATCTCTTCAATATTGATATATTTAGAAATGTCTACTATAGTCATATATGCATTAGTATACAAAAAAATAAAATGTTGATATATTCACATTAAGCCTTATAAATTCACAATTTCTTATTCAAGGTAGCTTTTAGAGTTTACACAGCTAAATTGGAATGAAAAAATTGAAGGAAATAGAGATAATAAATGGTAGTGTGGGAATAGCAGGCTTGGATTTCTATCAAAAATTAGGATTTCCAATTAAATTATTACCTTAATAATGGTAAAACGAAATTGGTATGGGCCTATGTTTGAATAATGTGTAATAAAGATGGAGAAATAGTAAATTATTCATTTGTACATTTTATATGCAAGAGGTTTGGGTTGAATCAATACAACTAACACTTTTGGAATCAAAATTGACAGCTACAAATTTAAAGTGACACTTTCCAAAAATCGAAATTCACACTTTGGAACCCTGAAATTCACAATTTCATAATAAAAATGGACACTTTAGAATTGAAACTTGCACTTTTTGTATAACACCTCTTCCCGGATCTACCCAAGTAAGGTAGCCCAATCGGAGTAAACATGTGATGAGAGACTACTATAATGAGAAGTCAACCTCCAAAGGTAGTAAAATGGGCAGAACGGAAGCACAACATACGGATCTTGTAAAACAATGACAACACCCCGGGAGATAACCCAGCCACTCGGGCATCCTGGATCACATTGACCTTTTGCCCTATTAGAGCAATAGACGTAGGGACATGCTTGCAATCCGGTGCCCACAGGAGGCTATAGATTCAGACACAACATAGCATGCCGACATCCGGGGTCAATGTTGTGCCAGCATCCTGGGATTTGAGCCACCTTTTCGGTCGAACCTAGTGCTCTGCCCGAACTTCATGAAAATTTCGGGGAGATGACAAATAACAATAGGATAATGATACAAAATCGATCTCATCAACAATAACTCATCTAGACCCCTCCTAGCCATGACAAGAATTTCGTCAGGCTTATGTCACAAACATGAAAGCTACATGCATAAACTATAGAATAGAGTAAAGGGGACTCATACTTATCTAAAATCGCTAAGTAGCATTTTCTCCCTTACATTATTAGCTTAAATACAATATATTTTACCATAGATACATTGTACATTCATTTTCAAGTAAAAACATAGGGAGAGTCATACATCACTAATGTTAAAAATACATACTCATAACCAACCTAAATGACAACGAAATACCATGGATACTATAGAAATAAAATCCATAAATAAACTAGTACATTTGCATACCAAATAATAGAATGAGCTCTCCATTCTTTGAATGCCAAACCAATCGGAGATGGGACTTCCACGTTCTACAACCATAGATTGGTGAGCCAAACCTCTCTTCATCCATTCACCCCCATGCCATATTCGAATGAATGTGGGACTCATAACCAACCAAAAAGAACCAAACGAAGCATGAATACTACTAGATTTATCCACCTACAACGTAGTATTTAGGTGCCTCAGAGGTCTCTCGGGCTTTGCAATCCACGATCCCTGTCAGGGATCATGAGGCCCTACACGGAACCCACTCTCAGGGCTTTACTTGTACATCCCATCCCAATACTACTAGGCCCAACGGAGAGAAATAATCCTCTTGGATTTCTTAGTATATCCGCCATTCACCAACAGGATTCCTAGGCCCATTGAGGCATAATATGACTTTATCACAACCCACGAGTTCGGTTTGGGGGTTACTAGGCCATTGGCTTCTTTGTGATCGACGGTATGGTTCGAGGACCACTAGGCCATGTGTTTTTCATTACATAGATCCACCTCACTAAGCTTCGGAATCCGCCACGAAGCTAGCTCCAGCCGAGTATGAACCCATCTCATCAAGACTATACGAAATTAGGAAAGGCTAGGCTGAAAAACATATCACACCTAGAAAAAACCCATGCCATGATAGAAAAAAAACCACATGCGATACCATGCATGCCGGATCTAGCGAGTTAAAAACACATGAAAATTGATACCTGCAAGAATCACATTTAATGATGCTTGATTCCTGCTCCTCCTTGCTTGATTCCTCCTTATTTTCTTTCTTGCCTTTCTTGGTCCAATGCCAAAGTGCTCCAAGAAATGCCAAGTTTCCAAGAGAGAGAGAGAGAGCTCGAAAAATAAAATGACAAAGGTTTGAGAAAAAGCTTTCCACTAATCCCTCGAAGCCGTTTAATTAATGATGCCTCCATTTTACTAAATTTTCCATTATTTTCCTTCATTTTCCTCCTCGCATGAAACCTGTGACATTTCATCTCCTTTTCTCCTAATTTCCGTTATTTTCTTAAATAAATATGCCAAAAATTCCATTTTTCATTGCCAAAACATTTTCCTTTGCCTTTTAATTTCCTTTAGACATAATAACTAAAATGAACACCCACTAGGATGTTTTCCCAATGTTCATCTTGAGTAAGTGTCCCATCAAGCTGTGGTTATTATTTTTAACTTTTTATTACATGGAATTTTCACCGGGTCTATTCTGAGCCACTCCTTAAGAACACGTCCTTTGTGTTGTGTACCTATAAACCGATGCTTCTTGCTCCTTATACTTCCTATGGATCTTTATAACATAACTCGTTTCGGTATTTACAATGAATAACCTTCTCAAAGAAAAAACTATAATGACAATCATACCATGTATTGTAGCTTTACTCTTTCTGACTCATTATGGTATTTACAAATCATATATACATATGCATATTTTTCTCAAATAGTAAATAAAAATGATATGATGCACCATTTGCAACAACGAAATCCATGAGCTCACACCTCCACCCTCAAAATAGTACCGAGGATTCACGTCCTTCCCAAGAATTCAGAATCCCCTTTATCGAGCCAAAGGCGCATCTAATGTTAAATTATACAATCTTCGCTCATTCTCTACCCTCAATAGACAACTACGGGCTCATTGTTTCCGGGGCACACTCCCAATGTGCATTTGATTCCATATGGCAATGTTAATGATAGAGAAAAAATCCATCCCTAGACTTCCCTTCTCTACTACACAATCCTAAGAGAAATCTAATCATCATATGGCTAATAATTCATACTCGTTAAAGGCGTCCCTATCACAGGAAATCCATCCCTTGGCAAGGCTTCTTCACATGGGAAGATCTGAAAAAACAAGACATACTGCCTTAAAACCATGATATCGATCATAGCATGCTCATAGAAATCAATGGAAATTATTGGGTACTAGTGTCCCATAATGGGCACACTCTTGAAGTGCTCTACCAACATACTTCCACCTATTTCAATTCCTTTTGTTGCTTCTAATTCTTGCGGTCAATTTCAACCACCTAACGGGCATTGCATGCTTTCATGTACCAAACATATAATTTCCATTACATTAAAAACTGAAATAAATTCAAATTATACCTCATTGGTATCTTGTCAATAAAGGTACACTTGTAATCACATTGACTTCATGTCACACAAGTCAAACTAGTTGTTTCATCAAATCATCATGTATAAACATATCACATTCAGTTACCTCAAAACACAACCATCATAGGTCAAAAATGCGAGCGGTCCTATATTACTAGTATAGTCCCTTATTGCTGTTAGTGTAACCCCCTTGTTGTTATTATTCAACCCTTTGTAATCCCCCATATTGTTATTATTGTGCCCTTAAATTATTATTGTTAGGTCGGCTAGGATTACAATGTGGCCCCACTAAGATTATATTGTGGCCCCATGGACTCCTATATATATAGAAAGGAGGTTTGTATTTTGTATCATCCAAGAATTGTTCATTCATGTAATGTATTGGAGGGTCCCTCTAAGTGGCTTATTTATAAGGCGTTGATATCTCATTTTTCTTCTATTTTACGCAGCTGCTTTCAAAACATTTGGTATACGAGCTTTGGATTCTAGGGTTTCACTGCTCCAAACAGGTCATCGTGGAGATTTTCGTCTATAAATACTGAAGGTTCGGATGACTGAAAATTTTTAGGGAGTGTGAAGTCAAAAATCATGAGGAACATACGTCACAAACATTTTAGAACTTGGTTTGCAATATTTTTGGAGATATGATACGATTGGAAGTTAGGAATCTTTTGCATGCTCCTCAATTTCATAAACGAGGTCATCATGGAATGTTTGCTACAAAATTTTGTTTTCTACAAAGGTCTCATAAGTTGAAATGGTTAGAGTCGAATCCGAAGCCCTAAAGAATGTCGTTACCCATATTTTCAAAGCTTGGTTCGAAATATTTTTTGGAGATATGATCTATAGGAAGTTAGGTGCTTTTTCGAAGACTCCCGAATTTCATCTCAAAGATGTGATCGTGGAAAATATTCATAACTCTCTCTCGAGAATCGGGATTGGAATTATATAAAATATTCTCGTCGAATTACATAGATCGTAGTTTCTCGGGCTATCAAATTTTCAGCAGCCAAAGGATGAAACTGCTGACATGTGGCAAGTCATACAAGTTCGCTCCACTCTTTGAACTAGTCCCATAATTAGGTCATTGTGGGAGATTGGAAATAACGTTTTCCTTGAACAATCCAAATCAAGTCAGACCTATTGCATTTGAAGATAGCTTCGGAGGCTACGTCAGCTGAATTTCAGATATCGAGGTATCTTCAGAAGTCATAGAGATAATCAATTTCAATATCAATCTCCTCAAAAAGCAAGTAAAAAAGGTGTATTTTTTTTGTGAATTGCATAAGTCTTGTTTGAAGAATCAAGTTGAATTGATTCCAAGGGCATATTGTAGAATAGATATCTAGTATTGGGTTCTAAAAATATCCTCCGTAGAATTCAACACCCATCAAAGCTCTTGTAGAGAGCTCTACTATGACTCATGAAGACAAAGAATGACAACATGACATCTATCAAAATTTACAAGTGCAAGTGCAAAAAATTTCGCTCTCGCAAAGAGCAACAAAAAATGACATGGAAGTTTTGAAGAAAGGTGTGGAAAATAAGATGGATGGTTTGAATAAAGGCGTGGAATCTAAGATGGATGGTTTGAAGAATGGCATGGAAGCTGGCATGGAATCTAAGATGGATGACATGGAAGCTAAGATCGATGAAAAAATGGAAAACATGAAGAATGATCTAAGCGAGTACATCGAAGGTTTGACAAAAGTTGATACAACAAATGTTTCCTAATGGTGAGAAAAGATAGTAAAGTAAACTCATGATGAGAACAAAATAAATGTTAATCGTGATTTCATAAACTCTAATTTTGGTGGAAGAACCACCATATTCCAAAAATGGATATGAGGAAGTTTTGATGGAAAGGATCCTGTTAACATGGATACTACGAGATGGAGCAATATTTTGATCTAAATAATGTGCAAAACACACACACAAAAGGTACGCATTGCAACTTTTACATTTACAACAAACAGCTCACATTTGTATGGTATCGATGGCTTTGTTTCGTAGAAAAAATTGTCACTTGGGTCAATTTTTATGGAGGAAATAGATAGTAGCATTATGAGGATACAGAGCAACACCTTCTTTAGCCAATTGATAAATCTCAAACAAAAGGGTTTAGTGGGGCAGAGCACATTGAGGACTTCCAAAAATTGAATATAAGGGTAATTGATATTCCAAAGGAACACGAGATTGATCTCTTCATAGGTTGTTACACGGTAATTTGTGCAGATCCTTAACCATTCCCCATCCCGCACAATGGAGGACCCATTCCGTGACCTGTGAACATTGTCATGCTTTGAAATCACCATCAATGCATCCCTCTGAATGTGAGCTATATTTTCCCTTGAGACATCTCCTTGAAAAAATCACAAAAAACATCCCTTTTTGCATTGGCGCGGGCAGTCAGTTCAGGACTCGCGCCACTAAGGAAAATCCTACACAGAGGTCGTGCCACTTGGCGCTCTGTCATAGAGCAGCAATCGCGCCACCCATTTTAGGGACTGTTTTTTAAATATGGATGGCGGAAGTTGAGTTCAAACAAACTCACAAACCACTGCCTATCTTGAGTTGGGAGGTTTGGCTGCGGGAGTTCTATGGGAGGGAATTGGTTTTGCCACCTCCCATGGAACCTTCCTTGTTGATAGGGCCAATCCCATAATAATAGGGATCCCAACTCCCTCCTTCCCCATCTATATAAGCTTGCCCAAATCCAAGGCAAGCTAGTCTTGAAGTGCTGAAGCTTTGCATCTCCCCATTCCCAAGTGCCTTTGTGCTGAAAAGAATCCCTTCTTTCCCTTAAGGCCCATTCAAGCGAGGAGACCATTGTTACGAGACTCTGGAGAGGTTTCCCTTTCCCTTGGCGAGCTTTGCGAGACGTGGACAACCAGAGACCCGTTCGAAGGAGGCTGCAACGTCAGAACTTGGTTGTAACTTCTATTCGTTTATCATTTTAATAGATGACTATGATTATGGTTCCACTCCTTTTTCCATCATGTTAATGCGAGTAATATCTTTTCTGACCGATGTTTAGTTACGTATGCTGGCTCCTATGCATGTATCTGTTCGTTTCTTCTGTGTGCAGGTGTTCATCCACAGAGATCGTGGAAGGATTGTGATCTGCCAGGGCTGAAGGACGGGGACATCTTCTTCTTCAGATCTAGCGTTGGAATTCAGGTAGGCTCTTATCCCAAGTCTTTCATTCGTAACTAGGAGCTTGCGTCATAGCATTATTTGTTTGTTGCTAGACCCCTGCTGGGCTAGTAGGGATCGCCTCTGTCCGCAAAGGGGATTTACCTCCTCAACAAATTGGCGACTCCGCTGGGGATCGTCCGGTTTTCCTTGTCCCGTTTATGATTGGTTCGCTTTGATTGTTTCTCCTTGCTTGATGAACCTTCTGGGTTGGATTCTTTCACTATTTTAGCTTCTTGGTTTGCTTAGCTTGTATTGGTCTGCTTTCAGATTAGCTTGTTTTTTAATTTTTATTGAAGAACTCGACTGGCGCAGGTTTTAACCCGACAGTCGCGCCACTTGGCGCTTGTTGCATTTGTCTGTCTCGCGCCAATCGGCCTCTGGCGCCAGTTTCAAGTCCACAGTCGCGCCACCCCCGTGAATTTTTGAGTTTTTTCATTTTTTGGCTTTCTGAGCTTGACCAGTACTTTTCTTCTTGATTTCCTGATTGTCTGAGTGTGTTGGAGTCTTGTTTGACTGGAATTCACCGCTATCCTTTGGTTGTTTGCCTCTATCTACCGATTTCACGATTTGAGCCCTAGGGCATCTAGTGGCTTAGTGTATCGAGCCCTCCTTGGGAGTTTTGGTGTCTTGATTGTCCTGTCAACTTGTTGATTGATTCTCCACGCTCTCTTAACGGTCTTTGATTGTTTCGTTGCGTTTTTTGAGTGATTGTTCATTCCTTCATTCAAAATTCGTTGGTCTTGCTTTGGACCTAGATCACACGGTCCATCGGAAGTTTTCAAGTCTTTCTTTGCTTTGAGGGACTTTGGGTCGATTTAGAGATTTGGTTGCTTGTTTCGTTGAGTGAATGTTGTTTGCTTCGCTCTCTTAGACATCATTTCTCAAATTGTTCCTTTTTGTTTTCAGTGCACATTAGCCATTAAACATTGAAAATTTTAAAAAAAATATATGATCTCTTTTGCTTTTGTTAAATTAGTGCAAATTGTGATCTTTTCCATGTTGCTAGTAATTAGTGTTTGAACGAAAAGTGTGCAATTGCACTAGTTGCATTAGAGACATTCTTGTTTGTATTCCATTCATTTCGTTTGCATAAAAGCTCTCAACTCTTATTTAACTAGTTTTCATCGAACGAAATGTTGCACTGTGGCATATAGCTTGCATTTAGGAGTCTTTCGAGACACTACATACGATAGGGCCTGGAAATTGAAACTTAATTGAAGATCAACCGTAAAATTTATTCAATTAACCTAAGGCAGCATTGGAACTTAACGAAACATATTTAGAAGGTCTAGGCTAGAGACGTGTTCCGGCGTCGTTAAACCTAGCAGCTGTCGTTCGCCTGTTGGCTTTAGACAGCGCTAGTACGGACTTGCGCTCCCGTACCGTCGCGTATATAAAGGGAGACCCCTCTAGGTTTTCAATCCTTTATCCACAGGAAGCCGAGTCTGCCGCCCTATACCCGTGATACACCGAACACAGCATTCGGGGAGACTACTTGCACGTACGGAAAGTCCTTGGTCGATTTCTGTTTCATTATTGAAACCAAGGTGTATATTGCAGTTCACGGATATTTGGTACACCCTTTGTGCCTAGTTTTTCCTGAGCAGTCATTTGGTCTTTTCTGACTCCCTAAACTTGAAAAGACCGTCAAGCGCTTGTACTTTCACGCTTGTGTCAACTCTGAAAGAGATAGAGTCATCTTTTTATCGTTTCTCGACTCTTGAAACATGAAACGGTAGAATTTCTTACTTTCCAATGTGGTAAAATTAATCGCCCATGATTTCACACCTATTTAGACATTGCTTGTTGACCGTTTGATCGTGTGTCTTAACTCATTTTCAGCCCATGTGTGTGTTTGCTCTTTTCTTCTAGTCTTTTTCCACGGTGGCGGAACCATCGGTTTCGTCTACTGGTAGTCCTTACACGGACGATTCTTCAGAAGCTTCTGAGCCTTCTGTTGAACCACAGCAGCCTGTTGTTTCCGAGTTTCCTGACGGGGGACCGGTTCTCGCCGAGCAACCCTTTGGAGGACCAGTTGAGTTCAATTGGCCCTTTTCGGACCCTGTGTCCGAATTGAGATTAGGAGCTGATTTCCTTTCTCTTACATCGGGTTCACCGTTTGTTGCTGCTGTTTTTCCTCCTAGTCCTCGCCGTCTTCTGCGTGCTTTAACGGCAAGATCAACCATGAGTGATTCTGGTGAGGAAATTCCCGGGTCTGATGACTATCAGCGCATCCCTCGTAGATTGTTTGAGGGAGACGAGTCCGAGCTGGCTACCACATCGTCAGCTGGTCCTTCTTTGCCACAGGGATACAGATCTCTGGGTCAGATTATCTCAGCTGCTGCCTCTATGGGAATATCATCTCCTGCTTCGAGGCCAGCTGCCACTACACCCCGGGTGTCTCCTTCGACGCCCGTCACTTCTGTTCCCGTGCGACCCACTGTTTGTGTGGCTGCCTCTTCTGCTGTTGTCTCAGCATCTGCTACTAGATCTGGGCCAACTCCTGAAGACATTTATCTAGCTACTGCTATACCGGAGAATATCTCTCCGGAGGAGTATCGGTTGTTTTTACAGCAGCCAAACGCCGGGGCTGGACAAATTCCCCAAGATCCTTACCGATCTTTCTTTTCGCACTATGCACAGGACGGCACTCCCGTGTATGGTTTCTCGGGTCAGCTTGATGAGCATGGGGACATTTTGCGTCTTCCTGCTCCTGAGGCTTATCTGTATGCTCAAGGTTTACCGTACAACCAGGCTCAGAACCTGCAGGCACAGCCTTTTCAAGGCCAACCTGCAGGCCAACCTGGCTATCAGTACGACCCGCAGGGACAGCCCAATCAAGGCTACCCTGCGGGCCAGTAAGGGCCATTCTATAATCCGTAAGGACCGTATTATAACCCTGCTGGTCAACCTGCTCAGCCTCAGCTGGGGTATCAACAGGGACCGGCCTATGGTCCTGGGGGGCAAATCCAGCCTTCTTTACCGATGCAACCGCAGTATCCTGTTGTCTCTAACGTTGCATATCAGCCAGGACCACTTTATGGTTCTGCTTCAGGTCAAACTGGTTTCCAGCAAGCACCTGGTCCTGTTCCACCACCAGGCCAACCGGGTCATCCCGCACAACCTGGTGTCCCGCCTCCAGGCCAACCGGCTTATTCGGTGCAACCTGGGGCTCACTTACAACCAGGTCAGCCTGCGCAACCAGCGCCGCCTGTCTATCCGGGCCAACCTGTTCATTCAGGGCCGCCCCCTCATTCGGGCCAACCTGTTCATCCAGGGCCGCCCCCTCACTCGGGTCAACCTGTTCATTCAGGGCAGCCCTCTCATTCCGTTCACTCTGATTAGTAGCCTGCTCACTCAATGCCGCAGCCAAATCAACAGCTGCGCCCTACGTACTAGGCTCCGCAGGGTTCCACTTATCAGCAGTCTACTCATCCTCAGAGTGGTTATTATCCTCATGGTCAATCTCAACCGAACTATAACCACTCTGGAGGCTCTCAGTATCAACCTCCTCCACCCGGTTCTAACTATGCTCGGAAGCCAAATCCAAATGCTGCTTATACGGGGCAAACGCCTAATCAGGGCCCGAACCCTGGTTATCAAGCCCCACACAATGGTTACCAGCAACCAAATCAGTCTGGCTATACGAATTATGCCCCTCACGGTCAGAATCCCACGGGACAGAACCCATGGGGGCAGGGATATTCACAACCATCGTGGAGCATGGGTACCGGACCTTATTCTGGGACTGGCATGGGAATTAACCCTCCATTGCCGTTCCTGGCTACCTTGGATCTGCCGGACGTTTCAAAATTGACCAATGATCCGATTTCTCATAATCCATATTGGCCTCCGGTCCCAACCAAGACACCAGGAGATTGTCCCAAGTTTGAGGGCAAATCTGGCGAAGACCCCCAGGCGCATGTGATGACGTATCACCTCTGGTGTTCGTCTAACTCTTGGACTGACGATTCGGTTCGTTTGCGTCTTTTCCAGCGTACGTTAACAGGAGCTGCTGCCAAGTGGTACATAGAGCTGTCCCGTGGTATTTTTCAGGATTTCAACTCGTTAGCTATGGCTTTCCTCACACATTTCCAGTTACCAGTCCGGTATGAGACTGGGACGCACCTCCTGTCTTCTCTGAAGCAGGACTCGGCCACTCACATTTCGGATCACATCCATGAGTGGCGGCGCCGTCGTCGACTGATCAAGTTTCACATACCTGATCAGATTTTGACTCACTGGTTCACGACCTCCTTTGTCAATAAAATCGCTCAGGATATCGCGATGGGGGCGTGTGTGACCGAGGAACAAGCTATCGTGCGTGCCCAGTATCTGGATCTTGTTTATTCACAATCTGGCACACTTTATGACATCCTGCCTGATGCTCCACGGCCCGGAGCCAAAAAGACCCCGCCTACCCCTACGGTGGATGGCGTCATTGGTTCCGTCTCTCAAAATTCGAAGAAGTCTTCGAATGGGAAGCAAAAGGCTAATTCTTCCAACAATACCTCTGCTAATCCCGCCTCATCCGATTCTGGTAAATCCGCGGAGGTAAATGCTGTTCAGGCTAATCCTGCAGACAAATCCTCCAAGGGGAAGAAGAAGGGCAAAGGCAAATCAAAATCTGATGCCCCGAAACCGGAATCTAAAACTCGAACTGAGGATGGCTCCCAACGTAAGCCGAAATTCCCTTGTCTCATCTGTGAAGGTGATCATTACACTAAGGATTGTCCACGACGATCCGAAATCAGTCAACTTCTTAAAGGCTCAAAGGGAACTCCGGCTGTTTTAAAAGAGCCATTTCCATCTCAGCAGACCCAGATGGTCGATCAAGGTTCATCATCTGTACCGTTTGGGTCTCAAGTTTTCATGATGAAGACTAATGCACCTATCACTATCGCTACGAGGTCCAAGGATTACAATAATCAGCAGCAGGCACCCGGGAAGGCAGTGGCGGAAGGACCGCCTCCCCCACCTGCTTCTGGTTCATTGGAAATCGAGAAGCCGACTCTCGAACCCGTTGTGAAGCCACCTCCCAAGGGTGTTCTTCGAAGATCCTCTTACAATCCAAATGCTCGTGCTGCCCAACATTACAGTATCGTTGAGGATTTGGCACAAGCACCATCTGCCATGTCGACACTTGAGGTTCTTCAGAGTTGTCCTTCACAACGGAAGGCTTTATTGTCTGCCATCGGTGGCATCGATCCCGCCGATTCGAGCCTTCTCACCTTTGATCTGGAGAATTTTACTCCCCGACTTCCGCATCAAATCGCTTTGGTCATACAAGTCGGGATTAACGGTCTAAACGTTCACAGGGCCGTCGTAGATGAGGGTGAATCTACTTGTGTTATGTCCTCCGCGTGTTGGAAGGCCATCGGCTCTCCAACCTTATCGTCATCTCCTAATGCCCTTGAGGCATTCGATGGTCGGGAGTCTAAACCCCTGGGAGTTCTTGAGAGTCTTGCGATCACACTACAGGGAAAAACCGTCAACGTGGAAGTAGAAGTGGTTGACGCGAAACTCAACTACAACATACTTCTTGGCCGCAGCTGGACCCATGCCATGCTCTGCGTGCCGTCTACTGTCTTTCGGTTCATTAAGTTCCCCCATGAGGGCAAGATTGTCACAGTAGATCAGTTGTCGTTTTTCACCTCAAGCTCTGAGAACAACGTGCCGTATGTGGATCAAATTCCGAATCCCCCAGACAGCATAGGACCTGGTCTTTTCAAGGACCCTGTTCTCATGGGTATATTCCCCGCACCGCCACCGAATACCGGTCAAGTCAACATGTTGTCCAGGACTGATGACCCCTGGCTCATTCCTTCACCTGAGCAGGTATATGAGTTTGGAGAGTCCATGCCTTTAACACCAGTAGAGATTAGCTACTGTGAGATTGTTGCCGCATCGGATCCTCCACCTCCTCAGCATGCTCCGATGAGCATGGCTCTTGACGTCTACTCACAATCCCCCTGGCTTGGTCAGGCTGATTCACCTGATCCTCTCCGAGAGACTTTTCCTTCAGATGAGGCCATCATCGAAACTATGTCTCTTGAGGAGCTACCCTGGGGCGATGGGCATCATCGCTCCTCGTTTATGCCTAGCTTGGGGGCAATGTCTGATTGTCTGGAGCGCTATGCTACTCAGGTTCCTTCCCCGCCTCTTCAAACACCGATCTTGACACACGAGGTCTTTTCAGAGGGCAATCTGAGTAACATTACTCAAACGATTCCTATCAACATCTCTGTTAAACCAGGGATTGTTGAGAACATTCATGTGGGTATGACCTGTTCTCCCAGGGAGATTCAAGTCTGCACCGAGCTGTTCGAATTATGAAGCATGATGCAACGAGGACGGTTCCTTTAAGTGTGTCAACCTCGTTAAAACAATGAAACATGAGCATGTCCAATTCGAGTTTTGATAGATTTAGTTCAAAATCTCTTTTGTTTTCAACCTTCACTCTATTTTCTATAGACTGAAGCTTGGGGGGCATGCACCTCGAATTGAGACATCATGCCGGGGGCATGCCCGTCTTGTGTGTACATAGGTGTGTGATTGTCATTTGTGTGCATGGTGTGGTGTGCTTTGTAAACATCTTTTCTGCTGATCGGGTCTTCCTGGTTGTGCAGATGTCTATTCACCCATTTGTTGGTTTCGCGGATGGTGCCTCCCGCAGTACCAGGAATCTGTCTTCCGCAGCCTGGGTAATCTACGATCCTGCTGGTGAGTTGATTGACCTGCAAGGTGTGTGTTTAGGACGTACCACGAACAATATCGCGGAGTATAGTGCCGTGTTGGAATTATTAACCGAGGCAGTAAACCTTGGTATCCGCGAATTGCTCGTGTACCTAGATTCACAACTTGTAGTGTTACAGCTGAACGGGCACTATTCGGTAAGAAACCCGTCCATCTTACGTCTGTATTTGCGTATTCGATTACTGGAAAGGAATTTTGACTACATTACATATCATCATATACCCAGGCATTTGAATACATTAACAGATGCAGTAGCAAATTTGGTGTTAGATAGGCATTTGCGCAATTTATAAATCATCATCACATGTAAAGAAGACTCATCCAGAAATAGATATGCATATATAGGTATATCGAAATGTTTGCATAAGAGTGTGTCACATAAAACTCAAAAATTATACATAATTGTCTTAATACATCCGGAGACACTGTGTCTCTCAAAAATAGGAGTAGCATAAATCCTAGAGACTAATCAGCATGGTGCTCGTGATAGCACGTTACTGCACGCACTAGCCGCCTCAGGATTCGGTGGAGCCGGTTTGGAACTCCCACCGTATGGCGCTGGTACTCCAGCGGTACATCTGACAGCCGGGCATAGTCTGGGATCCCATGGGCAATCCCCTCGAGGTTCTGAACCAATGCCTCTCCTCCGCTACCTTCCCCCTGGATCTCAGGGGCGAGTTGCGTCCTCTGGGAAATAGGAGACATTCCGATTGGTCTCTCAGGTCCTACATCTGCATGCGTATAGAATTGCGTTAAGACAAGCATGTATTAACAAAAAAATACATATAACATAAAATCAAAATATGAGGCCTTACCCAGCTCTTCGTCCCAGTCGTCTCCTTCTGGTAAAGGGAGATCTGGGTCCCCTGTAAAGTCGGTCCCCGCATAGGGCCAATCTTCCACAACGATCAGTTGGCGCCGTAGCCACCTGAAGAACTCGGGCTTCCAGGACATCTGTTGCCCGCCTCCAGATCTAGGCATCAATGCTGCCCAGCGAGCCATTCTCGGCTCTCGTGGTGCCGGACTCGCCACATGGGCCTCTTGGCCTTGGAAGGTTGGTATGCGTTCCAGAATGAACGATACCAAGATGGAACCATAGCCGAATTGTTTCAGCTTCCCCTGTTTACACCTGGTGAGCTGCCTTTTCATGTTGATCGTGACGGCTGTTGCCCAATCATACAGTCGGGGACCCATGCATTCTGAGGCCAATAAGAGTTGAGTTTTTGTAGCCTCGTGCGGTGCCTGTGATCCAGCAGCCCGCATAATGGTGTGGAGTACGACTCTCAGTGCTAGATCGGGGATGGTTGAGATGTATACCTTATTACTCCCTGTTCCTGTTTGTGCCCCACGGCACACCCACGCCATTACTTCTTCCATCTTTTCCCCTGATGGTCTGCTCCCAGTCAGTACAGGGATTGGACCCCTGCGGGACAATCCAGTAATAAAATAAATGTCAGTAACCTCCAATTCTAGCACCTGGTCTCGTATTCTGAATACTTGGTCATTTTCACCCCAGAGGTTGATCAGATATTGGAGGAGCTCAGGCTGAGCTCGTAAGCATGGCGTGAGGAAGAACTTTTTTAAGCCACAGTCTCTCAGAGCATTCATACATGCCTGGCTTTGCATGGCCTCTTCGTCCTCATCTCCGTGTTCTCGTTCCTTCCATTCAATCGCCATTCTGACTATTTATCTGCATTCACATGGTTCAAAGCCCTTGATTAGATCTTTTGTGAGCTTCAAAATTCAAAAAATTTGGCATAAATATCGGATTTTTAGGCGGAAATTTGGTTTCCGCCGCTGGCGCGACTGTTTTGCTAACAGTCGCGCCAGGTGGCGCGGGCCCTTTGGTAAAAAGAGCCCAGTGGCGCGGGTCCGTGCCCGATACCCGCGCCACTGGGCCCGGCCCTAAAATTTCAAAAGTGCCCTTACAGAGCTGATTTTTAAGGGAAATCCATTAAAAATGCATAGAAAGAAAGAGAAAAGGAGCGCCACTTACCTGTCACAGACGAGACGCTGAATGGTTGCCTGGATCGGTCGCAATCACCGTCAGAAGATTCTGCTCCAAATGGACCACTGTTGCTCTCCACAAGGTAAATAGTAAAAAGTAATTTCATTTTTTACCATTAGACATATTTATAACTTTTCGACGTTAAATGAGCTTTAAAAGTTATTTTTTATCGAATATTTGCATATATTATGTCGAAAATGGATTTTACGCTTGTTGGGTATGTGCAGTGGCAGGTATTTGCGACTTAAAAGATGGAAACGAGTTGTATTTTATACTTTTTCGGACTCGGTAAATACACGAAAAGTCACTCTGGAGTCATCTTTCAGCTCTTTTCTGACTCTCTAAATATGAAAAGATCGCCGAGGCCCTTGTCGTTTCGATCTCGTTAAAATGGACACGAATCGACATTCACCCAGTATAAGTTTAACCATTTTTCGGGCTGGGCTGGATCGATTACGAAAAAGGAATACCCTAGCCTATCGCGACTAGGAGGTTTTCCCGGATATTGTTTTCTACCTTTTTGGATCTGGGAAACTATTTACGAAAAGGGACCTGTGGAGTTTTCTTTTCCGCTGTCTTTTCAAACTCTCTAAACATGAAAAGACGCCGAGTTCTTCCTTTGTCAGACTCGTTAAACCCTGATGACATTGGATTCAGTCGAAATGACATTCTCCGAGTTTCTCCTTCCTAGGGCTCGTTAAATGTACTAGGATGGATTCGCCCGAAGGGCGGACTTATATTACAAGCATATGCTATCCCCTTCAAGCTTGTTATCAAAAATAATTGGGGTACTCGCCAGAAATGGTGGGGGAAAATGGAACCATCGTCGTTGTCATCGGCAGTATGTCGCTCTTGAACATGGCACTTGTCTGCATTCGTGTCGGGTTGGGGACATCTCATCTCGTTGCTTCACTTTGCTTCCATGGGTTTGGGTAATCTCTTTTGACCTCTCATCTGTTCACTGCCTCGTCACCATGACCTTTGATCCGTTGATGTCAAATACTGCCAAGTCCATTGTCGTGTCATTCATCTGTTCAAGAGAAGTTGGCCTCTGCAAATATCAACCTTCCTCTGTTTCTCATATGGTCCTGATTCACAACAAAACATTATGTTCCTCTGTCTCGTGTCGATGATGTGGGAATCATTATGGCCCGCCTTCGATCAAGGTCACTTCCTGTCGACTTCAACTCATTATCCGGGAAGTTGGTCTAGAGACTCCTTATGGTACCTTGGAGCCTGCATGCCTCAATGGCAGGTTCGTCGCATTCGACGTGAAGTTTACATCATTGACTTCCGATCAAATGATTCTGCGGGTGTTCGACGTCAACTCATTTATTCACACGCCGTAGATTGTACCTGTAGTACCTTGAGGACCATTGTCATTATTGGTGGTTCCTCTCGCGTCTGTTAACGGCTTTCATCATTGGCTGGTAATCAGGCGACGTTCTTGCATGTTCGACATCAGCTCACACATTCGCATGCTAGAACTTGTACTTATTTGGGTCAAGATGGAGCGCAAGACCCTGGATTGTGTCTGTTGTAATCCAGGCTGCGATTGTGGATTTTTATCATTATGTACATGACTCACTGATCGGATGGCTGCGACCATACCTGAGCCTATTTGTTTGATCTTAGTTGGATGGCTGCGCCCATACCCTAGATCCGGATTATAGCATACTCTGTTTCGGATGGCTGCGTCCATGCCATATATATCATGTACTTGAGATATCAGTTGTATCTTTCTGCGCAGGTTTCCGACGGCGGGCCTTCAGTTGGACATGTTCTAGTAAAGCATTTCACCCCTCTCACTCTCAGGCCTCATACTTTAGGGGGCATCTGTTACACAGTAATTTGTCACCGTCCTAACCATTCCCCATCCCGCACAATGGAGGACCCATTCCGTGACCTGTGAACATTGTCATGCTTTGAAATCACCATCAATGCATCCCTCTGAATGTGAGCTATATTTTCCCTTGAGACATCTCCTTGCAAAAATCATAAAAAACATCCCTTTTTGCATTGGCGCGGGCAGTCAGTTCAGGACTCGCGCCACTGAGGAAAATCCTACACAGAGGTCGCGCCACTTGGCGCTCTGTCATAGAGCAGCAATCGCGCCACCCATTTTAAGGACTGTTTTTTAAATATGGATGGCGGAAGTTGAGTTCAAACAAACTCACAACCATTGCCTATCTTGAGTTGGGAGGTTTGGCTGCGGGAGTTCTATGGGAGGGAAGTAGTTTTGCCACCTTCTATGGAACCTTCCTTGTTGATAGGGCCAATCCCATAATAATAGGGATCCCAACTCCCTCCTTCCCCATCTATATAAGCTTGCTCAGATCCATGGCAAGCTAGTCTTGAAGTGCTGAAGCTTTGCATCTCCCTATTCCCAAGTGCCTTTGTGCTGTAAAGAATCCCTTCTTTCCCTTAAGGCCCACTCAAGCGAGGAGACCATTGTTACGAGACTCTGGAGAGGTTTTCCCTTTCCTTGGCGAGCTTTGCGAGACGTGGACGACCGGAGACCCGTTCGAAGGAAGCTGCGACGTCAGAACTTGGTTGTAACTTCTATTCGTTTATCATTTTAATAGATGACTATGATTATGGTTCCACTCCTTTTTCCATTATGTTAATGCGAGTAATGTCTTTTCTGACCGATGTTTAGTTACGTATGCTGGTTCCTATGCTTGTATCTGTTTGTTCTTTCTGTGTGCAGGTGTTCATCCACGGAGATCGTGGAAGGATTGTGATCTGCCAGGACCGAAGGACGGGGACATCTCTTTTTCAGATCGAGCGTTGGAATCCAGGTAGGTTCTTATCCCAAATCTTTCATTCGTAACTAGGAGCCTGCGTCATAGCATTGTTTGTTTGTTGCTAGACCCCTGCTGGGCTAGTAGGGATCGCCTCTGTCCGCAGAGGGGATTTACCTCCTCAACAACCCCCCTTTCATCAATAATGTATCCCAGATATTGAACCTGGGTCATGCCAAACGTGCACTTCTCCAAATTGGCACACAACTTGTGTTGCCGCAGTGTTTGGAGGACTTGTCGGATGTGGTGAAGGTGCTCTTCCCAAGTCTGGCCGAAGATCAGAATGTCATCCAAGTACACCACTACAAATGAGTTGGTGAATGGCCGCAAGATGTCATCCATCATCCTCATGAAGGTGGCGAGAGCATTCGTCAACCCGAAAGGCATGACCAGCCATTCGAAAAGGCCTTCCTTGGCTTTGAAGGCAGTCTTCCACACATCGGAGGGTTCAATTGGTACCTGGTGATACCCAGACTTCAGGTCGATCTTGCTGAAATATTTTGCAGCTTTGAGTTGGTCCAGAAGGTCATCAATCCGTGGGATTGGGTAACTATTCCGGACAGTGATCTTGTTCAGCGCCCGATAGTCAATACAGAGTCTCCATGTTCCATCCTTCTTCTGTACCAACACGATCGGGCTCCCACAGGGCGATGAACTTGGTCTGATGTGACCTTTCTGCAATAGCTCCTGAATCTGTCTCTTGATTTCATCATTCTCCAGAACAGAGCGCCGATAGATCGGTCCATTAGGTAGCGGCGCACCGGGGGTCAGATCAATCGGGTGCTTGACCTGACAGTGCAGAGGAACCCCTGTGGGTGAGGTGAATATGTCCCCGTACTCCTCCACAACCTTATCCATTTGTTGTTGTTGTGCAGAGGAGCCCTGTCTGGAGGTCGTGGCCACAGTCTTCTTCTTGCCCTGGGGGCGAATCATCAGGAAAATGAATTTCCCGGTTTGGGAAATGAGCTTACTGCATTGTTTTGCAGTAACCAAAGAGATAGCGGCAGGAGGTGGTACCTCTGGTATCCTGTACAACTTATTTCCCAAAGTAACAATAACAGCACGAGGCCGAGACTCATACACAGCATGACGCTTCCACAAGTATGGTTATCCTAATAATACATCAGAAACATCAATAGGAGCAACGTCACATAATACCTCATCCGTGAAGGGCTTGATGCTATAGGGAAGGCGACACTGTCGGCTGACGCGGAGATCTCGTCCTTGGTGAAGCCACCCGATGGTGTATGGATGTGGGTGAGCTATGGTCGGCAAGCCCAACCGCTTCACGGCGTCTGCTGAAATGAGGTTCTTTTGGCTCCCATTGTCGACAATGAACTGTACAGGGGAGCCCTTTACCCACATCTGGGAGTGGAAGAGACGTTCCTCCTCCTCCGGATCTTCCGGTTCCTCCTTCTGGACCTTTGTAGTGGCAACAGTGGCGTTGGGCTCCGCATCAATAATCTGTTTCCCTTTTTCATTCCCCTTTTCAGGTTCTGATTCGGAGTCGGAGCATGCATCCGACTCAGAAGCCCTCATCTCGGCCACTAGCGACTGCTTGGCCCGACACTCACTTGTGTTGTGAGTGGAGCTCTTATGGAACTCACACCACTTTCTCGTGTCCTTCTTTGGCTTTGCGGTGATGTTCTTTTCTTGTGGCTTCGATGAGTTGTCTTTAGTCGCCATGCCTTGGCTCTGTCCTTTGTTCTGCGGTTTGGAAGCACCTTTCCCTTGCTTTTGATTCGCAGATCCAAAGTCTCGCTTCTTCTGCTTGAATTTCTGCTCAATCTTGGCAGCATACCGGTATGCCGTACCAAGCTAGGAGATGTCAAGGAACTCCATTTCCTCCTGAATGTATTTGTGCAGACAGCTGCGATACTTTAGCACCAGATGTTTCTCTGAATCTTTGATACCCAACTTTGTGCGCAGTGTATGGAACAGATTCGTCAGCTCATGCACATCTTGATCCCTTTGTTGTCGCAGCGTGGTCCATTGTATGTACTTGTCCTCATAGCTCCCCACGGGATAGTACTGTTCCTTGACGGTGTCTTGGAAAGAATTCCAAGTTGGTACGGCCGAGAACAGAGAGGGTTCTGTCTGGTCCTTGTTCTCACAGTAGGTTTCCCACCAGTCCTTAACATGGGGGTAGCTTTGAGGAGTGCAAAAATAATCTTCTCCCGGTCTGAAAAGTCATGAACCGAGAAATATCCTTCTAACAGATTCAACCATTTATCTACAACATCTGCGTCTATTTGACCCTCAAATATGGGAATGTCAAAATTTACTTGTACCTTAAAAGGAGTCGCGCCTCCGGAGTGGCTGCTGGATGCAGATGCACCGCCGGTGGGTAGCCGTTGAAGGATCTGAACAAAGTTATCCATCATCACGTTCCTTTGTTTTTCGAGGGCCTCCTCGAGCAATATTTTGATAGGATCTCCTGCTCCCTCATCTTTCTTTTCGTCCTCCATGGGCGTCCGTCGAGGTTTGCGAGGCTGATCTTGCAAAGGTTCCACCAGATCAAGCCCTAGCTCCTTATACCCCGACCTCGTTGGGGACATGCAAAGAAGGATCGAGAAAAAGCAGACCGCTCTGATACCACTGATCCGGATTTATGCAGGAACGCAACAGAATAAACATATAAACATAAACACAGAGATGCAGCGGAAATAACACTTCATTTCATTAATATCAAAGAACTGAAATTTGCTTACAGACAGAATGGAAATAAAACTAGCTAGGGCGCTGGTAGCTATCTCTGAGAAGAGACGTGGCGGCTACAGGCCTCTCAACTGAGTTATAATGAGGCTCGAGGGCCTATTTATTATTTAGAAACAATGGGAAATCCTAAACAGCCAAAACCCTAACCCTAGGAGATGAAGCGCCAAACTATGGGCTGTTTCTGTCAAAAAAAAAAAAAAAGGTCATCATTAAGGTGATAGGTGTCAATGCTAAAAATATCTCATGCATGAGAAAATCTGGTCATTAGAGTGAATTTGACACTTTTACCGAAGTTCGTAGCGAAATCAGTGTAAAAGAGTCAGAATTCGTTATGAACTTGCCTAAAAACTTTGTTTTCCTAGCGTGCTAAAGTTTTTTTCTTTTTGAAGCATTTAATGTATTTCAAAGAGCAGATGAGTCATCAAAAGAGTTGAGGAGTATCATTGAGACACCTCGCGATGAAGATCAATCAACAAAAGGATGGCATGGTTGCCAGCACACCATTTTTTCCACCTCACTAATACACATCTCCTCTACAAATTCGGAATATCAGGACCTGAAATCTAGCAAGACATTTTGCCACATAATCATGGTTGTTGCCACCTAAAAAAATTTGTTTGGATCGATAGAGATGGTACAAGTTGAATTGAAGAAAAAAATGTTTAAAGATGATTGTAATGGATGACCCTGCTGCCCCTTGAAAGATGGTAAGACACTTTTTGTGCCATTTGTCTTAGAATACCATACCAAGTCATTTACAAAGTTGCAAGCATGTTTTTTTGGAGATAAGGATAAAAAATTTCAAATCTGGCGAAGTTAGGCAAGTTTGTAGTGAACTCCAAGCTTGAAGCTGAGTTTTCGCTACGAACTCACTGTAGAATGTTTTGAAGCAAAACTTATCCAAAAAATTTAGAACAGAGGTGGATTAGAGCATGTATTTACCTTATCAAACCCAAGGAAGACCCTCCAATAGTCATAAAGGTCAAAGGTTATGCAAAAGTTGGATTTTGGAGTTTTCTACGAAATGGGTGCTACGAAATTTCCTGTACATGATTATTTTAGCAGTCAACTTCAAGTTAAAATTCTGACCAAATGAAAAATAATTCTGGAAATATGAAGGAGTTTTTTCTTCAGCACAAGCCCATCTACAAAAACCTCTCTCATTTTTTTGCAAATTCATCAGGGTTTGGAACTTGTGCACTCATCTTTGAGGCTTATTTTTCAGAATTTTCACTAACCAGATTTGTATAAAAATTGCAAAATTCGACTTGGAAGAGTTCTAGCACAACATCCACATAGCATAATGGCACATAAACAGTCTAATGCACTCATAAAGTTAGTTGGTTGCATTTTATAAGGGTTATTAAAGGGATTTGTTGAACTATTTAATGAAACAAGAGTCCTTTTTGTATTCAAACTCGGCCAAATAGGAAATATCCCTAGGAAGTCCCCAAGTGATGTAATCCTATTTGAAATAAGTCTATGAGGTAGGAATTAGAAGCTAGAAATGTGGAAGAACATTTGTATGAGTCCTCACTTTATAAATAGAGGAGTTTTAGAGTTAGAGGGGGGTTGATGGGTGTAAAGACCCAAACTACTATTGTACTCTTTTTTCTACTCAGTTAATAGACAGTTGCAGAAGTCTTTGTTCAAACCTAAGATTCTGATTGATTTCTTATGTATTTGTGTTCTTTGTCTTTTGAATGTTATTTCAGCTTGCTCATACATAATTACTTGGAATTCATAAATTATGATGCTCCAACTTCCTTTATGTATCTTGTTTGGTGTTAGAGTTATTTTTGTAAGAGCCCATGTGCCTTAGCTGCCATGAATGATACTTTGTGTAATTGAATTTCCTTACAGACTCCATGCCCAATGGTAGCCCTCACTCATCTTCCACTTGCAAAAAATCATGTAAAATAGATCTAAGAGTTAGCCATATTTGTTTTAAACTTGCTTATTGAATATCATATCTTTTATTGAGAGAGACCCTCTAATTGGAAGAGCTAACTTCCAACCCTAAGTGGTTTGAAATAGTTACACTGAATTGACTGTTGAGCAGCCCAATTAGTCCCAGTTTGGTGATAACAGGATCAATATGTTCTCCCTTCTGCATCCTTGTAGATCCCATCTTATCCTGCAAGACATATTCCGCTGCTCGGAAGATCCTTGATACAACGTCTTAAAGGCATTCCACATCTCTTTGGAAGTCCCTTTCCCAGGGATGTGACATACTATATGATCTCTCACTCCGTTGAGGATCAAACGCTTGGCTTTCGCCATATCCTTCTTGTAGGCATTTAATGGATCTGCATCCAAGGGGACAACTACTGCACCATCAATAAAAGCTTTCAGATCATTCTCATCTAGTATAAATTTGATCCTTTCCTTCCAGATCTCTCAGCCCATTAGTTGCCATCTCTGCCAACAAAAGTCGAACTACTCACTCTCTCCTCTGTGCAGTTGTTAAGATAACCTACACACTCCCTACTGGAGTTAGTAGATCTTCTCCTTGCTACTGCTTCTCTGCAGCTGAGAAATACAATTCCTTCACTAGGAACTCACTAAGGAAGAAATTCCCTCAAAAATTGTCTTATTCGTTCCTCTGACACTTTTCTGCCCTAAATGCTACAGAAAAATACGTCCCATAGAAAACTGCTCTGTGTTGAACCTGCTACTCCGTTGCTCCCTCTTCCACTGACAAATCACGAACTGGAAAGTACTACTTTGTCGACTCACTCAGAGAGACACTTACTCATAAATATTTCCCTTTCTGGCCTGGACTTTGCAATCCCTTGGGGATTCAATCTGTTGCCTACACAGATATTCGATCTCCCTCTTTCTCTTCAACATTGAGTTCTTCCGGTATGCTCTCTTGCTTCACCTGCGCTGCTCTAATACCATATGAACAACTCTGATACCATGTGAAAATTCTCACACTGCAACCTTCACTACATAAATAAAATTTTGAAACAAGAAGTTAGCAAGAAGGAAATCAAACACACATATGACACTGTTATTTTTTGACAAATGTCCCTGGAAAAACCCAATGTAGGAAAATTGGTGTAGCAGCTGAGGGTTTGTATAATTATGCAGTTGTTTTGAATACAAAATAGGATGCCTCACTGGCCATCCATATAGATAAAATAAATAACAAAGATTTAGTGATAAAATGACCTCACACTAACACTAAAGATCTGATGCAGACGCAACCATGAACTGACAAGCCTCGTGTTTCTTCTGCGCAACCTATGCGCAGATCTACGTCACTCTAGTTGGGGACCTCGTCACTCCCTTCACCTAATATTTCTGCTTGCTCGATGCTGATACTCTGGAACTATGGTCTCACACCCCAGCTCTCCAACATTGGATTTGATTGATCCTCAATAAAAATTACGGATCTCTTTAGAGGCTCATTGTTGCCTCTGCTTGGCTCAATGTTGCCCACCGTAGCCCTTATGATGCCTCTTACGCGTCCTCTTCTCTACGATGTATTCCCGGCTCAGGAAAAATCTCCAACCAGAACTATCTATACCCCTCACAGCGTAGAATCAACTCGATGTGATCTCCTCGTCTTCTCTACACTGCTCACTTAAGAAATCCATCTCTAGAATCTCTTTGATGTTTCTTCCAAATGCCCATCAAGCCTTCTCTTATAACCTTCTCATTGGGAAACCAATGGCCCAGATTAAAACATAGTCAAGGGCTAAGATTAACTTGACTTGATCTCCATATTTTTCTAGAAGATTAACACTGAGTTCTATTAATACACTTTAATTATTTTAATTCCCAAAGTATAGACTTAGGCTCCCATGAAAAATAATTAATTATTTTAATAGAACCCCACCCTAGTGGAATTTCCCAAAACACTTTCTAGGTATTTTGGATTACATGTGTCCAAGCCTCCCTTCAAAATTTGAGATTTAGAGAACATCTGATTGTACCTTAAATCACCAAGGATTCTACCTCAAAGTATGAAGTTGCTATGTAAATCCTTTGGCTATTAGACATAACATTATGCAATTCAAAATATTGTTCTATTTGGTTCACCCAACTAAAAACCTATGTTCCATTAAATTGTTTTAATTCAACCTTGGGATGATTCACACCCTTTACGATCCATAAGTAACTTCACTATTGAAATTCAGTCCTAATAAAAAAAAAGTATTACTAGAAAAGAGTTCAACGTGAATACTACCTTTACTTCCATGAGTCCCTTCAATGACATTATCAATTTTAGGGAGCCTCCCATTTAGGGATTCCATAATATTTTGTTTCATTTGTTCCAACATTCCATTCATATTATGTTCTAACCATTCTGTTTTGTTTTCCATATTTCATTCTATTTCTATTTGTGTATTTATCAAATCAACCTTTTCATTGACCTATCATTCAATTCGTTAATTTGATTATCCTATTTGGATAGTTGGTTTTGTTATTCTTCATTTTCTTTATGAGTCGTAGATGAGCTTTCTAGACATTTAATTGGTGAAGTAAATTTTGGAGCACCCTTTGGATCCATGTGAAAAAATGGTAATATTCCTCTTTTTCCTTGCCATTGCAAATCTTAATCACCAAAAATAGATCTTCCAATCAAACGTTATTCCATTTTGTAAGTTGTGTACATTTCAACTTATTTTTAAGATTGTCTAAATGGTTGATCTTTGTGTGTGAGCTCATGAGAAAAATTTATTATGTCATAATGACAACAAATTGTATGGTGTTATAGTTCTCTGATACACATATGGGTTCCAACAATAGTACTCGACCCCATATCTTAGGGAACTAACTAAGAAGGCTCAACAATGCCCTTAATTGTTTTACTCAACTACCCACGTACTAGAGAGTGGTCTTCCTAAGTGTTGTTTTCAATGTACTATAGCAACAATATGGATGATTAGTTTATCTAAATCCAATTTCATGTATACCCAGGGGAATTCTTATATAACCAGAGGTACATCAAGTGAGATTCTATATACATGCACTGTGTGATGCAGTGTTACTCAAAGGGATACTAACAGGGACTACATGAGTTTACAACGAGGTGAAACTATGTTTAGTTGATGTAATTATTCTTCCATTCCCATAGATTTACCTATTATATGATATACTATTTTTTTATTTAAAGACATTGAAACAAGTCTAGAAATTTTGAAAAATGAGCTTACTAAACCAAAAAAAAAACTCTTAAATCTACTAGAAAATATTTAGCCAAATACCTTAAACTCCACAAGATATATATTATAAATGAAATGAGTCAAAGTATGAAAAAATATTCACTTTTAATTTGTTATGTCATCTCAATATTATGAAAAACTCAGAATCAAACTTCACCCTAAATAAATATAGTGAAAATTCCAAGATGACTATTTTAAAAATAATTTCACGATTAGTCACAAACCCTAACTTCCATAGACTATATCTATGAAAGTGTTGTGCTATACAATAACCCCCATTTATTTTAATAAATAGGGACCCTTTAAAAATAATTAGGAAATTCATTTCATTTATTTTTAGATTAAGTCAAAAAAAATTATGAAATAAAGTTTCCTTTGCTTTTCCGCTTTCACTCCTGAGTGCAATTTGCATAGCTTACAAAATTAAACGACTTAAAAATCCACTAAGTCATGCGGGTTGCAATATGCGCTAAGTTCTTTCCAAATTCTTATCAAAATCTTATTGCAAACACTTTAGTCACCATTGTAAACCAAAATTGCATTGTGCCTCATTTAAACGATCAAACTTATAAGCGATTCAATGTAAGTTGTGATTACACGGACCCGATAAGCCAATAAAGAAATAAACATAAAGTTTCAAAGTCCGATAAAGCACAACTGCTTAACTTCTTAAATACGCACTTCATATTTCGCAGGACATAACTAAAAGCAAACTCATTTACCACATAAAAGTTGCGATGTGTGATTTGCGCACATCGCATTTCGTAGGATTTATGGGTAACATCATAAAATGGTAATAGTTATAAATTTCGATGTTCGATGAATGGTAGTTAATTACTCGAGCATGCAAAATGACTCATGTCAAATTAAACTGAATATGAGGTCCAACGTCTTAAATTGATCGACAGATACTTCACGTGAAGGTGTAAGAGATTTGATTTTAACTGATTATTGATGATTAATGAAATCTAATAGAAAAAAGGTTTTGATAGATTCATATCTACTTCAAGCATGTTTTGAAATGATTGAACGCTAGATTTATTTCAATTCTGTTCTCCTCTCTGTTCTCTAAATTTTTAATATTTGCTATGTTCACTTAAAATAAGGAAACCACTTAACGGAGCAAGGAAATTAGAGTTGAACAAGAAAGGAAAAGAGATTGCCCAAGTAACGTCTACTAAAGATTCAAATATGGCTCCCCTATTCTCTGATACCACCTACAACAAGGAATGCGGAAGTTCTTCATGGGAGGAAATGTATAAGTTTTTCGAAGATGAAAAGCCAAGGGTAATAGTCAGAGTCGCTACAGCAGGCGCATCATTTACTTTAGACCCAACCTGTTTCGACGTCGCATGTTCATTTATCCATAAGGTAGCAGCAAGGCCAAAGATTCTCCCATATATAGATATGATTAAGTGGGTAATTGACCACTTGAACATAGAAGGTAGCACATTCAAAGATTCAAAAGGCGAGAATATTGGGTCATTCAGGGCAGAAGAATTACAGATAATGTACCACTTACCCGTCCCACAACAGAACTATGACAAAGCTTTTCTTCAAAGCTTTAGAGAAAAAAATCCAAACCTGATGAAATTCATAAAGGAATGGAAGGAAGACCAAGACAAGCTTAAATGAGATAAACTTGGTACGTACCCAATAGCACAAATTCCTCCCCCCTACTATTATGATGCCGGTATGTTTTCTAGATTATATGCAAAACCTGATACCACCAGGTTTTTTGTAGATTGGGTCCCATTGATTGATGCAATCGTCAATTCCTTAATTTTGAATTGGGAAAATATCCTATCTAATAATTTATCCAAACATGTCATGGATTATAGGAATAAAATAATTGTTTCATCTAGAGAAATACCCCCCTTATACATGAGTGCCTATGTCATGGATGCAATTTGCTTTTCTTCTAGTTTTCCTACCATGGGATGGAAATGGATAGCCCAAGACCCTACCCCAATCCACGTTTACCACAGAGCCCTTTGGGATTCAGACTTACATTTTCATTTTTACAAAATTTTCCATAGAGTCATGTTGCCTATGCACCAGATGATATTCAATGAGAAAGCCCCTAGGGTTTCCAAAGAGGCTAGTACATACATTCTGTCTGTTGCTAGATGGTTCGCAGAGGAAAGGTTCACTTATGTCATAGTTTTTGGTAGTTACGCTTCTCCTCATGTCCTACCATATTATGTTCTTGATAAGTTACTTACAAGAGAAATTTCCTACCAGCTTGTGGTAAATGGTATTTCTAAACAGCTTAAAGATGAAAAGAAGGTCGTTTGGCCTAATTTTCCTTTACAGTGCAGTACTTTTGAACTTTTTGATATTGGTCATGCCTACAAGGAAGTTTCGAAAGTTAATCTATTGAATTTGGTAGTAATTCCTAATCGGCCATATGACCCCTATGATGTGATTAAAAATTACATCACAGATCTCAAAGTAAAACCTTTTGTCAAAGAAATAGATAGATTTGATGATTTCTTTCAAGGTATTGAAAAGGTTTAAGATATAATTAAGTTTTCATCTAGTCAACTTAATCAAGATGACTTGGAAGCCTTCCAAGCATATAGAAATAATAGGCTAGAAAGGATTCCTCTGGATTTATTGAGTATTGAAGATGTCAACAGGCCTACTCCAAGTATTAGCTTGGATAATGAAGTGAAAGACATGTCTGAAGATGAGTCGGGACAATCAGAACATCGATCTCAGAACTCGGATCATTCTGAAAATGAATCTGAAAACAGAAAGGAAAACCCAGAAAGGATAATCAAGTAATCCAAGTGATTGAGATGCAAGAGAAAGGATGAAATAATGTAACAGAGTCAACTTCTCAATAAGTTCAGCACAGTCAATATACACTTGACCAGTCAAAAAATTCCAAACCAAAGAATTTGAATAGTGAATGAGATGAGTCTTCTAAAGCAATAAATACTCCTAAAAATCCCAATATTGATCACGCTGCTAGTATTCAGACACCTGAACATTCCCAGAAGCTAGTGGAAACTATTACTCCACTACAACAAGTTCCTGAAACTCATGATCGAGAGATTATCCCGGCTTATCCCATAGAACAGATAGTGTTACAAGTTGAGGAAATTCCTTTGCTGGATTTCCTCTACAGTCCTAGTCATAAGGCTGTAGTCAAGAGAATCAAAAGGAGAAGAATTGATGATACAGTCACAAACCTTACAAATGAATATGTTGATGTTTTGTGGAAGGATCCTTTAGCTAATCCTACTGAACATTTAACCAAACTATCACAGTTTGCAGGAGCATATGCTACTGCCACTGTTGATAAAGCTACTGAGGTTAAAATGTTACTTAAGCAGAGAGAAGAAAGAATACAATAATTAGAGAGAATATTAAATAAATAAAATTCTAACTCCAGCGAGCAAATGAAATTGAAAATGTCCCAATTTTAGAAATATTTCGAAAGTTTTAAATTACAACATCAAGTACAACTCACTGAGAAGTAAACATAACTGGGAGTAGCAATGAATAGATTACAAAGCCCGCCACAGTTAGTGCAGTTCATAAAGGAAACATTGGATGTGAATGCTAAATTAAAACAACAACAAGAGGTATTCTACCAACAAGCCTCGATTACTAGCTCTTATTGTGGCTTAAGTGAAATATTGATCCAGCAAGTAGCTATCCAGAAACTTGAATGTGAGAAGATCGAGAAGAAAATCAATGAACACATTCAATGGCAAGCATGAGACTCACGAAATGAAGCTGATCTACCCTAGGTAGATAAGTTCCACAAGGAAATATTATTCAAAGATTGGGAAGCACAGATAAGGCAGGCAGAGAAAGAAACAGTGAAAGCATCAAGGTTGACAAAGGAAATTATTGAATCTGTATGTGAACATCTGTTAAAGGAAGAAATTGTCAAAAAGTACATGTCTGAAGTGCTCTCAGAAGTCAAACAGCTGGAAACACAATGGAAACAAAATGCAAAAATGCAGGATGAAAAAATTAAAAGGTTAAATAAGTTTGATCAAGAAAATTATTGGAATTTTCTGATCAAACTTTATCATCAGTACCAGACCCTGCAGTCTTTAACAGATTCGACAAGAAGATCGCAACCAACACTCTCAAATGCGGTATTCAAGGGACAGGTCAGATCGAGGATTTTGTAGCCAACTCAACTCGAGCCCATGCTAGATATCTTTTGACTTCGGGATCAAATCCAAGAGAAATATCAGAATTCATAAGTCATATTGTTACTTTATTTTCCTAGATTGTAGTTAAAGTTTGTCTTACGAGGATGGTTGTTTGAAACCTCCTCTATTTTTATGTAATAATATATTTTTAAAACATAGTTAGTTTAGTATTTAAACCCCTCTCATGCATTTAGAGAAGGGTCCATAAATGTTTCCAAAACATTTGCAAACAATGCACTATTGTAAGTTTGTGAATGCTTTGATGAATTAATGGAAAACAGTCTGTTGTCTTTTGAAATTTGAAGCTTTTTAACTGATGTTGCACTATTGTACTCTTTAAATTTCTTTAAAGTGAAGAGGAGCAGATATCTACTATCAGTTTACATGAGTAGAACTTCATACATATGGTACTTCTATTCACTTTTATTAAGTCTTGCTTTCTAGTTTGAAAACCATCTCTTTTATTGCATTATATATTTGAAACGTCATTATAGATGAATGTTAAATGCACTAATGTACTAATATTTTTCTGTGATTTCTTATTAGATATATAATCACACATATGAATGCGATATACTTTTCACAATTCTTCTAATCAAACTATATTTTTAGAAGAACCATCTTATATAATTTTCATCTCTTTCGACTGTTAAATAATCTACATTACTAATAGTTGAAAGATATCTCTTTAGATCGCATAAATGAAGAAACACCTCAAAAAATATAGTAAAATAGATAGTTTATGTAGATGCATGTGATAGATTAGAATCATTTTCCATTGCATTCTGTATAATTAAAACACACCCAAAATCATCCTTATTGGGAAACTAGTCTCACTATCCCTAGTCAGAACCACCACACCAAACGGAAAAGGAGCTGCTTTAAGGTCTGGATCGGGTGGTTTTCCCCCATGTTGTGGTAGCGAATTCAGAGGCCTCAATGTTTTGGCGCTAGAAGGAGGGCCTTTTGAATGCCAAGAAGGTATGATAAATCTAAAGGTCAATCTAAAAGTCTCTCTCCCTCTAAATCCCCATCAACTTCCAGAAAATTATCTAGATATTCATCTTTAAAATATGAAGTTGATCATCCTTCTCCTAAGTCTCCTAGTGATACTAAACCCATAATATCTCCCGATTTTCATCAAAATTCCCCTGAAGTTTAGTCTTTGATAGAAAATTTAGAGAGAGTATCCATTTCTGCTAAAAAGCTTGAATCTTCTCAAAAATTGGATATTAGTATTTCATCTTCTTTACAACCTTGCAGAATATTAACTCGATCAGAAATTCAAAAGACAAGAATTGTTCCTTTTGAATTTCCCATCGATAGTACTCGAAAGAGAATAAAGAGGACTCAATCAGATTCAATCGCCAACGAGATCTTATCTCATTCACCTCCATTACCTCCACTCATTTCCACCACTTCCACTCCAACAATAAGTGTTTCTTTAACTAGTTCCAATACTCAAAATACTATCCCTTCAACTAGTTCTAACACTCAGCCTGCCTCTTCTTCAACTCAAACTCAATCCATCACATCCACATAAGATCCAATGGCAGGCCAAGTACCTCCACCAAATGTACACCCATGGAATAATCCAGGGGCTGTAAATATGCCTGCTCCTCTTCATGCTCTACCAAAATCATCTGAAATATGGTTACCTAAGTTTAATCCTAATGATGGTCTTCCGGAAAAAGAACGAATTCATAAGTATATGTTAGCCATCAATCTAAAAGAAGTAGTTAAAGAGGATTGTGTTGTAAGATTATTTACATACACTCTCACAGGATCTGCAAGATCCTGGTATTTTTCACTGCCTACCCGCTCTATAACTAGATGGAATATGTTCTAAGAACAATTTCTAGCTAAGTTTGGGTATGACAGAACCACTGCTACGCTCATCAATGATCTATCAAATTTAAAATCTAAATCGGGTGAGAAAATAAAAGATTTTAATTCAAGATTTAATAAATTTCACAATAAAATTCCTGCTACATCAGTTCCTGGAGCAGAAGTTCAAATTCAGTGGTATATTTCATCTCTTACATCCAATATAGATATTTTTGTTGATAGAGAAAAACTACCTACACTCGCAGAGAACATGAGGGAATCTTTATCTGTGGAGAAACGCATAACCGCTCTTGAGAAGAAGAATTCTCAAGAAGATAGAAAGTAAAAGAAGGTATCCTTCAAAGATGATTTGAAAAAGAAGCCATCTAAAGACCTGTTTGATGTAGAAGGTCTTCATAAAGTTTTGAAGACTATGACAAATGAAATGGCAAATATCAAGAAACAAGTCGTTGAAAGTTCTAGTTCAAAAAGTACTTTCAGACCCTTCAAGAAAGGTTAGTCCTCTAGTACTCAACCACCAAATATCATATCTAATGTTGAGTCTGATCAAGATACTGAGGAAGTGAAAACAGAGGAAGAAGAAAATAAAGAAGAAGAAGACGTTGAACTAAACAGAATGTGGGATTTCATCCTACCAAATGAAGAACAACAAGAATTTTTGCCTGTAAGTACAAGAGGAAAAAATACAACTGAAGCAACGTAGCCAAGTCAACAACAGAAGAATTTAATGTCTGCTAAGGATTAAAAAATGATTAAAAATTCTACTTCAAAGGCTACACAAACAAGTCATGTTACTTCGAATACTCCACCTACATCAAAGACAATGGTAGTCTCAGACACTATTGAGTATAATGTAATTGAAGATATGAAGAAAACCAGGGCTAACATTTCAATTCATGAGCTTACTAAATTAAAGCGGCAACATAAAATCTTATTTAGAGACTTGAATTCAATTCCTGCTTTAGCTTTACCTGCTCCAGTAGTAGTGCAAGCTGCTAATGAAATGGGTAAGCCACCTTCTCCTTCAACTAAAATTGATGCTACAGATTTGATTATGGTAGGTGATCGATCCATCTCTCATACTCCTCCATTTATCTTGACCTATGATATACTTAATAAAAGCATTCATAATTGTTTAATAGACTCAGGGACCTTCTCTAATATAATGCCAAAATCAGTTTGTGCTAAGTTGAACATAACTCCTCAGAGTTCTCCTAGTCATATAGTACAACTTGATACAACTAGAGTAGAGGTGTTAGGAGAAATACATTTTTTTTCTATCAGATTTTCATCAAATCCCAAGGTTGCTCAAATAATAAATATATTGGTGGTTGATATTCCTGAGTTTTATGGTTTAGTATTAATCAGAGATTGGTCTGAAAAGCTACATGGATATTTTGCAACAGACTAGTCACATATGTGGCTACCATATAATGGAAAGCCAAATCAAATCCGAATAGACCGTGAAAATTTCATGAAACATATAGTCACCGATCTTGAAGGAATTAGTGAGCCAGTAGCATTCAATAATAACATTATTGGAAATTACTCGGTAGAATCATTTTTGTAGATAAACCAGTAGTTAATTCTTTATTTTGGACTCTCTTTTTTTACATTTCTAAATTTGAAGATGGTGTAGGCACTGGCTGCATTTTAAAAATCCTAGAAAGAGAAAAAACCATGTTAGCCTGCAGGCTTGAATTCAATTGCATGAACAATATAGCTGAATATGAAGCATTAGTCCAAGGTTTGTACAAAGCCATCGATCTTAACATTAAATATCTGAAAGTCTTAGGAGATTCAGAAATAATTGTTAGATAGGTAAGAAATACCATTCATTGTAATTCTGGACATTTAAAGCATTACCAATCATTAGTCCAAGAATTAACCACTCATTTATTAGCCTTTAATATTTCTTTCGTGCTTAGAATGCATAATTCTAGTGCAGATCTATTGGCTAATGTACTATCAAAGTTAATTCCATCCCAATATTTTAGTCCTGATATATTTTCCATTGAATTAATTTTTAGACCATCTTTTCCTGACAATATTACCAATTGGAGAGTATTAAATAATGATTTAGATATCATAGATTTTTTAACATCTGAAGAATCTTATGATAGTCAAATTGTAGATGAAAATGAACATGACATTCAGAGGAAGAACAAGATGAAAATTCAATACCTAAATCACTTGTCAAGTTAGAAGGCCTCTAAGATCTGAAAGATAGGTTTAAAAGAGTTACTAACTCAAAAACTCAAAGCTCTACCTTAAGATTTGAGTTAGTAAATCTAGGAACTGACGAAAAACCTCAAAATTTTAATTTAGCTCTTGATCTATCTTCCGAAGAAATATTATCATTTATCAGGTTATTTAGAATGTACAAAAGTATCTTTTCTTGGGATTATACTGATCTTAAAACATATGATACTTCTGTGATTCAACACACAATTCCTATGATTTCAGATGAAAAACCTATATAGAAAAAATTGAGGAAGATTCACCCGAATATTGAAAATCAAATCAAAACAGAGTTGAATAAACTCCTTAAAGCAAAGATCATCTTTCCACTTAGGCATTCTAAATGGGTTTCAAACTTGGTACCCGTCAGGAAGAAAAATGGCGATATTAGAATTTTGATTTATTTTAGGAACTTAAACAAAGCATGTCAAAGGACAACTTTCCATTTCCAACCATGGAACAAGTACTGCAAACAATAGTTGGTTCTGAATTTATGTCTTTTCTAGATGGATTCTCGAGATATAACCAAATTCTCGTACATCCAGATGACAAACTAAAGACTACATTCATGACTAAGTGGGGAACTTACGCCTATCAAAAGATGCCATTTGGATTAATTAATACAGGCGCCACTTTTCAGAGAGATATGGACACAACTTTTAGGGGTCTTATCATTAAATCAATGGTTATTTATTTAGATGACATTACAGTCTTTTCTAAACAACTAACCATTCATGTGAGAGACCTAAAGCAAGTCCTTGAGCGATGTAAAAGGTATGGCATCTTATTAAACCCAAAGAAATCACTTTTTGCTTTAGAGGAAGGCAAACTTTTAGAATTCATTGTATCAAAGAAAGGTATCTATATCGATCCTGAAAGAATTGAAGAGATTAAAAGAATTTCTTTCCCTCATAACAAAAAAGCTATGCAGTCGTTTCTTGGACCAATTAATTTCATAAAAAGGTTTGTCCCTAAATTTTCACAAACAGTTTTACCATTACAAAACATGATTAAGAAAAATTCAGTCTTTAAATGGGGGCATAATGAAAGAAAGGCATTTGATTTGACTAAACAATCTATTGTCAATGCTCCATTCCTGACTACCCCCAATTTTCTTAATCCTTTTACTTTATATACTTTTTCATCAGATACATCATACACTATTGTTTTAACATGGCTTAATGACCAACAAATTGAAGCACCAATATCATTTTTTAGTTCCAATTTACAAGGTGCGTAACTAAATTATTCATCTGTTGAAAAGCAACCATTTGCTATCTTTAAGGCTATAAAGAATTTCAGGCCATTTCTCCTAAAAACTCACACAAAAATCATAGTACCATTCTCTACAATGTTACAACCATTAATTTAAAGAGAATTAGCAGGGAAAAGGGCTAACTGGGTTACCACTTTACAAGAATATGACCTAGAAATTAGACCCCTTTAAAATTGTTAGAGGTCAAGGTTTTTGCAGAATTCTAATAGGAGCATCCCATTTATCATCAGAAGAAGATTCAGGTAACGATGCACAAATATCAGAAGTAAGGCTTGACGATGTACAATCTCAATACACTGATCTCATATTTTATTTAAAAAATGGATATGCCCCAACCCCACTCAGTTATAAAACTAAACGTGTTTTAAGATTAAAGGCCAAGCAATATGAATTAATAAATGATGTATTGTTTAGAAGAAACTTTGATTATATACTACTAAGATGCTTAGAAAAATCTAAAGTAGAGAAATTCAGTGCAGGAACTCCATGATGGACCAGTTGGAGGACATTTTGGGGGAAATACAACAACACACAAAATCCTGCATGCAGGTTACTATTGGCCTACACTTTTCAAATATGCTCACGAATATGCAAGAAAATGAAAAGTGTCAAAATGCATCTAGAAGACAAAGGAAGCCAGCCTTCCCATTACAGCCAGTTAATATCGAGCAACCATTTGAACAATGGGGATTAGATATAATCGGTGAGATTGTTCCTAACTCTTCCAAACATCATAGATATATTCTCACAACTACAGATTACTTTACTAAATGGGTGGAAGAAATTCCATTGAAGGTAACCAACTCTGAGAATATCATTGATTTCATTGACCAATATATCATAACTATATTTGTATTACCTACTGCTTTAATGTTTGATAATGCATCTTAATTCTCAGGAACTGCTATGATGGAATTTCCAATCAAAAGAGGTTTCAAACTTAAGTATTCTTCAAATTATTACCCGCAAGGAAATGGTTTAGCAGAGTCCACAAACAAAAATATTATTAGAATTATCAAACGAACTGTTGATCAAAACCAAATAAATTGGCACAAGTCATTAATCTTTTCTCTTTGGGAAGATCGAATAACTCAGAAAGATTATATTGGCACCTCTCCATTCAATATTGTTTATGGAAAGTAAGTTGTTCTTCCTACCAATGTAGTTATTCCTCCCCTTGCCTTAGTTCAATTCATTGATGAATCTCCTTCTTCTTCATTACAACTAAGACAATTTCAAATTCTTAAGCTAGAATAAGAAAGAGAAAAAGCTAAGCATACTCATGCACATCATCAACAGATAATAAAAGCTTCATTTGATTCAACTTCTGTTACCCCAAAATAATTTCAAATTGGTGATCTGGTATTGAAATGGGACAAAGTGCACGGAGGAAAAAGATAAACACACAAAGTTTCAAAAACTCTGGCTAGGTCCATTTCAAATAATTGAAGAAATAGGCCCATCAACAATCTTATTGCAAGATATATCAGGCAAAAGAGACTCTTTGCCTGTTAATGGGAAGATTTTAAAAATATACTTTTCATAGGAGGTAACCCCTTCTATTCCCTGTATACTAGTGTCTTTTTCTTTTCCTTAGGAAAATAAAAGTTTAGTAGCACGAATTTTTGGTTTTTCAAATAAACATCTCAGATGATCCTTTTTTATTTATCGCTTATAGAAATAAGAAATGTTAAGGAAACAATCGAAAGTTTGAAAGACAAATAGATTTTATTTTCACTGAAAAATGCAATTTCACTGAAGTTATTTATTCTCTGATGAACTCTCATATTTAGATAGCATGATTATTATGCTATCATTCAAGAAATTAATCTTTATCATAGTAAAGACTCTTTCACAGAAAATCAATCTAAAACTCAACATTATCATCCAGAAATCCTCAAAAGGACCAATGATTCACCCCATCCAGGAAAACTTATTATTTTTTAGAAGAAATTCAAAAAAATATTATACTATAAAAGCTTAAAAGATAATAAATATCATCACGAGCTTGTTTACCATGTTCATAGGGAAATATTTAAACTAACATTACCAATACTGCCTACCAAAATAGGTTAATGATGCAGGAGCATCCTGCTTCTTTTTCATTAAAATATTGTTCAATTAGGGGGTGATGTCTTTTTAATTATTTTATAAATTATCATGCTCATTTTTAATAAATTAAGAGAAAAAAATCTAAGTGTGAGGATTATTGTAAATATTCTCTCAAGTAATTGAGAATATGAGGGGGTTGAGTTAGGTAGATAATTTAGGGATCAGGAATTCCTTCAATGGAACTCAGTTGAGTCAAATAAGGGATAAATCTATTTTAGAATTTGGTTGAGATTTGTGTGGAGAAAATCATGGATTGGAATTAATCCATAATTATGTATAAATATGAGGATTGTGTGAGGATGGAAGACAGAGGGAGAGATACAGTGAGAGATAGAGAGAATTAGTGTGAGAGTTCATGTGAAGGGCGAGAGCTGAGAGGCCAATCATTGTAATATTCAGCCAAGGAAGGGTTTGCATTTGTAAATTTTTTATTGTATTTTATGCAATTATTTTGTGTACTATTTGTCTCTCTCTTCATATGTATTTTAAATTAATTCTAAGTAGACTTTATTGAAGATTAAATTGAGGATTTATTTTAAAGAGGAACAAACACTCCATTATTGTGCGCAAGGATCTGTTTTGTGCAGAATCCCTACATCATTTGGTATCAAAGGCAGAGATCCATGCCTGGCGGGGTGCGATCAGAGGTTTTGGAGGTTAGAGTTTAGTGTGTGATAGACTGCTGGAGGTTTGACTTAAATATGTGAATTGCGTCCTGAGTAAATTTAATCTCTGCAATTATATATATGCCATGTATGAGTGGGTGAACACAGGACAATTGGTGCATTCGAAAAACCAACGTTGACAAAGGCAACCTCAGATTTGCGGAGTGTAAGTGATTGGTGTGGTTCCAAATTGGAAACCGAAACCTGAAGTCTGCAAACGTTTGGAAGAAGTCTGTCACTGCAGGCTGGTGTATTTGTCAAAGTATAGAGGCACATATGTTTGGACGCAAGCATAGAGGAAGTTGGGAATCGATGATAGAAAAACAGTGTTGATACCCCTGCAAAAGATGCGTTGGGTAATATGAATTTCTAGCAGTGGCTGTAAGAGTCCAATTGCATTGACCGCAACGCAGAGAAACGTTGTCCGACATTTGATAGTTCTGGTGCGATGACTCATGTGGCAGCGATTCCAGTAATGTAGAGACAGGACATACAACCTTTCCTCTCTCCTGTGTGACGTCCCATGTTGAGTAATGATTCCATTAACATCGCAAGCCATTATTACATGTTTTTTGTTTGATTTATTGGATTCTGTGCTAATGGATATGCAGAATTTAATGTGTGTATAGCAGTCGAAAGATTAATTACAGGATACGAGTTCATTGTGGAGATATGATATGCAACCAGCATGAATGGGATCTAATACTGCTTTAGCAATTGAAATGTATGGTTCAATTTATTCTGAAACCATAGTCACCGTGTATGCATAAGTGTGCACCCTTCACGCATTGCCGTGAGAGAGGTCTTAACAGCCTAGCCATGAAATTGCAGTCTTAACGCTGGGTAGTGGAGTGTGGACTGTGTATGGAAGCACGGATTGGTTTGAACGCAGGCCAGAGTTGGAGACCGTGGAGATGTGGTGTGCAGTCAGCGCAAACTGAATCCGAGACAACGTTAGCAGTTTGACAGTCACCGTGGAATCGTGCAGGCAGTTAGCATGAATATGGTTTGGCATGTGGATTTAGTTCCTGTGTGACTGCGTGAGGAACTAACGCAATTTCCCGTGGGGCATGGTATAAGCCAGCATGAGGTATATGTGTGAGCAGAGATATATATAGATAGTGCCTTTCGATTCTGCAAACACAGTTAGCTTTGACATAGTATTTCTTTGATCATATTGCTTTGACATCCTTGGTTGCAATTGCTTTGATCCCTATGTGATGGTTTGTATTGGTAGCAACTGCAATAGTGCAGCATTTTTCTTCCAAATGCGTTATTCCATGTTTGGTAATGCAATGAACTTTGTTAGTTTCACATTGTTACATATAGCAATGACTTCCTTAGTGTTTACATCGACTTTTGTAATGAGATGATATTTGAACAGTTACATAATGAAGTTACAAAGGGAATTATAACTTGTAGAGTTTGAAATAAGGATCATTGTTTATATGTTTTAAAATGGTATGGAAATCAGAGTTGCACACTAAGAGATAAGGAACGAATAAGTTCCATCATATGTGGAGAGTGAATGCATAAGGCATCGATCTGTTATCCAGAAGATCGACCGTCCAAGCCTGATTACACAGGCAATGAATCCAAGCTTGTACTTAGAAGGGAAGTTGTGTGTCGAGGAGAGACAGAGATCGGTGGAGATCTCAATGATTGCAAGCACAATCATGATCTGCGATAATTAAAGGCCATAGAGCAGTAAAATTGAGTTGCAATGCGAAATTGAAAATTTGCAATTCGCATAGACAGAAATGTTGTAAGCACATTTGGAGATCTTGCTTGTGAAGAATCCAGTCAATGAGCTGAGAGTAGAATCACTCGGACAAATTAGAAGGGCGCAGAAAATTGGAAAGGTATGTTAAGTAAAATTGTGGACCGAGCATATTATATGTTGACATTTTTTGTTTTCTTAACCAAAATCAAAATTATAGATAAGTATTTTTGAGGGAATGATTTATATATATGTCAACATGCTCACAATTAAAGTGAAAATGTTTTAAATGCGGATTTATAAGGGTTTATCACCACAGAAATTTTAAAGGAAATTAAGTTCCGCTTAAATGAATGGAAAAGGAGATTGCGCTATCCTGGGTGATATAAAGAGAAGCATGCATTTTTATACGACGTGGTTTATTATGCATAGTGTGGGTTCTTAGCAGTCTTGGTTGCGTCATTTTGGATCAATGCTTGTAGTTGGAAATGGGAGAATTCTTTTGATTTGTGTTTTAAGGTTGAAAACACAAACAAACCACAATTGCTCGATGTTGTAGAATCCTTGTTTTTACCATCATGTGGCGGCGCCTAAGGAGGTGTTGTTCAAGATGGGCACAATGAAAAATATTTGCGCTAAGATGATGAGCTTATGGTATGAAGGGCATGCGAATATTCACGATGATAAAGACGGCACTGAAAGAGTGAAATCCAGAGAGTTGAATGTAGAAAATCATATAAATGATATGTTATACATCCGAGATTCTCCTGATCACACACTATTTGACTTCATGCAAAATACATAATCTCTTCTACCATTGATCATTAATTGCGGAAATAAAATCAATTGCATGCACACATTAAAACCATAAACATTCACACATATGAACACCGTATTTTATGGGAAAGCTTAAAGCTGAAAACCCCCCAAATATCTGTATATTATATGTCATATATATCATGTAACAATCATCATACAAAGCTCCTCACAATCTCTCAGTACAATCTCCAATTGCTACACACTAATCAGGTCCAATCTATTAAATCTCATGCTCCAATCTCTGCCACCTACTAGCTTTCGCCTCTACCGCGCAATAGCTCGCCGAAGAATGGCTCCCGAATGAACTCGAATTGGTCCAGCCTTTGCTCATGCAATCCTCATTGGCATCTCCAACCACTGTGTGTTGCAAATCATGCAACACTATAGTCATAGCTCGATAGTCACACTCGCTCTTTCACCTACCTCTTCATCGGTCTCCATCGAAATTGTCCATGCACTCGTAGTTAATCGATGTATTCTTTAGTTGATTAATGAGTTAATAATTAGTGAATTAATTAATAATTAATTCACACCACTCTCACTAGTGTATCAATCAATTAGACTAGATACAACTAGCTCAACTATGTTTAACTCGGTTAAGCGAACACAACTCCACCAACTACCTCAATAACTCCACCAAAATCTATCACATGAGTTCTAACTCGAAGTCTCCATGCAATAGCTCCACTTAACCCTTCGAGAATAGCGTAATTCCTTCTCTCAGCTCCCATGCCACATCTATGCACTTAGCGAAGTGCTCCAAGAGAATAAGATAATGTTTATAGTCCAAATATTATTAAGAGCTAATAATATTCGACATATCTATTTTTAGAATGAAATCTAAAAATAGATTCTCGCCCAATATGTCTAAAAATATAAGTCTATCTCTTTTTTCCAACTTGACCAACCATCCACAAATAGCATCCCGCAACTCATAGAATATGATCGACATGTCTAAAAATAGCAATCTTGCGCCAAAAAATAGCTTTGTGAGCCCACTTAATGAAGGCGACTCTTTTTCACTAAGCTCATCATCGTGTTGCAATCTCAACACTCCCTCTCAACAAGATAGGGATTATCTCGCCACCCGATCCTGCCCCCAGTGGTATTCGAAATTTTCTCCGGTGAGCGCCTTTGTTAAGATATCAACATCCCGATCCTCCGTAGGAATGTATGAAAGTAACATGATCTTCCGCTGCACACAATCTATGATATGATCATACCAGATGTCAATGTGTTTAGATATATCATGAAATACTTTGGATTAACCGAGAGTTTGATGCAACTCTTTGATTATCACAATATATCATAGTAGGATCTAAGTGTTAACCGAACAACCAGACCGAGATCTTCCTCATCCATATAGCCTCACATGCGGCCAAACTCGCTGCCATATACTCGGCCTCTACTGAACCCGAATGCCACGGATCTACTGCTTCCTCTCTGTACCAAGAAACCGCTATCGACCCGATACTAAAAATCCCTCCAGATGTGCTCTTTCTATCCGTTGGGCTCCCCTTAATCCGCATCTGTGAAGCCACACATCTTCACCTCATCCGACTTTGCTCGTACCATAATCCATATCCCGATGTGCCTCCGAGATATCTCAATACATTCTTGCCTCCCTTCCAAAAGAGCTTGGTAGGCTTAACCATAGCTTGTGAAATCAGGTTAACGACGTAGCATATGTCGGAGTCATGTGTTGACTAGATACATAAGCGACCCCACTAAATCGTCGGTGAACAGGTGGCATCCACTACCTCTACGATGTAGCATCCTCTTTCCTCCACCGCACCAGAAGAGGAGTGTTGATAGGCTTGTAGCCATGCATGTTGAACTTCTCCAGTATCTCCCCGGCATACTTGCCTTGAGACACAAACAATCCATCATTGCTGCTGCCAAATTTCCAATCCCAAGGAAATAATGAAGGAGGCCCAATTCCTTCATCTCAAACTCTTTTGCAAGATCAACCTTGCATGAGTGTATCAACAGTTCATCACTCTGTCAATATCAAATCATCTACATAAAGTACAATGATCAACAACTTACCCTCCACCACTATCCGGTATAGGTTCGGATCCGCCTCACTCTTGGAGAATCCAAGTCCGGTAAAATAACTATCTATTCGTGTGTACCAAGCACGAGGGTGCTTGTTTCAACCCATACAGCCGCTCTTTTGAGCTCGCACACATGCGACTCGCTGCTTTGAAGATCTCGAAACCTTCGGGATGCTCTATGTACACCTCCTCCTCAATCACTCCATTGAAGAACGCAGTCTTCACATCCATCCGATGAATGTGCCACCCCATACGTCGCTGAGAGAGCAAAGAATCGTCAGTATCGAAGAATACCTTGCGACAGGGTGCAAGGTCTCCTCATAATCGATCCCCTCAATGCGTGACAAGGCTCGGAAACAAATCTTGCCTTGTAATTCTCCACATCTCCCGTCGATTGCTTGCTTCACTTTGTAGATCCATCTCAAACCTACCACTTATTTCCCTTCTAGCCTTGGGACAATCTCCCATGCACTCATTTTCAGACAATCGAATCGCGCTCTTCCACCATGGAATCTACCCATGCGGGGTCCTCCTGACTTCCTTGAAAGAGGATGGCTCGTCACGATACACTTTCTCATAAGAGCCATGTATCCGGTATACCGTCAGGGTGACTGTCTCTTCCGCGATGTGTGATGTAGGTGCTCCTACGATTTTCTACGCATCCTGAATCAATCGCTCAGCTTATGGTGCGCTTAGCCCTCGATGGTTGGAGCTGCATGCAGTGGTATCTTCCACTCCATGAACCTCCTCTTGTGGCTGATCCACATCCTGAGGCTCATCCTTATGAACTAATAGCTCCTCATCTGCATGCAAGTGTGGCTCCCTCTCAGCGAACACTTCATGGCTTTCTCCTCATGAAATTTTCATATCCGTCACATAGCAGTCTTCAGGCGTGTGGAAAATACACATGATAGTTGTGGGGTGTATCGATGTACCCCAAAAATATCCCAACCTCGTAGTCGGATCCAACTTCTTCCTGGCATCCTTCGTCACATGAATGTGAAACAGGGTGAGCAAAAATCCTCAAATGAGAAATATCGGGCTTCTTACCCGGGAAAACGCCTCCTTGAGTGTACTCATGCCAAGTATCCTATGAGGACAACGGTTTTTGCACATAAACCGCGATATTGCATGCCTCAGCCCACAAGTGTATGGGAAGGCCACGATCATGCTAACATCGCTCGTGCAACACCCACGATCGTTCTGTTTTTCACTCCGCGACCCCATTATGTCGTGGGTTATGAGGTGCTATGAGCTCTCTTTGAATTCCTTCTACGTGTCGCAAAAGTCCTTGAATTCGCTGAGAGATGAATTCACCACCATTGTACGCTCTAAGAACCTTCACACGATTCCCAGATTCTTTCTCCACCAAGTGCCTTGAACTCACATAACTTTGAGTATGTCTCGCTCTTCTTTTGCATTAAGAAGATCCAACACTTCGAGAAAAATCATCAACAAATATCACATAGTACATCGCGCTGTTTTACTCAAAGCTCACGAGAAAAGGTCCACACATGCTCGTGTAAATTCTCTCAAGGATCATCGTGGCACGACTATCCTTCTCTTGAAAGGTGGCTTTCACAAATTTTCCCCAAAGTACATCCCTTGCCTGATGCGACTATGCAAGTGTACCTTTGGGAAGCTACGATAATCTGTTGCAAAATTTTCAAAGCACCATGGTGAAAGATGGCCCAATCTCTCGTGCCATAGCTACGCCCACTCATCCCAACTCACCACTCATGCCTTGCCTACCTACATTCTATGTGACCATCTACCGCAATAGATAAATGTTCTTAACTCGAACACCCTATCCTCAGGGTTTCACCGGTTTGCCTTACTTGCCGTGAAAGCCTTTCCCACTCGCTAAAGACAACATCATATCCCTTGTCTTCCAACATAGCCACGAGAGATAAGATTCTTCTTCAATCCTGGGAACATGCATCACTTCCTTCAATACGAAGGGTTTACCGGGACTCTCTCTCAGAGGAAATGGTACCGATACGGTCGCACTATATCTACCATCATTGCCCATCTCGATGTGCACTCCAATATCTTTCTCATCCAGATCGAGTAAACAAATATTTGTCTGCGGTCATATGAAAATACGCACCTTTCGTCAAGAAACCACACTAAACCCATCATACTTGAGACAAAGCATGCGATTAGCAAAAAATCTAGCTCAAACTACAAGGCTAAGGCCTCTCCAGTTGCAGATCCGGCGGCACCTTGTATTTTTCTTCATTCGTGGAAAATTTGTGGCGTAATGTCCGTGTTGGTGACAGTGAAAGCACTTCACCTTGGACATGTCCTGCTTCTTGCCTTTCGCATCGGATTGAGAAGAATTCTTCTTGCTCTTCCCCTTCCTTGCTTTGGTAGCCAAAGTGCAATTTTCTTCATCTGCATTCTTTGATGAAGATCCGTCCCTGATACTCTGCCTTATCTCCTCTTGTACAAGATCCGACCAAAGTCGCTCCCATCCTGGCAATTTCTCCAGACCATTAACAGAGTCCTGGTAGGAATTCCAACTCTTCGGAAGCCCAAGGAGAGTCAAGCTCACCAAGTCCTCATCATCTACAGTAACCCCCACACTTCCCAACTCATCCCTGCACTGGAAAAACTTTGTGAGGTACTTGGGTATACTGTCACCTTTCTCCATTTTTATGTTCCTGAGTTTATCCTTGAGCGCCAACTTCCTCTGGTAGCTCTTGCTTTGGAATAAATCTGTAAAATCTTTCCACATCAAGAATGGAGAATATTTACCATGAATGTTGGACACTATGTGATCCTTCACACCTTCCAACAGAATCCTTCAACATTTTTCTGTCTTCTTTTGCCATGCGTCAAGTGCGGCAGCATCGCTAGAAGCAGGCTTTGGAATTTATGCATCTATGAACTCCTTCAACCCATTGTCATCCAGCACAGCCTCCATCCTGTCGTTCCATTCAATATAATTTGATCTGCCCTCAAGGGCATACTCCAATCGCAATCCGTTGAAAGACATCTCAACTTCGACACCAAGAAAACACTGCTGCAAATTCGAATTCCAATAGCACAAAACTCAACCGCTTCAATGTTTTACAATTGCTCCAATGATCAATATTTCTCTGATACCATGTAGAAAATCATATAACTGATATGCTATACATCCGAGATTCTCCTTATCACACACTATTTGACTTCATGCACAATATAGAATCTCTTCTACCATTGATCATTAATTGTGGAAATAAAAGCAATTGCATGCACACATTAAAACCATAAACATTCACATATGAACACAGTATTTTATGGGAAAGCTTAAAGCTGAAAACCCCCAACTATCTGTATATTATATGTCATAGAGATCATGTAACAATCATCATACAAAGCTCCTCACAAGCTCTCAGTACAATGTCCAATTGCTACACACTAATCAGGTCCGATCTAGCAAATCTCATGCTCCAATCTCTGCCACCTGCTAGCCTGCCTCTACTGCGCAATCACTACTGAAGAATGGCTCTGAATGAACTCGAATTGGTCCAGCCTTGCTCACGAAATCCTCATTGGAATCTCCAACCACTGGGTGTTGCAAATCATGCAACACTGTAGTCACAACTGATAGTCACACTGCTCTTTCACCTACCTCTTCACTGGTCTCCACTGAAATTGTCCATGCACTGTAGTTAACTGATGTATTCGTTAGTTTATTAATGAGTTAATAATTATTGAATTAATTAATAATTAATTCACACCACTCTCACTAGTGTATCAATCAGTTAGACTAGATACAACTAGTTCAACTATGTTTAACTCAGCTAAACTGAACACAACTCCACCAACTACCTCAATAACTCCACCAAACTCTGTCACATGAGTTATAATTGAAGTCTCCATGAAATAGTTCCACTTAACCCTCAAGAATAGCATAATTCCTTCTGTCAGCTCCTGTGCCACATTTGTGCACTTAACTAAAGTTCTCCAAGAGAATAAGATAATGTTTATAGTCCAAATATTATTAAGAGATAATAATATTCGACATATCTATTTTTAGACTGGCAATCTAAAAATAGATTCTGCCCAATATGTCTAAAAATAGAAGTCCATCTATTTTTCCAACTTGACCAACCATCCACAAATAGAATCTTGCAACTCATAGAATATGATCGACATGTCTAAAAATAGACTTGCGCCAAAAATAACCTGCGGGCCCACTTAGTGAAGGTGACTCTTTTCACTAAGCTCATCATCTTGTTGCAATCTCAACATTGAAATTGCAGAGAGAAGGTTTATTAAATAACCTTGAAGGGAGCATAAGGTGTTATCACTATAAAAGTTTTCCAAACTTGAACAGTTTGTATTTGTTCCTAAGTCATGGTCTTAGATAGGGGTTAAGTCAATTTTATGTTTTCAGAGTCTAATTTATAAGGTTAGAGTCTCATCTCCATCATCAAATAAAGTCCAACAACTTTTTTTCACACTTTAAGGGTCCCATATTATGTTTCAGAAGTCATGTGTTTAGTCATTTAAAAAAAAAAATCGAATAAGCCACAAAACCACGTTTTCGTAGCTCAGACAGTGTTAAAAACTGCTTTTGCGCTACGAAAACGCTTGTCTTTTCATAGTGCAAAACCCTCAAAATACATTACATGCGCTACGAAATCGGGGATTCGTAACCAATCATGTCCAACTGTCAAATCCATCAAATTTCATTAAATTTTCATGATTAGGTGTCAGTCCATGGATCCTTTCTCACACATGCAACCATTCATAACCATCATGAGATTCGTTAGGGGTCATTTATCATTAGTCATTATAAAATTTGAAAAGGGATGGTTGTCATTGATTGTATTGTCTCATGCAAAAACACTTGGTGCATGTTTTTCTTTGAATGATAAGCTTATGGTAAGCAGAAACCAGAGCTTCTCTCAATTCTCAAGCAAGGCTGAACCCTTAATCAAGCGAGCCAGTTTCTCTGAAATCAAGCGAGCCAGTTTATTACAAGTTTTCTGACACCACAGGGATTTCGAGGGAAAGATGACAGAGGAAAAAAGAAACCATAGTTCAGGCCACTGTTTGAGAACGGAACCTGAAGGCATAGAGGCTCTCACAAAGGATAAATTAGTCGAAGAAGCCTTCAAGAAAGTAGGATGCTGGAGATTATGTGAAAAGTTACAGGGAGGTCATAATCAAGTCACAAAATAATTTTCCATTAATTTCACAGGTTCAAATACAAAGTTTGGATTTTTAAACTTGCCAATTTCTCCTGAAATTATATCATTAGTGACAGAGATTCCAAGGGGAGAAGAAAGGTGGTTCAAGAACTTCAAGTTTGAAATGGAACCTTGTAAAATATTTTTGAAGCCAGAGTTTGTGGACACAGATTTAACCAAAGCAGTGCCAAGAGGTTATGTCAAGGATACATATGTTAACCTGATCTCCAACATTCAAAGGTACTTCACCTGTGAAGGAAGATACCATAAGGTGTATTCTTATCATTTCAAACTCTTATTGCATTTCACTGGAATAGTTTCCCTAGATTTACCTTTTTTCCCGTTTTGAAGTTTGGCCAAGACGACAGATAAGGTGCAGATGAAAATTCAGGCATGTGAAACTTCATTGTTCCATCATGGTCTAGTTAAATTAATAGTTTTGCATGAACTTCAGAGGGTGAATAGAGAATGATCTGCATTTCTGTTTTTGTGTGGATTTGAGGTGGAAACACATGGAACAGGTGTTAGCCCTAGGGCTAAATAAAAATCACCATAAAAAACCACTGACCCTGCAGAAACAAGATTAAAGAGATTTTTCAAGTTAAAGCCTAGAAAGCAAGTGAAAGAGCCAAAGATTAAAACACCAATGATTATTCAAGAAACCCCTAAACCTTCACAAAAGAGGACAACCAAAGGTAAGGAAGTAGTACAGGAACAGTCAACCAGCAAATTAGCCCAGAAAAGATTGACTAGAAGTCAAATAGCAAGGGAAAAAATAAAAACCGTGGTTTCAGAAGAAGATCCAGGTTTAAAGGGTAGTTTGAATGATATTTTACAAGCTATTGATATTGAGGAATCTCATTTAGTACAGGAAGATTTTATAAATTTGGATGAAGGGAAATCTAAGAAGATCAAGTCTTCCAAAAAACTGGATTTTAATGATGAAATTTCAGAGTTTGTGTTCATGCCCGGAAGGCCTCTAACTAGGAATTCAAAAAAGTTGCAAGGGCTGGATTTGGAGTTAGATAAAGCTGGAGAAGTTTCAAATGTTTATGAGGAACCCATAGACCTTTCATCACCTATGCCTGAAGATGATAGAAACAAAGTTTTCCACACTCAAAGAGAAAAGACCATTTATGAGGGGATTAAGAAAAATTAAGACTAGCTAATCTTGAAATTGCTAAGCTTAAGAAGAAAGCAAGAAAACATGTTGTGGAGAAGATCAAATTTGACATAAATAAGGCTCTGTGGGAGCTTGAAATAGTCTCAAAACCTGAAACAGTCAGCAGTGAAGCTCAGTATTTTACCTGGACTCTTCCTGCAATCAAAGAGACTAAATTTGTGAGAAGGATAAATGTAAATTTAAGGGCTACTAACAGAAGGTTGAAGAGGCAGATTGAAGATCTTGAAATCCAATTGGAAAAATCTGAAGGTAAGCTACAACAGAAGTAAGGTAGTAAGTGAAAAATCCCTAATAAAATTTTCTTTTAAGAAGGACACCACATTTTGAAAACATGGCAAAGTTAACTTATAATGATTATTAAGTTTTATTAGCATCAAGATTATCAAGGTAATCATTAAAAGGCTGTAAATATTCTTAATATCTTAATATGATGAAAAAACTGTGTAAAAAAGAGATACACAGCAGTTTTATAGCGCGCTACGAAACTGCTGTAGGTGACATACACATCAGTTTCGTAGCGCGCTATGAAACTGTTGTAGGTGCAGTTTTGAGCATTTTGTTAAGTTTTCAAGAGGTAAAACATCTGGTTTTTGAAGTATTGATACTGCTAGAAGATGGAAATGGTTCACAAATGAAGTTCCAGGTGTTAAAGCAAGATAAATTGGATGTTAAGATGATGTTTACAAAGGCATAGTTACTGTGCTACGAAAACAACTGATATTTTCGTAGCGCAGACACATCAGCTCTCTTTACACCCTTTCAAGAACTTAATTTTGCACAGGTGGAAGGACATGGTTTTATGGAATTGATAACACATATCACTTGTCTAAAAAGTTCCATTTTTGTCAGCCAAAGGATTCGAGGAGCATAAATGAAGGTTAAAGCTATATTGCAGGAAACATGTTCCTAGTTTTCAGGACAGATAAGGGATAAGTTAACAGAATATAACAAGAAGGTTATGGACACTATCAAGGTCGAAGATAAGGAGGAGCGGTGGTCAAATATAATCTTTAATTCCTAGATCAAGTTGTTTTAGTCATAATAAGGAGTTTTACTCCTAATTGCATTAGGACTCTAGAACAGACAGTTAACTGTCACATATAATTAATAGTCTGTTTTAGGAGTAGATAGGTGTCAAGCTAAGAAATTCGAGTTCTCCTCAAGCTAGATGAGGGAATCCAATATTGTAATGATGGATCTATAAGAGACATGAGGTCTAATTCCTCAGGGTTGGAAATTTTCATTAACAAGCAAACTATGTTACTATAGCAGACTGTGTGGTTTTTTTCATAATACAGATATTGGCTTACTACTCAGGATTTAGAAAGATTTTTTAATGTGTGATCTTCCTATGGCTTTCCTTATCTATCTATCTGCAGTGGTATAAACATATGTTACTTAGAATTCATTGGAAAAATCTCCAAATTCCTGCATATGTTTGTAAATTGTGTTTTGTTCACTCTGTTTTTGTTTTACTGATACACCTAAAACCTCTGAAATGCCCTGACTTCCATGATAAGATAATTTTGATGTTTTGTGGGAAAATACCTAGACTCCATAGCCCAATAGATGTTTGTTGATCAGTTTTTCAACCAGTCATACACTTTATACAATGTATTCCTAGAGTTAGCCATCTAATCCTTAATTCAAAATCTTAAACCTAGTGAGAGAGCCCTCTCAGGTTGTGGAGGCTAAGCCTCAACTAAAATTTTGGTTTGAAATAGTTACACTGAGGTAGCCTGATCAACAGTCTATCAGGTCCTATTTTGGTGATAAAATTTTGGTGTGTCTGCCGGGAGCCTGAAGATTAATCATTCTCGAAATCAAGAAAGCTGAAGTTCTGAAGGTAGCATGAGCTCAAAAAGATTTTCGAGGCTACAATCTACCTTGGTGACTCCATACATTTTCAAATTTTAAAGGTGGCTTCGAGAAGGAGATATACACGGAACAATCCTGATCCCAATCCACCTACCGCAGTGGACAATCCAAACACTATTTCAAGAGGCAGTCAAAGAATTTCAGAAATATTAGGTACTCCATCTCATTTGAAATATTTCTCCTCTGAAATATTAAGAAGTCCTAAATACAAAAGAGTTGATGATAAAATTCACGAAGTGTTGTTTAGGTCAGAAAGTGAAAAGGAATTCATTGATATTATTTTAGACTTGCAAAGGAGGGGAATTCACACTTCAGCCCTAGTAACCCAAGAGGACAAAGAAGAATTTTGGGAAGCTGTTACTTTTGAGCTGTTGTTAGAAAAAGAGTCTCTGGATAAACTTAAAGAACTTGACCCTTTTGAATTCCTACTAAAATCCAAAGTTGGTTTGCCCCTTCCAAATTGGAGCTCAATTGTTAGTGGCTTGCAGAAACCAAGTAGCCCTCCTCATATCAGTTCTTCATCTTCTGTTTCTTTCACTCCTAAAACTACTTTTCATCTCTCAAGCATGGCTGCTCCTGCTAGGTATGCACCACTCGTACTCCCTACTGTTTTGCATGACCTTCCTAGTAAATTTGCTGCTAGGATTCCTACTTGGGGTAGTGATGAAGAAATTACAATAGAAGAATTTGTAGACAGATTTAATGATTTTATAGACAGGGAAGAAGTTGATGATGAAGATGTGAAGCTAAGGTTATTTGCACAGATTTTTATTGGTGAAGTTAGAAAATGGTTTAAAGCCCTTGCACCAGGGAGCATTAGAAATTGGGATGAATTTGAAGATAAATTTTTAAAGAAATAGGGAAACAGAACCAATCCAGTTCAAGCACTTACTGAATATAACAGCCTTAGAAGGGAAGTTGATGAGTCTGTCCAAAACTTTTCAAAGAGATTTAATAAAGTTTTAAACTCAATTTCGGCTCTTTTGGAACCTCTGGAAGCCTTAGCACAAATGAGATATGTTGAAGCATTTGATTATGACTTTTCTATCCTGTTGAGAGAAAGAGAATCACCTTCACTTGCTGAAATGAAAAGTGATGCAGTTAAGGTGGAGGTAAACATGATAGCTGCTAAAAAGTCAAAAATGGGAAAAAATAAATTGAAAGAAGAGGATAAACCTTCCACTTCAACTTCTGAAGACAAATTTGATTCAATGATGAAAACCATGGAGAAGTTGATGGATAGGATAGCTCTTGGAAACACTTCGGGTCCTCCTGTGCAACATGAACCTCAATTTAGAAATCCTCAATTCAGGAGACCTCAGAACCAGCAAAGGCCAAGAGAAAATAGGAATCAGCAGCCTGATCCTCCAGTGAGACCTCCTTTTCAGCAGAATTTGGTAGATGAAGAAGATGAACCTAAAACTCCTGAAGAATCCATCCATTGTCTTGATGAAGAGATGTCAGGAATTTTCTTGACTATGGAAGAGCATGATGAGTCAGATTTGGCTAATCAAGAGGGAGAATCATCAGATTATTTTAAGGGATATCATCATGCCATTTTTGAGATGCAAAAGTAATATAATCTCATAAATAGAAATGTACCTATCATTGCAATCAAAACACAGCCTAAGAAAGATGCTTTGAAGGTTGTTGAAGCTAGAAATGATACCTCAAAGGTGGCAGAAGGTAAAAAGGACACCCCACTTGGTAAGAAAGACACTCAACTTCCTCCTCCTATCAAAGAAGCTGAAAAATCTGTTTCTATTTTCAACCTTGAGAATGAAATTTCAAAAATTAAAATATCAGTCCCGTTTAGCGAGATTCTCAAGGTAAATGAATATAGAAGCAAGATTTTTAAGTTGTTAAATTCACAACCAGGAGCTGCTGATATTTTAAATTCTCAAGAAGATAATCCTACTATATATTTGGGTCCAAGGATAGAAGATGAACAAAATGAAAAGTTTCCTCCTTTTTATGTAAGCATTAGTATTCGTGATATGGATTTAAATAATGCTATGTTGGATTCCGGGGCTTCACATAACCTTATGCCCAAAGTAATCATGGAAAGGATGCGATTACAAATCACAAGACCATATAAGGATTTATTTTCCTTTGATTCAAAAAGAGTTCAATGTATTGGTCTAATCAAGGATGTTTTTGTTGGTCTAATGCAAATCCCAGCAAAGACAATTGTTTTCGACATTGTTGGGTTGATGTTCCTCCAAAGTTTGGTATGTTGTTGTCAAGATCATGGGCAGCGAAAATCAAAGGCACAATGCAGATGGACCTTACCTATGCAACTATTCCAGTTTTTGGTGAACAAAGGAGATTGTATCGGGATACTAGAATGGATTACATGGTAAGTAGCAAAGATAAGCCTCAGAATTTTCCTATTTATGCCTCTGATACTGAGCTTGGATCTGCCATTCTTTTTAATGAGTCAGCTGATAGTGTTGATGAAGAAATAAGAGAAGAAAATCAGAAAACAACAAATCAACAAGTAAATGACAAACAAATGGAAGAATGGTGGTCACTGTACTTTGATGGATCAGCAGGAAAAGAGGGGGTAGGAGCAGGGATTTGGATTACAAGTCCAACTGATGAGAATAAGTTTTACTCTTACAAACTGAATTTTGATTGCACAAACAACATGGCTGAATATGAGTCTTTGATCTTGGGTCTAGATCTTCTTAAAAAAATGAAGGCCCAAAATATTTCTGTTTTTGGAGATTCTGAATTGGTTATTAGACAAGTGGAAGGCATTTACCAAACAAAGGATGTAAGAATGAGAGCTTACAGAAATTTAGTTTTAGACATGTTTGAGAATTTTCAATCTTTTTCCTTCATAGTCAAATCTAGAGATCAAAATTCCATTGTTGATTCTCTTGCTGTCTCTGCAAGTCTCTTCATCATTCCTATGCATTCAACTGAAAAATATGAGATTGAAATTCGTCATAGACCAGCCATACCGGACAATATCACAAACTGGCAAGTTTTTGAAGATGATCAACACGTAAAGAATTTTATCGAGCTAAAAGAAGAATTTGAAAGTACACATGTAGATCAACAAAATTTGTTTGTTCAGTCCAAAGGAAATTCTGAAGTTTTGCAATTGAAGAATAATGCAATACCAAAGGGTATTATTCCTCTTGAGAATCTTTTTGATCAAAATGATGTTTTTAAAGCGCCAAAATTACAAGCTGATGAAGAGGAAGTAGAGAGCTATAATCTTGGTACATTAGCTTTGCCTAAAATGATAAAAATTGCAAAGTTTCTTTCAGTTAATGTGAAATTAAAATATATTGAGATGATGAGGAGGTTTATGGATGTTTTTGCTTGGAGTTATGCTGATTTAAAGCAATTTGATCCTTCTGTTATTCAACATACAATTCCTATCAAAGATAATGAGAAACCATTCAAACAGAAGTTGAGGAGAATTAACCCCCTTCTCATGCCATTAATTGAAAGGGAGATCAAGAAACTATTTGATGCAAAAATCATTGTCCCAATCAGATTCTCCAATTGGCTTGCAAATTTGGTACCGGTTAGAAAGAAAAATGGAGAAATCAGAATTTGTATTGACTTCAGAAATTTGAACAAGGCAACATTAAAGGACAACTATCCTCTTCCCAAGATGGATACAATTCTGCAAAATATTGTTGGTTCTCAAAGAATGTCAATGCTTGATGGTTTTTCAGGTTACAACCAGATTCTTGTACATCCAGATGATCAAGAGAAAACATCTTTCACAACACCATGGGGCACATTCATGTACGCCAAGATGCCTTTTTGGCTCTTCCTGCGATTCAATTTTGTCCATTTCTTTGACCATCTCCTTGTACACCTTTTTGGACATTCCTACTAGCATATTTTTGATATCAACTCGTTCATCTTTTGAGATTTTCATAATCTTCCTGAAAATGTAACATGACAATAAAATATTTAATTTTTATATTTATATATGAAAAGTAAATATAACAAAAGTGATATTTATAAATAATTCTAGAAAAACATTTAAAGGAATATTACTTTTTCATTCCTTCTTTTTTGTTATTGTGCGTTTTTTCTATAAAAAGTCTGACATGTCTCATTGACCAATTCTTTGGAAAATCTTCGTGTAGTTTAGATAAAATTTGGTTTTTGGAATCATTGGATTGGTTTTTTTATTGTAAGTGGAAATAACGTCTATACTTTCATTCTAGTAGATCCCTCAAACTTTCGTAAAAGTTTTTCCCCCTTTCGTTAACCTCCAACACCACTCCAGATGAGCTAAGGAGCAATTCATTTTCATTTGCATGTTCTATTTTTTTTTCTTTTCTTAGAACAACATTCCTTTTCTAAGTTGTTGGTCCCTGTAGAACATTAAACATATGTGAATTAATAGACTGTTTGACACATTTTATCTAATAATTTTTAAGTATATTATTAATGAAAATTAAAAAAATAAACTCATATTGGATCGATAGTATTTTTTCATTCACCTGATTCATCCTTTTGCAATTTTTCCATCAACTTTTACGCTCTTTTGGTCCTATATAAGAAATAATCTTATCGAGCTTCGCCATTTTGTGGCTCTGCATGTTACACAGTAAACAATACATATTATTTAAACTTACATATAGTTAAAAAATAATATTTTTTGTAAAGAATTTACAAAGAACTTGCCTTTTTTCTTTTCTTGATGTGTTATCAATATTTTTGTTACTTGATCTCTTGTCAGTCATTTCTTTATCAATATAAAACATGTACCATATCATTCATTAATATATTTATAAATAAATTGTCAACTTTTCAGATAAAAAATAAATCTCAAGAAACCGGTGCGTCGTTCATGATGTACGCATCGACGACGGTGCGTGGGTGTATTATAAATGCACCGCACAAGCAGTATAATAGACCGTACGGTGCTATACTCGTAACATAGCGCACCGGTGCCCTATTTTAGATATGGCTCACTGATTAAAAAAAATGTTTTTAAATTTTTTATTACACAATACTTGTGTGGTATGTTGTATAATACAGCGCACCAATGCGCTAGGTTACACAGGGCACACCGATAAAAAATCCATTTTTTTAAAAAACTCACACAAGGGCCGAATGGATTGGGATCCGACTATGCAATTCATCCCGTGCGTTGGATGTCAATCTAAAATGAAAAGCCCTAATTATAAAATCACAGAAATAGGGAAAAGAAAGGGTAGAAACAAAAAAATGAACGGTTTAGAGTAAAAATGGATAAAACTGCAGAAAAAGTAAAAAAAATACTCAAATTTAATCACGAGATGGTTTGGTTTCTAGTTGTCTGAATACTTCTGTTCGAACGTATTTCGCTGCTCCACAGTGCTCTCGTGCTCTCTTGTTCCAAGTATATCTCTTGCAAATCTCTGGCTGAAAATTTTATCAAAAATAGTGAAATAATGAAAAGTGTTTAGTATTTAAAGAATTATTTTATGAAATTACATTTTCGAAAATATTTTCTGCCCATTTTTCAATTTGCCGCTTTTTTTTCACTTAAAGAAAATTAAGTTGCACTTTTTTTATTTGCATTTATTCGTCACCGGTGCATCACTTAATAGCAACGCACCAGTGCGTCCATTTGTAACACGGCACCAGTGCATAGTAACTAAAACACACCGGTGCGGTTATATGTATAGTAGCACTGATTTACGGTTAAGGCACCGAAATTACTTTTAGGTGTGTACATCAAAATTTAGTGAACTCCAACGATAGAAATTGAGAATTTGAAGTTTTTTTATTCTTGAGAATTAGAATTGGATACATTCTTGATGGAAATAACTATTCTTCCAATGCATTTTGTTTATTGCAGGAGGTCTCTACTAATTATGTGGAGAGAATGCAATGTGGGGCGTGTGAAGATGCAATACTATAGGGCCCAAGTGGGCAATTGTGGCATGTGAACCTGTGCTATGCTAAGACGTGGGCAGTTTTCACACATGGCTGGGAAAGTTTTTTTTTCTGAGAAGTTTATTGAAGTTGGAGATATTTTAGTTTTTAGACATGTTGGAAATGTACATTTTTCTGTGAAAATATTTGGGCCATTTCTTTTCAAACTACACCTCTTCTTCTTTTAGAAAAATAAACTTGAACCTTTCCATAACCTGCAACAAGAAAAGGTGCCCCATGATCTGCTTTCTCATTTGTAAGTTCCTCCTCCATCTTGGCATCCAATTTCCTCTTTTCTCCTTTGTGCTTTATATCTTGATCTTAAAAAAATTTATACAATCTCTGTTTTACGAGAAACTGAACTTGAATGTTCTGGGAGCAATGACAACGAGTCCTTCATTCTGCATTTGTTAGCAGAAGAAGACCAATTTTCGACTAGACAATGCAATTATTACATGTGGAGGCAATGGTTTCCCGTAGAAAATAGTTATAGGGTTGAGCAGAGGAAAGACATTGCAAAATGGGCTATGACATTATCTTTTCCAATGGGAAACCGATTTGCAGGTGGAAATATGGTAGCTGCAGGTATCTATGCTTTTCTTCCCACAAAAATGGTCATTGTATTTCCATTTATAATACAAGCATACTTTTTACTGGTTTCATCCACAGGACCACAACTCAGACAAGTTAGAAATGCCATTCAGGTTTAATTGAAAGTCGAAGATGTGATTTTATGCGACGTCATCTTTGCCGGTAAAAGTTTATGTAAGCCAACCGAAGCTCGGACAATAATCCCAGCTGCCTTTAAACTCATTCTGGAGAATCTTTCCCTTCATGGGACCTACCAGCCCAATCAGCAATGTCATTTGATCTTTCTTTGTTGTCCTTAAGGGAATGAGAATCCTTCCCTTCATGGTGCCTCTTGGCTTTATCGATTGCCTCGATTGATCTTTCTCTATTTTCCAATATTTTCCTGCCATCATTGTAAGAATGAGAATCGTTACCTTCATGTGATCTCTTAGCCCGTTCAAGAGACTCAATTGATTTCTCTCTGACATCCCTTACCAAATAGGACTCCTTGATTTCGAAGGACCGTTTCACCTTGCTAGTTGCCAGAGCGTCGACAGGTATTTCTCTGCCATCAACTCTGATCTCCCTTTCTCCATCATGGGACCTCTTAACCCTATCGCCGGCCTCAACCAAATGCTCTCTATCGGTCTCAACCCACACTCCTTTTCTCGTTTTGTACTCTGTCGAGCTCTGTAGCCGTCTACATCCCTGTAAGCGTTTTTGTTCGTCTTTATTTTTGAATCACTCATTTTATCTACTATAAAATTCTCATCCAAAATTCAAACTCTCGTCTTTTCAAACCCTCATCTCCTCACAAAAATTCTTGCCTGTGATTCGAACCCTCCGCTACTCCAATACTGCACTTTACAGAATAACCATGTTCCGGTGCGCGGGGTTTTATAGGCGCACCGGTGCAGTTTCGTAAGATCAAGGTTTATGTTTTGGCGCGGTGTTTTCTGATGCACTGGTGCGGAAGAGTTGTGAAGCACCAGTGCGTCTTAGTACTAAGACACACTGGTGCGTGTTATGATGATAAGCGCACCAGACGAAAAACCAGGAATCTCTGCTAGAAATGGCGTACTATATAAAGTTCTTTTTTTTTGGTATGTAAGATCATAATAAAATAATGATAATTATAAAGTACATGAATTTATTTGCATTATTTTATAAACTTTATTATGTTACAAAAATTCATATTATTCTATATTTATTATTTTACAGTTATTTACAAATTTAAAAAATTAAATGTTTTAATAAAATCATTTCACCGTTAATACAATTAAAATTTTCACATTAATACAATTAAAATTTTACAAATATTTTACATACAATTACAATTAGAATTAAAATTATAATTACAATTACAATTTTACAATTTCACATACAATTACGATTAGAATTAGAATTAGAATTTTAATTTTATATACAATTACAATCATTTCACAGTAATATAATTAAAATTTTACAAATATTTTACATACAATTAGAATTAGAATTAGAATTACATTTACAATTACAATTACAATTTTACAATTTGTCATATATACAATTACAATTACCATCATTTCACAATAAATTAAATATTACAATTACAATTAAATTTTACATTAAATATTTTACATACAATTACAATTACAAATAAAAATATAATTTTACAATTTTACATACAATTAAAATTTTAATTTCAATTACAATCATAACATAATATTTAATAAATATCATGGTCATTTAATATTAAATTAATTAATAAACATCACGATCATGATAACCATCGTACAAACATCATATTCGACTAAAAAACACATTCAAATTCGCTAACATAATCGTGATCATGATCATCTAACAAAACACAATTAGCATTGTATAACATCATCACAACACAAACATAAAATATACATCTCATGTCAAACAACTCATGCTATCACATACATATCTGTTTGCAAGCTGCACATTAAATGAACATATCTAACATGACCTAACAATATACACATCATGATGATCACCAACATGTGAATTAAGTACAACTGCAACATGAACATAAATATATCTATATATATATATATATATGGTCCATGTATTTTATGTTCATGTTGCAGTTGTACTTAATTTACATGTTAAAAATATATATAATGTTAAAAATATACAATTGTAATATAAATTCCATGGATCAGCTGGTGGTACAACATCAATAACAATACTAGTCGAGGCATGCTCAGTCAATGGTGTAGCCTCGACGGTCGATGGTCCAGCCTGCTCATGATCATGAGTACTGATGGATGATGCAGGCTGCTAACTGGATGTGGCCGATGGTCCAGCCTCATCTCCATGATGACTGCTGCTAGATGCTAGTGGAGGCTCATGCTCATCTGGAGTGGCGCGAGGTGAACAATCATGAGATGACGAGTCGCTGCTCGTGGACTTTCCATCATGTGTTGCGTCTCGACCATGCCTATAACGTGTAACAGTCCTCCTCAGCCGCGTAACTAAGGTCGTAGCTCCTACGACATGTCGCATCAGGTTTTACATGTCACGCAACATTCCTCTCCACATCTGTATAGCCTATCATCGGCCTGTATGTCTCTGTAATGAGCAAGCCTGATGCCCACCTCAACAATCAATGCACTGAGTTGGTTGCCCAACTCCATCCTGTATCTAGTATCAAGTCGAACGCGCCTAGAAAAAGGCGGTACCAGCGCACCAACAGGAGCATGTCTCTCTGCAGCAGCCTCCTGGTGATCCTCGACATCTGGTATGCCCTAATCATCATCAGGATCCACACCTGGATCATGTGGTGGTGTCGGTATTTGCTCGCCATCAAAAGAGCCAATGTTTTCAAAATATATACAAGTACACATCAATAATTAGACAATTTCATTACATAATTTAATCAAAACAAGTTAAAGAACATGTTAGAATAAATTTAAATAAAACAATAATATTACATCTATCATCTGGCGGCTCATCATCTGTGAAGAGAATGTTGGCACACCCTCGCCAATCCAATCCAGCATAAAGACAGGGGACCATAATGAAGGGATGCAGCTTGTCAACACTGGCTAGCAACTCTAGTGCATCATGCGATATCCTGGCTGGAAACATAGTCTTGCCCCTCTTGGGCATCATATTCCCCCACATGTGCATCTGTGCCTCGAACATTGGCCTACGAGGCTGCCGAACAAAAGTAGGCCTCATCTCTAGAAACTTCTCAAAAAATCAACAAAAAAGCTCTGAAGCAAAAGGGAAATTGACCCTCCCTTGTGCATGAGCACGACATCTATCTAAGGCTGTACTAAACTGCCGCAAAAAAATGAAAGACCACCTAACAAGTCGTGGCTCTTGTATTAAAGAATCAACATAATATAGAAGTGAGAAACTAATGTGTTTCCCATCATTGGTGTTTTGTGAAATGGTCGAAATGAGAAGTGAGAGGCACTGCACCTCCTCACTACCAAATTCGCCAGTACGTAACTAACCTCCAGCGACCTGAAAATCTGCAGGAGACAGTACTGATACTCCAATGTATCTCTGGGAGTACACTAATTGATTCTCTGCTACACAACCAGCTATAACCTCTGGGAACGAGGGAAAATCCACCCCTCTCCTCGATAGCCCTGTAATGAAATATATATCCTCCTTAGTGGGTGTGTACCACTGGTTAGGACCAACCTGGAAAGCCTATCGGTGGGCATTCCACTTGCGGATAAGTTGTCTCAAAAACACACCATGGGCCTTTAAGGAAGTAGCCTCCTCATAGAAATTGAGGAGGCCTACCTGCCTTAGGAGCCCCTGGGTAGCTGCTATAATAAAGTGAGGGTATGCATCTCTCTCCCTCTCTCGTGCCTCCCACAGGCGAACCATGTCATACTGCTCCGCCTGTTGTTGCTATTGTTCCCCCTCTTCTCTCTGAATCATTGACATATTAAATAATTTTTTTTTATTAAATGAGACATGTATTTAGGAATATACACAGATAATTTTTTTTGGAAAAAAAAAATAGACCAGTTGGTGTGCCATAAAAAACAGTCATGCACTGGTTCCGGAGCGTTGTTTGTTTGTCACACACCGGGGGCGGTGCCCCAAATAACATTCAACGCACCGTATGCGGTGCAACTGAAATTTTTTAAAGCACCGTTGAATATGTATGGTGTCAGAAGAGTGGTGCGCTGACTAAAATATACGCCCCGGTGCATATAGTTGTGTCAGCGCATCAACTTCCTAACTAATTACATAGTCAACAGTGCAGTCTTTTACCTGGCCACACCGTTGACCCTGTCAGAATGCCGAATGCGGTGCGCTAACAGACACCGAGGCAGATATTTCCATCAACGCACTGTGTTGCCACTATTCCACATGGTCAATGGTGTGGCTGGCTAAATGACTGCACCGCACCTTTTTTTTAAATTTTAAAATAACGTGGTGTGCCTTTTGGTACCACCCTAGAAACGGTGCAGATACCGTTAACACTGGTTGTAGTGCGGCTTGTAAATTTTACAGGCAGCACCGCTTACCGGTGCGAGTCAAATGGCTCGTGCGCACTGCGCGACAAATTTTTTCTTTTATTTTATTTTAAAAGGTTAATTTTAAGGTTATTTGAAATTCTAATCCGCTAAAAAGATTAATTATGGAAAAACAAGAAAAACACCTGTACATTTTGCCATCGAGGAGGCATATTGGCTGTAAAATTTGCAAAAGAAAAATTTCCCACCATTTTGCAAAATGCAAGCTGGAAATTGGTGGGAAATGCACAGCAACAGTACATGCAATGGGTGCAATGGGAGCACTGATGTTAGGGCGGCTCAGACAAGGATAAATTGCACTGGTGCTTGAGAGCTCTAGAGCACTGAGAAAAGTGAAAAATGTGGTTTTTTGGCAGTAATTTTTATTTTTATTTAACCCTGTTCTGGTGCGCGGGGTTTTATAGGCGCACCGGTGTTGTTTCTTACAAACGCATAGGTTGGTTTTTGTTTTGGTGCGGTGTTTTAGGATGCATCGGTGTAGTTTCTTAATACCGCACCGGGCGGTTTCTGCTTTGGCGCAGAGTTTTATGATGCACTAGCGTGGAAGAGTTGTGAAGCACAGGTGCTCTACAGTAATACGACGCACCAGGCGAGTGTGTACGGAGCGCACAGTGTCCGGTGTGCCAATGTTTTGTGTGCATCAGTGCTTTCTCTTGTCGAGCGCACTGGTGCAGTTTTAGATGATAAGCACACCGAGCGAAAAACATCTGCAAAACCCTCTGCCCGCCAACCTCCTCTAGTAACCTCCACTAGAAACGGATGTATGGGGTATTTTTATAAGGGGTTCATCAAAAACATCTACTAGAGGGTCTTTTCGTTGTAGTGCTAAGACTATGTTTTCAGGTTCATGCTGCATAGCCAGTCCACCCATCCTGTAGAGACTGTAAAAGCACTCTGGAACAATAGACCGTTGGAAAGAGTGGTGGGTACCAAATTTGGAAAAAACAACATGGTGAAAAATGAGGGGTAATAATGGTAAATATGGATGGTGATTCTTGGGAAATGAAGAAAATCATGGAAAAATATGGTAAGTGCAGTGAATGAAATAGTAATTATTTCATATGAGGTGGAAAGGACTAATCGATTCATATCATATGCATGTTACGAATCCCAACACATCCTTAATGAATATACAGAATATGGTAAGGATCGTAGGGTGTACCATCACACGAATTTGTGATAATGACTTTTGGAATCATGATTACGTGTCATTTAGTTATGACGGCACCCCCCCAACTTAAAAGTAGCCATCCGCAGCATCAATTTATTTTCCATGGAATATTTAATTAAATCCATAAGAGTCAAATGGAGACATACCTGGCGGCCTAAAAGGAGGAAATGAAGGTTGGTAAAATGACTGCATCGTAATGATGTGGATGGAGTAACAACATTGCGAGTAGAAGCATCTGGAGTAACAACATCTGGAGTAACAACATCACGAGTAGCAGCATCCGGAGTAACAACATCTGGAGTAACAGCATCACGAGTAGCAGCATCATGAGTAGCAGCATCATGAGTAGCAGCATCCGGAGTAACAACATCCCCAGTAGCAGCATCCAGAGTAACATCATCTAGAGTAACAACATCACAAGTAGCGGCATCCAGAGTACAGCATCTAGAGTAACAACATCACCAGTAGCAGCATCCGTCTTAACAACATCATGAGTAGCAGCAACTGAGTAACAACATCATGAATAGCCACATCCAAGGAGTAACAACGTCGAGTAGCAACATCCGGAGTAACAGCATCATGAGTAGCAACAACCGAGTAGCAGCATCGTGAGCAGCAGCATCCAAGGAGTAACAACATTGATACTTAGAAAATTTTCAAGCTCTGAAACATTACTCCTTAGTAGTAACTCCTGCAAAAAGTCAATCAAATAAATAGTAACAGTATTTATTATAAATATATATATATATATATATATATATATATATATATATATATTAGAGTGAGGATGCAGAGGAACAGTTCTCTGCGATGATAACCTTGAAACCAGATTTCTCAGAGAGATATTTGATGAAAGAATCCTTAGAGGCAGGACGGTGGTATAATCTCAGGTGATGTCCATTTTCTATGAAAGAAGCGCGTGTATCATCAATTGTAACTAGCCTAACTGTTCCATTATCAAAGACAACATCCACCTCGTAAGGGCCCATCCAGCGAGTACAAAGCTTTCCCTTAAAATCTTTAAAACATGAGTCATAAAGTAATGCCCAGTCTCCCCTATGAAACACCTTGTTTTTGATAAACTTATCGTGCCATTTCATTCTCTCCTACTGAATAGCAGTTGTCCTCTAGACAACCATTGAACGGATTTCATCTAGTTCATTAAGCTGAGCCAGTCATTTTTTTCTGGGCATCTGACAGATCCAAACCAACTTCAAGAGTTGTTCTGAGCATACTGATTTCAAATTCTATCGAAAACAATAGGGACTTCCCATAAACTAACTCAAATGGGGAGAACCCAGTTTTGTTCCGCCATGTTGTTATGTATGCCCAGAGAGCTTCAGGCAGCTTCTGAGCCCAATCCCGATGATGGTATGCCAAATTTTTTGTTAAGATATTTTCCAATGTCTTGTTTGTGCTTTCTACTTGCCCATTCACCTGGGGGTGGTATGGAGATGTCACCCTGTGCTTGACCCCATATTTCTGCATAAGCTTTGTTATCATGTGTGATGTAAATTGTGCTCCTCCATCTGAAGCAATCTCCTGTAGAAATTTGCTGAATAATGAATATTTATCCACCGAGATTATCCTGATCACATACTAATTCGAATTCATATGCAACACATAATCTCTTCTACAATCAATCATCAATTTGCGAAAATGGAAACAGTCGCATGCGCACATAAACACAATATGTAATGGGGAAAGCTTATAGCTGAAAACCCCTCAGCTATTTTGTATATTATATGGAGAGAACATGTAACAGTACATAGCACAATACTCCTCACAAGTACTCAGTACTCTCTCATGAAGTTACACACAAACTAGCTCAGTTTTGAACAAGTCACAGGTTCAAAACTCATCCACTAATTTCCTGCCTCTATTGCGCAATCAAGGCTGGTCTAATGAGAGATCCAAGGTTCGAATCTCCTTGGCTTGACAGCGCAATTTTCATGGGCAATTTCCTCCAAGTGTGGTGCAAATCTCATGCACAACTAATGTCACAACTGATAGCTATCTCAACCCTTTCATCTACCTCTTTCACTGGTCTTCACTGAACTGTCCATGCACTATAGTGAACTGATGTGTTCTTGAGTTGAATAATGAGTTAATAATTAGTGAATTAAATAATATTTAATTCACTCAACTCATCACTAGTGTATTAGCTAGTTAAACTAAACACAACTAGTTCAACTAAGTTAAACCGAACACAACTCCACCAACTGTCTCATCAACTCCACCAAACTTCGCCACTTGAGTTCTAACTGAAGTCAACCATGCATGAGCTCACCAAACCCCTAGGAATAGCGTAATTCCTTCTGTCAGGTGCATGGGCCACATCCGTAGCTCCAACTGAAGTGTTGTAAGAGAATAAACTAAAGTTTAGAGTCCAAATATTATTAAGGGCTAATAATATTTGACTGACCTATTTTTAGACAGGCAGTCTAAAAATAGACTTCGACCTGTATGTCTAAAAATAGAGGTCCATCTATTTTTACCAACTCGACCAATCATCCAAGAATAGCATACTGCAACTCCTATACCATGCTCCATATGTCTAAAATAGACATAGTCTAAAAATAGACTTTGCGCCAAAAATAGCCTACGGGCCCACTTAGTGAAGGCGACTTCATTTCACTAAGCTCCATCATCTTGTTGCATTTTCAACACTCCCTCTCAACAAGATATGGATTATCTGCAACCCCTATCCTGCCTCTGTGAAATTCGAACTTGCTCCTGGTGAGTGCCTTCGTCAAGATGTCAGCATCCTGATCCTCCGTGGGAACATATGAAAGCATCATGATTCTCCGCTAAACACAATATCTGATATGATGGTACCTGATGTCGATGTGTTTGGATCTATCATGAAATAATGGATTAGCCGAGAGTTTAATGCAACTCTGGTCATCACAATAAATTACAAGTAGGGCTCCAAGTGCAACCCCGAACAATCCAACGAGGATCTTCCTCATCCAAATAGCCTCGCATGCGACCAAGCTTGTTGCCATGTACCTCGCCTTCGCCGAACCGAGTGCCACTGATCTCTCGCTTCTCCCGTCGCATCAGAAACCGCTATCGACCCAATGCTCGAAAATACCTCCGGATATGTGCTCTTACGTCCGTTGGGCTCCCCGCCCAATCCGCATCGCGTGAAGCCGAAAGCTTCGCTCCATACTCCCCGTCTGTACCATAGACCATATCCCGATGTGCCACTAAGATAATGTAATACATGCTTGTCGCCTTCCGAAAGAGCTTGGTAGGCTTAACCATAGCTTGCGAAAGTCGGTTAACAAAGATAGCATATATCGGTCGTGTATTGACAGACACATAAGCGACCCCACCAATCGTCCATAGACGCTGGCATCCACATACCTCCGCCGAAGTAGCATCCTCCTTCCTCCAACCACCGGGAAGAGGAGTATCAACGAGCTTGCAGCCATGCATGCCGAATCTCTCCGAATCTCCTCGAGCATACTGCGAGAAACAAACAGCTCCTCTCATCGTACGCCAAATCTCCAATCCCTCGGAAATACGAAGGAGGCCCAAGTCCTTCATCTCGAACTCTCTAGCAAGGTCCTCCTTGCATGAAAGTATCAACAACTTTCATCACCCATCAAAATCAAATCATCTACATACAAGTACAATGATCACAGACTTCCTCACCACAATCTGGCATAGAGTTAGGATCCGCCTCACTCTTGGAAAATCCAAGCCCGGTGAAATATCGTCTATCCATGTGTACCAAGCACGAGGTGCTTGCTTCAGCCCGTACAATGCTCTCTTGAGTCGGCAAACATGTGACTCACCGCCGAAGATCTCGAAACCTTCGAAAGTCGCTCTATGTACACCTCCTCCTCAATGACTCCGTTGAGGAACGCAAGCCTTCACATCCATCCGATGGATGTGCCATCCCATCCGCACCGAGAGAGCTAGGATCGTCCGTATGGAAGCAGTACCCATGCGACGGTGCAAAGGTCTCCCCTCATAATCGATCCCCTCGCGATCTTCCGGGTCTCACCGTAGTCTTACCGCGCATGAAGGATTTTCCTTCGCTAAAGACCACATCATACCCCTTGTCTTCCAACATCGCCACAAAGATCGGGTTCTTCATCAATCCCGGAACATGAAAAACTTCCTTCAATATGAAAGGTTTACCGTACTCCCTCTCAAAGGAAATGGTACCTGGCACCGTCACACCGTATCTACCATCATCGCCCATCTCGATGTGCACTCCAAGATCTTTTTTCCTTCCCGTATCCGAAAACGGATCTCGATCTCTCGGTCATGTGAAATGACGCACCACCGTCCAAGAACCATACCGATCCCATCGCACTTGAAACCAAGCATGCGATCGATGAAAAATCCGATTCGAATTGAGAAGCCAATGCCTCTCCCGCTGCGGATCCAAGCAGCTTCTTATTTTTCTTCTTCTGCGGACAATTTGTGGCATAGTGTCCAGTGTCGGTGACGATGAAAACACTTCACCTTGGACATGTCTTGCTTCTTGCCTTTCGCACCGCACCGAGAAGCCTTCTTGCTCTTCCCCTTCTTTGCTTTGGCATCCAAGGCGCAATTTTCTTCATCGGATACACTTTGATGAAGATCCGTCCTCGGTAGTCCTCCTTATCTCCTCCCTCGCATGAGATCCGCCCAAAGGCGCTCCCATCCCAAAGAACTTCTCCCGACCATTGACACTATCTTGATATGAATGCCAAGCCTTCGTAAGACCAAGGAGAGCCGGGTCTACCATATCCTCTTCTTCGACAGATCACCCCCACACTTCCTACTCATCTCCGCATTGAGTGAACTTCGTGAGGTATTTGGCGATATTGTCGCCTTTCTCCATCTTAATGTTTCGAGCTTATCCTTGAGCGCTCAGCTTCCTTTGGTCACTCTTACTCTAGAATAGATCCGTCAACGCTTTCCCACATCAAATATGGAGAAGCTTTTCCATGGCGCCGGATACAATGTGATCTTTTACGCCTTCCATCATAATCCTTCGACATTTCGCCATCTTCTTTTGCTAGCCTCGACTTCAAAGCAGATCGTGGGCTTTTGGACATCAGTATCTACGAACTCCTTCAATCCATTATCTTCTAATACCGCTCTCCATGTGATATTTCCATGCAACATAATCTCGAACTCGCCTTCAAGAGCATATTCAAGTCGCAAACCGTTGAAAGACATTTTCAACTTCGGCACCAAGAAAACAAATTGCCGCAAAATTCGAATTCCAAACTCAAAAACTCAACTCGCTTCTAGATTCGTGAGAACAAATTATTTCTAGCATGAGATCAACCGTAAGGGCATTTCATCGATATATCACCTTTCGGAGAAAGGATGGATCCGGAGGCTACTGCGTCCGCTACAAACTGCGTCTCACCGAAATAATATTGTAATCACCGCAATAGATCCCGATGATTGATTCGCTGCGATACCATGTAGAAATTTGCTGGAATAATGAATATTTATCCATCGAGATTATCTTGATCACATACTAATTCGAATTCATATACAACACATAATCTCTTCTACAATCAATCATCAATTTGCGGAAATAGAAACAGTCGCATGCGCACATAAACACAATATGTAATGGGGAAAGCTTATAGCTGAAAACCCCTCAGCTATTTTGTATATTATATGGAGAGAACATGTAACATTACATAGCACAATACTCCTCACAAGTACTCAGTACTATCTCATAAAGTTACACACAAACTAGCTTGGTTTTGAACAAGTCACAGGTTCAAAACTCATCCACTAATTGCCTGCCTCTATTGCGCAATCAAGGCTGGTCTAATGAGAGATCCAAGGTTCGAATCTCCTTGGCTTGAAAACGCAATCCTCATGGGAAATTTCCTCCAAGTGTGGTGCAAATCTCATGCACAACTAATGTCACAACTGATAGCTATCTCAACCCTTTCATCTACCTCTTTCACTAGTCTTCACTGAACTGTCCATGCACTGTAGTGAACTGATGTGTTCTTGAGTTGAATAATGAGCTAATAATTAGTGAATTAAATAATATTTAATTCACTCCACTCATTACTAGTTGATTAGCTAGTTAAACTAATCACAACTAGTTCAACTAAGTTAAACCGAACACAACTCCACCAACTGTCTCATCAACTCCACCAAACTCTGCCACTGAAGTCCTAACTGAAGTCAACCATGCATGATCTCACCAAACCCCAAGGAATAGCATAATTCATTCTGTCAGATGCATGGGCCACATCCGTAGCTCCAACTGAAGTGCTCCAAGAGAATAAACTGAAGTTTAGAGTCCAAATATTATTAAGGGCTAATAATATTTGACTGACCTATTTTTAGACAGGCAGTCTAAAAATAGACTTCGACTTGTATGTCTAAAAATAGAGGTCCATCTATTTTTACCAACTCGACCAATCATCCAAGAATATCATACTGCAACTCCTAGACCATGCTCCATATGTCTAAAAATAGACTTTGCGCCAAAAATAGCCCGCGGGCCCACTTAGTGAAGGCGACTTCATTTCACTAAGCTCCATCATCTTGTTGCATTTTCAACATCTCCCTTGGAGTACCGTAACGAGCAAAAATTTCTTCAAATAGAAAGTCTGAAACCACCTGTTCTGTTGCTTTCGCAACAGCTTTGGCTTCCAACCACTTAGTCACGTAATCAGTGCAGACCAAAATGTGAACCTTTTACTGGGAGGGTGGGTTGAAGGGTCCAACGAAATCGATAGCCCATTTCTCAAAAGGTTCGAGGACTACCTATGGCTGCAAAGGCATTTCATCAGCTCGATCGGGCTGTCCCATGCACTGGAAACTATCACACCTCTAGACATAATTTTGCACATCCTAAAAGATAGAAGGCTAGTAATATCCCATTTGTAGCGCCTTATGGCCTATTCTTTTATCTGCAAAATTCCCTCCACAAGGGCCATCATGGGAAGCCTTCAACACTTCATAAATATCATCCTCAGATACACATCGTTGAATCTACTAATCGACTCCTGCATGAAAGATGTACCCTGCCATCCAGGAATATTGGGCACTATGATGAATAATTTTTCGTTGTTCCCTGTATGACAAATAATGAGGCACCTTCCCTGTAGCAATATAGTTAGAAATATCTACATACCACAGAGGGTTAGTAGAAATTGCAAAAAGATGCTCATCGGGAAAACTGTCTTCTATACGTGTGCATTCATCATTGTTATCCATTCTAGAAGGAAAATTAGCAACTACATTATCTTTTCCTGGTTTGTCTACTATTGTATATCAAATTCTTGCAGAAATAGCAACCATCTTGTAACACGACCAGGAGTGATAGGTTTATTCATAAAATACCTTATTGCTACATGATCAGTATGTACAAAGGTAGGATACCTGGTGATGTAGTGCCAGAACTTGTTGATAACATAGATGACAACCAGGAATTATTTTTAAGTCACCATGTAATTTAATTCAGCAGGAATTAAAATCTTGCTAACATAGTAAACTGCATATGGTGTTTTGTCTACCTGTTGTCCTAAGACTACTCCTACTGTTGTCTGAGAGGCATCAACATGTATGTGAAATGGCACAATCAGGTCCTCGAAGGATCGGAGCTTTGCAAACCAGTGCCTTGATTTTCAGGAAAGCTGCTTCACAGTATTTTGTCCACAAAAATTCTACATCTTTTGTTAGTAATTGAAAAAGTGGATGTGCTATCTTAGCAAGTTTTCTATAAAGTGTCTGTAATAAGCAGCACAACCAATAAAGCTACGTACCTGTGTGGGTGTCTTGGGTACCGGGAAGTGCAATATTACCTCTACTTTAGCCAGATCAACTCGAATTCCAGCAGTTGAGAGCAAATGTCCCAATATTATTCCTTCTTCCCTCATCATATGGCATTTGACTGTACTCATAGATACATGGGTCTGCTTACATATTTTCAGTACTTTTTCCATATTTTCCAACCCTTCTTCAAATGATTTTCCATATGGAGTGAAATCATCCATATATATTTCAACACTGTCATCAACTAAATCAGAAAAAATTCCCAGAATTTCCCTCTAGAAGGTTGCAGGTGCATTAAACAGGCCAAATGGGAGGACCTTGTATGCAAAGGTCCCCCATGGGCATGTGAAAGTTGTTTTATCTTGGTCTTCCCGAGCTATCTGGATCTGGTTATATCTGCTAAACCCATCTAGGAAGGAAAAGAACTTCTTCTCAGCCAAGGTGTCCAGGACTTGGTCAATGAACAACAAAGGGAAATGGTTTTTTGAGTTGTCTTGTTTAGCTCCCTATAATCTACGTAGATCCACCATTTACCATTAATTTTTGGAACAATAACCAGCGGGGACACCCATTGGCTATCCAAGATGGGGTAAATTAAACCTACATCCAATAATTTCTATAATTATTCCTTGAAAATGTTCTTTAGAGTAGGATTCATTCTCTGTTGGGGTCGTCTCACAGGGTGGAAATCTTCCTTAATATAAATATGATGAGTACATAAGTTAGCAGGGATCCCCTTCATGTCAGTATAATCCAAGGAAAAAGATTCATGATGGTCTTGAAGAACTTTTAAAAGCTGCTTTGTTTGGGATTCTGATAGGTTCAGGTTGATATTGAGTGTCTTCCCTGGTTCAATTTCGATGGGAATACTATCATGGGACGAAGTTACAATAATGTATTCAATTTCATCTTCTGGTTTGATGTTTTCCTGTGTTTCACAGCTCATAGCAGACTCTAAAACTTGACGAGTTGAATTAGAAACATAACCGGGATCATTAATAAAAGTGTTAATGACATCATAACCAGTTTCTGTTTTGAATTGAGGGGCCTGCCCAATGGTGAGGATTGGTCTAACTTCTTCATTTTCAGGTTCAGTCTCTTCTATTGGTTATCTGGCTAATATTTTTTTCAGATGGGTTGGGTTCCGCAGGGGGGTAGACTAGAGTAAGGTTCTTTGTAACCATCCCATTTGATATAATCATATGTCCATATCGACACCTGATATAGGCATATGAAGTTGCGAGCCAAGGTCTTCCAAAGATCAATCAATGACCACCAACTGAGGATCGTGTCTGTAATACAAGGAGGTCTACGGGATAGTGCCATGAGTCCACCAAAATAGTCACATCTTCCAACTTTCCTACCGATTTAATTGTAGACCTATCTGGTAATTCCAAGATAGTAGGGGTTGGCTTAATTTTTTTGAGACCTAATGCATTCATTGTTTTAGAGGTAATGATATTGATGAAAACACCCAAATATACCAGTACATTTGGGATTTCAACCCCATTAATTTTTACTGTTAGAATTGGGTTCCCTGGGTCCCCATATTTTACACGCATGATCTTTCCTAGCATGATGTTGGACAGTCTACCCATCACATGAATGGTTAACGAATCCCTTGGTTTCTTCCCAGGTTTCTTAGAGCAGTAATCTTTGGGATTTTTTGCATATATAGGTACCTCCTTCATAGCTCGGAGTTGGGGTATTTTGACAAAAAGATTTTGCAATTCTCCCAGGAAGTCAAACTTTGCTTGAGGGTTTTGTTTATTTAGGGTCAATATTTTAGGGTATGGTGGAGTAATTGGACAACCCGTGTTAAGAAAAGTTTGGGGAGGTGCTTGATTTGTCATGTTTTGGTCTGATTTATCTCCAACTGTTCTCTGTTGTGGTTCTACAACTTCACTGTCAATTTGTTCTATGATAACATGTGAAGTCGGAGCATTTACTACCCGCTCAGATCGTAAGTTTATCTCATTAAGTCTTGCGGTAGAAACGTTACATGATGGAAGGTTAAGAGTGTCTATTTGTTGGACCCCTTTATTATTAGGATTCAGATTGGGCTGGATAAGAAGCTGGGGTTGAAGGGATGGGTTGCCTGTAGGTACATTAGAGGGAAACTGAAGTTGTTGTTGAGGTATAGATTTGGGAAATTTCCCAGTAAGAGAGGGTCCAGGCTAGTTTTGATTCCATGAAGGATTCATACTGGTCTGGGGAGCCCATTGTTACTAGGGGGAGTATTGATATTGAGACCACATCAGTGAAAAAGGTACAAACTGGGGACCCATATTAAAATTATTAAAAAACTAAGATGGCTCCTTAGGCATACCTGGATTCATAGCTGGTGGCCAAGGTTGCCTTGGATTTTTTGGTCCCATAAAGTATAGTTGATCTACCACATTTTCTTCACTTTCCCCTTGAAAAATTGCCTTAATTCCTGGCAAGGAAGGGCACAAGCTGGTTGCATGGGTCTGTTCACAAATTGCGTAGGCTTACACTGTGTTTAATGGGCATTCTTTCAATAGATGCTTCTTTCTGCATTGTGGGCATAACATAGCCATAGTCTTCTCCAACTCTATTTGTTTCTGCTTTGCTTTCAGAGTGTCCATTTGGGCGGATAATGTACTTAGGATATCAGTCCTTAAGTTATCCTGTAGGTTTCCAATTTCTGCCTTTGTAACCCCTCCACCAGAAGTCTTTAATGATCAAATTCTTTATCCACTCCTTGCAGCCCCTCGTGAATAGTGAATGCACAACTCATAGATATTGTCGAAGTCTTCTTTCGAAACATCCCACTTTCCTACTATGTTCAGAAGTTGCAGGGAATCTTCCCTAAGTGCCCGGAGAAGGATGATCTTCAAAATATCTTTATCCAGGTCACTATGGCCCGATCTCTGCAGTATATATTTTAATCGTTCCACACAATCTTCCATGTTCTTGTCCTCTTTTTGCACAAACTTAAAAATTTCCTCTTTGATGTCACGGGATTTACAGTAATCTTGGTATTTCTCCAAAAATACTTCCTTCATCACATCCCATGAGAAAATAGTCTTTCCTCCTAAACCCATGAACCATCGCAGGGTTGTCCCTTTTAAGGTAACATAAAATATTTTTAGCTTTTGAGCATCGGTGATATAATCATACCCTCGATAGACAATGTCAAATTTGAAGAGGAATGTATCGGGGTCTTGAGAAGAAATCCCATGAAAATTAGGCAGAGCCGTTAAAGGAATGGGCTTCATTGGTGCATCACCTTTAATGTTTCCAATTGGAAAATCAATAGAATAACTTGTAGGTGCCATAAATATCCTCCAATACTCACCCGGGATTTCAACTAGTTCTGCAGCTGGTACTTAGGGTGATTCGACTATAGGGGATTTCACAACACTCCCTTGGTCTCGTGGTGAAGAGAAATCCTTCAGGAGCTCTTCTTCCCAATTTGGATTTCTCAATTCAACTACAGGAGGTTTCACAGCACTCCCTTGGTCTCGTGGTGACGCAAACCCCTTCGGGGGTTCTTCTTCCCATTTGGAATTGCTCAACTCTTCTGACCCTCTGCTTGCTATTTCTTCCCCTTCTACTGGCAGCAGGGGTATCTCCTCCACCAGTATCTTATTTATTACTCCTACTGTCGAAATAATTTCATTTGGTACCATGGATGGCACTGGCTGCTCAACCGACTTTCATTTCTTGTACCTTGTTAGCCTTTCCCGGCAACGACGCCAAAATGTTGGTGTCCAGAGATGAACAATATTCAAACCCTTTTTCCACATAAATTATCAATCCAGGTGCGTTAGTTATTCCAAGACTAACATGCACAGTATATGAAAGAGCAATAACATAACCTGCTATTGAATCACAAGCTTAATCAATGAAAGCAAACAACTTACTGTAACAACAATTAAAGATAAATTGCAGAATAATAAAATTATTGCATCAATTACATAATCATGTTGGAACAACAATTACAATGATAAACCAAAATATGAAATCAAAAAAAAGGAAAATAATGCAGCACCTGATTAGAAGAGTGGGCCCAACTCTCTAATTAAGGTTGCAACAAACTCATAGTTCACAAATAGAACCAAAAAATACTGAATTCAAATTATTAAACACTTCTGTTACAATATCCGTTCTTTCTGCTTAACCCCGACTCACAGCTCGGAGGCCCTCTTTATACAAATGTTCAGGGAACCGTAATTTCCCTCTAATAACTAAATATCTACAATTATACATATGTTACAACAAAAACCTAGTAAAGACAACTCTCTTTGCCTTGTCTTGTAAATATGTCATCAAGAACCCAAAGATGGTGTTATTGTGGGAATATTAGGATGGATAGCACCATGTGTGTTTCGAAGGATCCAAATGGCGAGAGTCGAACTCTGTCATAGGTCCAAACCCTTATAGAACCATTGTGGTCGAGCAATGGTTGAGTCCCTTTGTAAAGGATCAGGCGGAGGTCTTAACCTTAACCCATTAAAACCATTTTTCCATGGTCGCGACGGGATGATATTACCTATATGTTAGTTCCCTAGACATTATTTCCCAGGAGTGAAAAACTGATGTGTTTTGAACAAAGGCAATATTATATTCTCTAATGCAAATCCTGAATTCTTTTCTTGATGTGATTTCCAAATGATATACCCCAAATTTCTCGTTCCTGGAAGATTGAAGCGGGAGCCAAAGGTCTTCTTCCTAGATTATTGAAGTGGGAGTTGGAGGTCTCGTTCCCGGATGATTGAAGCAAGAGATAGACATCTCATTCCTATATGAATGAAGTGGTTTTTGGCATTATATATTTCATGGTTTTAGCTAGTTTGTGTTGGAATTGATGTCAACCTTATGATGATCTAGATGATGCAATGATGTCAACCTAGTTTAAAGAGCATAGTCTTGTTGACATTGATGGTAATCTTGAGGTGGAACAGTTTATCAATTGATGTTCTATTCTATTTGGCTTACTTCCAAAAGTGATACAAAGTTTTGCAAAGGTGTTACGCGTTGTGTAGGTGTTTGAGGAAGAGTAGAGGACTTGTTAGCACTAATGTCTACCCTTGAATTTTTGACTTATTGACATTTAGGTAAACTTGGTGGTGACACTTGTCAAATGAATTATCATATTTTTTGAAGTGTCACAAAGCTTGGTAGAGGTATGAAAGTGTGTACAAGATTTGGATATGGTGTACTTGAATTTGGAAGAAGTTATGAGCAGAAGATCCTATGTTTTCCCTTAAGCTCTGCCACAACCTCTAGGAGAGAGTTCCCTAAGTGAGACTGTAGATATCAAGTTGTTAGGATGCCAATGTGAAGGGTGTGGATAAAGGTAATATTTTCTAGTTATGTGCCTACAATTGTAGGCTTACACGAGTTTTTTTGTGCATTACCCACACACATAAAAATAAATTCAACATGGTAATCCCTAGAAGCTTAAAAATTAATTGGGTAAACATGAAATTGGTTGAATATGTGTCTAATTTATTTGTGATTGCAGGGGTAGATATTTAGTGGCTTGGTTGTATCATTACTTTGCATGGTTGATCTATCATTATTTGAATGAATTCTTATTTGCAGATTGAGATGCTACTAATGATGATTTGAAGTAGGAGTTTTGTATGTCAGAGAATTATGGTATGAAGGTTTTCTTTATTGATATGGATGATTGTGAGAGCCATTTTATTATGTTATGTTGTGGATGTATTGAGGGATTGTGAGAGTAATAGTATTGTTTCTGGTTTTTTTATGTTGATAAGCCAAATTTTATTGAATGGTTGATATTGTCTAGATGATGGTTTTTGATAGCAAAGTTGAATCTTGTTGATCATAGTGTCTTTAAGATCCAATTTGAAAGTGAATTAAATCAAGGTTCGCATAGATTTATGGAAGTGTCGCCTCTTGCAAGTGGGTTCTTGCTAAGTTGGATCAATGATTTCGTGCTAGTGGGTGCTAGCAACAGTATTGCAGATATAATCACTTCTACCAGTGGTAAATTAATAATAGTTCATGTTGGTGAACTCAATATATTTTGGGATCAGCTCTCCTATCTATCGGTCTCCGAAAAATTGTACTTGATGTTGAGTCTCCTAGCTAGTGAATGCCAACAATCTATGTAAAATAAATAATTTTGCTTAACAAATAATAGAATATTCAGAGCAACACAATAACAACAATGTTGGTTTTTCTCCCGAAAGGGTTTCCACTAGCTATCCTTGTGTCTCATGTGTTTGATTGTTGTGTTTTTCATTGTTTCTCCTATGATTTCCTTTCTTTAGTTGCTCACATATTTATATGATTATGTGTTGAAATACTAATGTGAGGTTGGTTTGTTAATGCATGAATCAATGAAGTTATAATTGGTAAAAATACATCATAAGACACACTATTGATTCCAACCCCCCTCCCCTCCTCTTCAGTAGTGCTCAATGTTTCTAACAATTGGTACCATTTTTGGGTTCTTAGTTTCAGCTTAATCATTGGAGAGTTGATTTGGGGAGTATTGCGAAAAATTTATAATTTTTTTTCTCCAGAATGAATCATAAAGGAGTATTTGTTCTAACTGTTGCAAATTTATGGATATGAGAAATAGAATTCAAATCTCAATTGGAATATTTGGTGTTGAAATTTTGCAATGTGTTTATGAACGATGTAGAGATAATTCAATGCCAACAAGTGTGATGCAAAACGATGCTCAAGCAAGGGGCATTATTTGTGAGAATCTCCATACTACATTTATTGATAAAATAATATATCTGAAATATGCTAAGGAGAATTGGGATAGATTATATTTTATATGGAGCCATGAGCAACAAAAATGATGAAGACGCAGAGAAGAGCAAGAATAATAAGAATAAGAAGAGATCCAAGAAGAATGATTATTGAAGAAGATGATGTTCATATTTTTATGCTTCTTAACGTTGAATTGAAAATAATTGAAGTTATCTGTAGCAAGAAAAAAGAGAAAAAAAACTATGTTGAAGCATTTGAAGTTGTAATTGACAAATTGAGAAAGCAACTTGAAGAAGAGGAACAACAACTAAGGCAACTAAAGACCGCCATAGCCTTGGACAATTTGCTTGAAAACCAAAGATCGCCATTGCACTAATTTGGTCTTGGTTTTCATGGTCGTATAGACCCTACAGGAGACAACCTTTAAAAAAACACATTTCATGGCCCATCATGGTGTTCTTTATGCATCAGTACAGAGGAATCAATTGATCATTTAATTTCATTGTGTCTTGTAGCTTCCCCGATATGGAACCTGATATTTCAAGTATTAAATATATGTTTCAAATGGAAGGGAGTATCATTGAATGAGGTGTGGCAGAGCTTGTGTCATGAGGTAAGTCCAAAAAAGCTATGAAATTTCTCGATCCTTATATGTTGGGCCATTTGGATTAGGAGAAATAGGAAAATAAATAAAAATCATAACTTCTTTCCAGAACGATTTGGTGCATAGATGTTTTCCACATATGATCGTATACCTGATCATGATCATTGAGTTACTACTTGTATTATCTCCATTGAAATCATTTATCAGACCAAGCCTTGGGCATATTTCGACGGGTCTGCTCAGCATGGGAGATGTGGTTGGGTAACTATTCTCTATCTAAACAACACATATTATTTGAAGATGAAGTTTGGTTTTGGTCTTGGCACAAATAATTTCGCAGAACTTTACAGCTTGAAGATTGTCCTCCCTTTTTCTCTAGAACAAGGGTGCTAACAGCTACATGTTTTTGGTGATTGTAAAGTAATTATTGATTGGTTTAATCAAATATCTCATTTCCACTTACAAAACCTTAGAAATATATTGGATGATACATTAATGATAAAAGAACAATTTGACAACATTTCTTGTCTACATATCTATAGCGAAAGGAACACACTTTCGATCAACTATCTAAAGAGGGCACGCAATAAGACCTTGGAACCTAGAGGATTATAAAAAAAAATGGAGAAATGCACTATCAGTATTATCATTGCCCATTTATTGATTATGCTAATAGAAATAGTGCCCTGGACTGACAAATGGTTTCAATTTTTTGTTGAGACACTTCTACATACTTATTTTGTTTATAATATATTGCTGCATAATTTATTTTTTCAGCATATATGATCATATGTAAAATTATTTGTGTGTGTGTGTGTGTGTGTGTGTGTGTGTGTGTATATATATATCCAGTAAGTTATGCACCGAAATTACGTGTGATGTTATTTGCAGATATCTATGATTGTATCAGCAGCATTATTGTATGTTTTATTTTGGTAGCCAGACTTGGCTCTATACATTTTATATTTGATAGACAGTTTAGTAGTTTAACTTCTAGCAAATGTAACATGTAACTTATCTATTAATGAAAAGTTATGAATTTTTCCTTTGTGAAAAAAATAAATAAATAAATAAATATATATATATATATATATATATATATATATATATATCATGGTATTTTGGTATTTTCCCCTATGGATTTGGGCTATTTTGAATGGCGGCGAATGGAGGGAGATCCGCATGGGGCTGGTTTGAATGGCGACGAGCGGGAATTTCATATCGCAGAGAATGGGCTGCATGTGCAGGCGTTGCAGCGCTGGAGCGATGTGGAGCATTTTATTCAATGGTCGATAGAGGATGGGTCCCAATCTAATGTATTCAAATGAGTTTAGGGAGTGGAGACTGATGGAGGAGGGTCTGTTTCTGATCGGATTGGGGCCCTAGATCATTTCCTTTTTCTGGGATGTGGCTCGGGAGGTCGGTCGTCTGGGGATGACGAACTGCGGTCTTTAGCTGGCCATCTTGGGTGTTATGAGAAGCATGGTTTTCCTAGCCCCAGGGGTGTAGGGGGAAAGGGCCCAAGACATAACAGTGTTGTAGAAGGGAAAGAGCCCAGGATGGGATCTGGAAAGCGCAGTAGAAAAAGCTATATGAAATCGAAGAATCAGACTGTAATTATGTGATGGGAGAAGATATTGGTTGGGCGCAGGTGCTCTAGATGACTAACCGACTCTGGTTGGAAGGGATATGGGGAGGTCCTTTGCTATAAAATTTGAGGTTTTGTGGGAAGAAACAAACTGGAAGGAAGTTATTGGTTATGTGCCAGAGGTTGTGACTCTCACGAAGGGGTGGTTCGCCTTCAATTTTTTGCATGCAGATCATGTGCAGTGGGTGCTGCATCGGAATTTGGATTTGGATCACACTCCTTTGCTTCTCAATCCATGGCATCCTCTTTTTTATTCTTGTAGGGAGATGGTGGATTCGGTCCCTTTGTGGGTGAGGCTGCCTGGTTATCCTCTCCATTACTGGACTGTGGAACACCTCAGGTGCATTGTGAATATCCTCAGGAACTTCCTAGAAGTTGACCTCTCCTTTCTGGAGACTAAACAAAGACAAGTGGCTCGGATTTTGGTAAATATAAACGTCAGAGAAGGTCTTGCGGAAACCATGAATCTAAGGTGGGGGCATTATGATATTAAGCAGGTGTTGGATTATTAAAATTTTCCTTTCAGATGCCGAAGGTCTCATGCCTATGGTCATCTGGCCTCAGTTTGCAGGATTTTTTCGCCCTTTAAATGGTCGGCGTTTCTGTAGGAGTGATATGGATAAGCGCTCGGAGGGGGAAGGTTTGGGATCACCTTTTCCTCACACTTCGTTTTCTCATGATCCTGGCAGTGATATGGTCAGTGTAGAGGTGGATCTCAATAGTCAAGAGGAGGACGTTGATGTTTCTTAGCCAGTGGGGGATGATGGAAAGATTTGGGTAGCTTAGAATCTGTTGGGGCCTTCCCCCTTGGGGTCTCCTTCTATCCCTCTCTCTTCGTCGATTAATTTTTTTCCTAATAATGTCTTGATGTCTGGTAAGGATTGGGTGGAGGGTCTAAATAACTTATCTATTTTCTCTGGTCTCCCTTGACCATCCTCTTCTATTTCTATTTTTCTTGCAGCTTCCGTGGAGGGTCTCCTGCTCTCTTTGGATCCTAATCCCATTGAAGCAGAGATGGATCCTTTTCCTTCACCATCAGATTCCTCATATTATGGGTATTATATGAGGTCTAGTGCTAAGAAAGCTTCTGGAGGTTTGGGAAAGGGGAAGATCCTAGTTTCATGAGGAAGGGGAAGGATATCCTATTTGGCTAAGGCTCAGAGTAGTTCGACCCATGCAAAAGGGTTGTAGATGAAGATTATGTCCTTTAATTGCAGGGGTTTGGTAGGTCCTCGTAAAAAATCAGCTTTTCCTCAGGGTGATTTCACTTGAACACTGGGATATTATTTTGTTACAAGAGATTTTAAGAGAAGGAGTTGCAGTCAAATCAAGATTGGAAATTTGGCTACTAGGGTGGATTTTTGAAACTCTGGATGTTATAGGACGTTTTGGTGGGTTGGCGGTGGGGTGGAATGAAAGAACTATCAAGTCTTTGAACTCTTGGGGCATGGAGTCGGTCCTTGGTTTTAATTTCATGGCGGTGGAGTTAGGAGCATCTTTTACTATTTTTAATATTTATGGTACTTATATTAATAGGATCCCCTTCTGGGACTCTCTATTTAGCAACCCATTTCTCAGAGAGGACTCGCTGATTCTGGGTGGGGATCTCAACTTCTTGCTAGGTTAGTCAGAAGTTTGGGGTCCTCATGCACATGTTGATTCTCTGACTGGTTATTTCACCCAGAAATTGGAGGAGAGGAATCTGTTAGAAATTGAACCCATCAAGCTCAAACCTACCTGCAAGAATAACAGATCATGTGGAGAAGGTATAGTGGCGAATAGGCTTGATCGTTTTTTGGTGGAAAAATAGGTTGTGGACAGACTTTTTCAAATCAGGTAATGGATCGGAAGTGGAGGTGCTCAGGACCACTTTCCCATTTTTCTTGATTTTAAAATCGGGCCTTTGAAGCCCCTAAGCCCTTTAAAGTTCAATAAGATTTGGCTCAAGGATGAGTCCTTTAAGAACTTAGTTCACTGTAGGTGGATTCCATTTAATCCTGTTAGTACACACTCTACGAATTTTCAGTTTGCTGATAACAGTTAGCGTCTCAAGGGTTCCATCAAGGATTGGTCAGTGGAAAAGAGGTAGAGGGAGGTTGATGAGCTCAAGCAGGTGGAAGATCTTTGCGTGATTTATGAAGGGGATGGAGGGGGTTTTCTGTCCCATGAGGCAAAGGACTCTTTGGTTCATTTGGAAGGGAGGAGGAAAACCCTGCTAATGGAGAAGGAGGAGTCTTGGAGGCTGAAAAGCAAGGCTACCTAGTTGGCATGTGGGGACGATAACACAAAACCTTTTCATGCATATGCTAGAGGTAGGAAGGCAGCTAACACTATTTGGAGTTTGAGTGATGATCAGGGAGTTGGACATTCTTGTTTTGAAGTGAAGGGAAAATTGCGGGAAGACCATTTCAAGGCTCTTTTTAAAGCTCCGGTTCAAGCCTACATTGTGGAATTCATTAGATTTGCTTAGTTGTTCCCGAGGTTTGTGGAGGAGGAAGACAACAGGTCTTTGATGGAAGTGGTTTCGGAGAAGGAATTGAAGGAAGTGCTTGAAAATTAAAAAAAAAACAAGAGTCTTGGGTCTGATGGCTGGACAATTGAATTATTTTTCGATATTTTTGACTTTCTCAGAAAGGATTTGTTGAAAGTGGTTGAAGACACCAGAGTATCAGGGAGGATTACAACTAGTTTTAACTCTACCTTCATAGCTTTAATTCTGAAAGTTGATAATCCATATTCCCTTAATGAATTTTGTCCTATTTCACTATGCAATTTCATTTATAAGGTGGTTTCTAAGGTTATTTCTAGAAGACTTAAGAACATCATATCTGCACATATCTTTGGCGAATAGTTTGGCTTTCTGGAAGGGTGGAAAATCCATGAAGCCATTGGGGTTGCATAGGAAGGCATTCACAGTTTGAAAATTAAGAACCTCAAGCGGGCAGTTCTGAAAATTGACCTCTACAAGGCCTATGATAGAGTAAGTTGGATGTATATTTTATGATTTTCACCCATCTTGGCTTTGGTATTGGTTTTATCGGGTGGATAATGAGTTGTATTACAATAGTTTCTTTCTCTGTTTTGATTAACGGGGCGGCCTCCCCTTTTTTCATGCTGAAAGAGGGCTTCACCAAGGCTGCCCTCTGTCTCCTTTTATGTTCTTGTTGGTTGCATAGGGTTTGTATAAATTTATTAATACTGATGTATTACCGTATTCTCCTGATCTAACAATATTGATCTTCTTGCTAAATACAGAATCCTTCCACTGTTAATCTTGTGGAAATTAAAACTCAATTGCAAACACATCGGAAGAAAATAAATCGAACATAAACACAGTTGTTTAACGGGAAAGGTTAAAGCTAAAAACCCCAACTATCATATATTATGTATATCAATGGATCATGTAATGATATCATACAAATCTTAGTACATCAAGCTCTCAGTACAATCAACAATCATTACACACTGTCATGCAGAAATTTGCATATCTATGCACCAATGTCTTGCCTACTGACAACCTGCCTCCACTGCGTAATCCCTGCTGAATAAGACCCCTGAATGAATTTGAATTTTCCTTTCCTTGACTGTGAATTCTCATTGGCAAATCCAATTTGTTTTAGATGCATTGAATGCATCACTACAGTCACAACGAATAGTCCATCTCACCCTTTCACCTATCTCTCCACTGGAACTGACATGCAAGTAGTTAACTGCTGTATTTGTTCAGTTTTTAGTGAGTTATTAGTTGTGAATTAATTAAATAATTAATTCACTAAACTCTCACTAGTGTATCTATCAGTTAGACTAGAAACAACTAGCTCAACTGAGTTTAACTCACTTAACTGAGTTAAACTAAATAACATCTCCCATAACTACTCTCCAACTCTGTCATAACTTTGCCACTGCAATTCTAATAGAGTCCTCCATGCATGAGCCACCAATAACCCTAGGAATTGCGTAATTCCTTCAGCCCACTGATTTTCCAAATATGTTCACTGAAACAAAGTGCTCCAAGAGAATAAGTTGATATTTATTGTCGGATTATTATTAAGGGCTAATAATAATCGACATGCATCTATTTTTAGATTGACGATCTATAAATAGACTTCGCCCAATATTCTAAAAATAGAATTTCATCTATTTTTCACATTTGACCAACCATCTACAAATAGCATCCTGCAACTTATAGAATATTCTCACCATGTCTAAAAATAGACATACACCTAAAAATAGCCTGCGGGCCCCACTTAGTCAAGGTGCTTACTTTTCACTAAGCTCATCATCTTGTTGAATCTCAACACTCCCTCTCAACAAGATAAGAATTATCCTTCACCCCGATCCTACCTCTATGGTATTCAAATTTTCTCCTGCTGAGCGTCTTCGTCAGAATATCTGCATCCTGATCTTCCGTAGGAATGTACTGAAGCAACATGATCTTCCGCTGCACACAATCTCTGACATGATGATACCAGATATCAATATGTTTAGATCTATCATGAAACACAGGATTAACTGAGAGTTTAATGCAACTCTAATTATCACAATGTATCATTGTAGGATCTAAATAAGAACCGAACAAACCGACCAAGATCTTCCTCATCCAGAAAGCCTCACATGCAACTTGACTTGTTGCCATGTATTCTGCTTCCGCTGAACTGAGTGCCACGGATCTTTGTTTCCTATTGTACTGATCCAGATTTATGCAGGAACGCAACAGAATAAACATATAACCATAAATACATAGATGCAGTGGAAATAACATTTCATTTCATTAATATCAAAGAACTAAAATTTGCTTACAGACAGAATGGAAATAAAACTAGCAAGGGCGCTGGTAGCTATCTCTGAGAAGAGATGTGGCGGCTACAGGCCTCTGAACTGAGTCCTTGGCTCTGAGTCGCCATGCCTTGGCTCTGTCCTTTATTCTGTGGTTTGGGAGCACCTTTCCCTTGCTTTTGATTCGCAGATCCAAAGTCTCGCTTCTTCTGTTTGAATTTATGCTCAATCTTGGCAGCATACTGGTATGTCGTACCAAGCGAGGAGATGTCGAGGAACTCCATTTCCTCCTAAATGTATCTATGCAGACAACTACGATACTTTAGCACTAGATGTTTCTCTGAATATTTGATACCCAACTTGGTGCGCAGGGTATGGAACAAATTTGTTAGCTCATGCACGTCTTGATCCCTTTGTTGTTGCAGCATGGTCCATTGTATGTACTTGTCCTCGTAGCTCCCCACGAGATAGTATTGTTCCTTGATGGCATCTCGGAAATAATTCCAAGTGGGTACGATTGAGAACAGAGAGGGTTCTGTCTCATCCTTTTTCTCATAGTGGGTTTCCCACCAGTCCTTGACATGGGGGGCAACTTTGAGGAGTGAAAAAATAATCTTCTCCCTGTCGGAAAAGTCATGAACTGAGAAATATCCTTCTAATAGATTCAACCATCTATCTACGACATCTGCATCTATTTGACCCTCAAATATGGGAATGTCAAAATTTACTTGTACCTTAAAAGGAGTTGCACCTCCAGAGAGGTTGCTGGATGTAGAAGCGCTGCTAGTGGGGAGCCGTTGAAGGATCTGGGAAACGTTATCCATCATCGCGTTCCTTTGTTTTTCGAGGGCCTCGTCAAGAAATATTTTGATAGGATGTGTTGCTCCCTCATCTTATTTTCGTCCCCCATGGGCATCCGTCAGGGTTTGCGAGGCTGATCTTGCAAAGGTTCCACCAGATCGAGCCCTAACTCCTTATATCCCGACCTCGTTGGGGACATACAAAGAAGGATCGAGCAAAATCAAACCACTCTGATACCACTGATCCAGATTTATGCAGGAACGCAACAGAATAAACATATAACCATAAATACAAAGATGCAGCGGAAATAACACTTCATTTCATTAATATCAAAGAATTGAAATTTGCTTACAGACAGAAAAGAAAATAAAACTAGCTAGGGCGCTGGTAGCTATCTCTGAGAAGAGATGTGGAGACTACAGGCCTCTGAACTGAGTTACAATGAGGCTCGAGGGCCTATTTATTATTTATAAACAGTGGGAAATCCTAAATAGCCAAAAATCTAACCCTCGGAGATGAAGCGCCCAAACTATGGGCCCCATTTGGGTAAATTAGTGTTTCAACTTCCCAGGGACGTAACTTTGGCATACGATCTTCGTTTGATGCGTACCATACCTCGTTAGAAATATCTATCCAAGGACTGCAAATTCCGAGTCATGGACCAATGTTGCTCCCCATTTTCCCAAAAAACATCGTTTAGGGCCTCAAAATGGCTCCGAAAGTTCAGGACCCGAAAAACTGCTAAAAATAGTAAGTTGTGCCGAAACTGAAAAACTAAAAGAGACAATGGTGGGGTCCCAAGTGGAATAGGTGGACGACCACCAATATCCACTTGGATCATGTACCAAGAAACTATTGTAGATCCAATACTGAAAACCCCTCTTGATGTGCTCTTTCTGTCCGTTGGGCTGCTTGCCTAATTTGCATCTGTGAAGCCATGCAACTTCACCTCATCCGTCTGTCTGTACCATAATCCATACTCAGACGTGCCCCTGAGATACCTTAGGACATGCTTGCCTGCCTTCCAAAATAGCTTGGTAGGCTTAACCATCGCTTGAGAAAGCTGGTTCACCGCATAGCATATGTCCGGTCTGGTATTAACTAAATACATGAGCGAACCCACCAACTGTCAATAAATAGTGGCATCCACTACCTCTACTAATGTAGCATCCACTTTCCTCCAATTTCCTAGAAGAGGAGTATCCATGGGCTTGCAGTCCATGTGAAACTTACCAAGTATCTCCCGAGCATACTTGCCTTAAGACACAAATAGTTCACCTTCTCGCTGCCATATTTCCAATCCAATGAAATAATGAAGGAGGCCCAAATCCTTCATCTCAAACTCCTTTGCAATATCTGTCTTGCGTGAATGTATCAACTGCTCATCACCTGTTAGTATTAAATCATCAACATAAAGAACAATTATTAAACGTTTACCCTCCACCACAATTTTGTACAGGTTTGCATCCGCTTCACTCTTGGTGAAGCCAAGTCTAGTGAAATAGTTGTTGATCTATGTGTACCAAGCACATGGTGCTTGCTTCAACCCATACAATGCTCTTTTGAGTCTGCACACACGCGACTCACTGCTGAAGATCTCAAATCCTTCAGGATGCTCAATGTACACCTGTTGAGCCTCAAAATTGTGCTTTCCTTAATTGTGCTTTCCTTCACTTCATTTTACCTCATTTTCCCTTGTCCATTGCTATCTTAGACCCAATTGATCAATGAATATAGTTAAAATTACTTCTAGAATGATTTACATGATCATTATCTGTTAAATTCTGTGATTTTTTCCAAATATAAACATTTTGACCTAACTAGTCAGAATGCACATTCCGTAGCTTAACCGGCGATTCCCGTACCGCTTTCACGTTTGAGTATGTTCCAGGTGGTCTCTTGAGAAAAACCGCATATGGGCATGATCCACGTCATGTCTACATGGTTCGTTGCTCAACATGGAGGAAGAAACAAATTCTGGGTATGGTTTTGAACGTGGGAACACATTTAGGAAGGAAGACTTCTATTAGGACTGTCTCAGTCCATATGTCTTTTCCTCTTCACGCAGCCACTTCAAAGATTCCTAATGTGATTCCGATAAGGAAAGACAGTGTTCCTGAATTGTTACAAGTATTGTTATGTGCATTTGCTTTATAAACACTTGGGAGACCGAGAGCTATGTTAGAGATTTTATGTTAGATTTGATGCTAGATTTTGTTTAGACTCTGTGCTACATTCCTGAAGACGCAGAGTGTTATGTTCAAACTATTTCATCTTTAATGGAGCAGACTGTGTTGTTTTGAAGCGTGATTTAATTTGGAGTTGAATTCCGTCAGGTGGTAGAGGGCCCCTGCCTCTTGCACGGATTTATTTTGCGTAAATTAGATAAGTCTTCTAGCTGCCTTTACGTTTTGCATTTGAATTAATAGTTGTTTTAATTAGCTACTATAGTCGTACTCATTCTAAATCTTCCACAAGAAGACGCTCTTCCAAAAGACTATAATGATGAATGATGAATGACTATAGTATTGTAGGATTAGGAGTTGAATTTATAGTTGTTTTAACTAGCTACTGTAGTTATATTCATTCTAACTCTTCCACAAGAAGACACTCTTCCAAAAGATTATAATGATGAATGATGAATAGCTATAGTACTGTAGGATTTAGTTGTAGTTTTTGCTGTTCACTATCACAGTTACACTTGTTCTAATCACTCTTCCACAAGAAGAAACTCTTCCAAGAAATTCTTAAGAATTTCAAGACATGACCGTGATAATGAATGATTTAGTTGTGTGTTTGTACTAAGTATCATCTCTGTTCTTGCTCTTAAACGCTTTCCCAAGACATCATAATGATGAGTAGGGTATGGATATGATATCTTAGTTTTTCATTTGCTTTCAGTCTATTTGCTTACAATTGCACTCAATTACACAGTCAGAATTGTTCTACCTCTTCCAAAAGAAGGAACTCTTCCAAAATATCACTAATGATTAACAAACAGATTGTGTAACTTCATAGAATAATGCATGTTAGCATAGTTAGAATGCTCTGGAGTTTCATTGCATTTAACTCATGTTCAATTACTTTGTTTCAAGTTTGATGATGACTTATAGTTCAACATTGTTTTAGATTAGTGGCATCTTAAGTTCATTCTTAGATTAACCCATTGCACTTGCACTTCATATTCAAATTGTCATCCATTGCACAATAGATTACTTCAGTTGTTAGGATTAACAAAACAGCCTTCATTATTCACAAACCTCTTCTTGTTCTGAAATCCATAATTGATCTATAACCATAGGAACAGAAGACAACATCATTTTAAGGCCTGAAGTACCTCTGCAATTTCCTCATCATTTCATAAACAGAGCTCTTCCTCAAAAAGACTACTTTGGAAAGAAATCAATAACTTTTGAGTAAAGGTTTTGTGACATTCAATTAAATTGCAGAATAGAGATAGGAACTAATTCTAGAATAGAGAATCTTATGATGATAACAATGATTTTCCTCTAAATATGTTTCAAATCTCTAATCAAGGAAAAAATATTGCATCATTGTAAGTTAGTTGTTTCACTGTTTAGTTAGAGGATTTGCATGCTTAGTGATCATTTCTCAAGTTTAGTTTGTGTTTTGAATCATTTGTTTGAAAGTCATTGTCAAACTTTGCTTTTATTTAGTCATAGTTTAGATTTAGCTTCAGTGTTTCCAATTGCATTTACCATTTGTTATCCATCAATTAGGTTTAAATCTGTTTTTTAATCATCAGCTCATTTCCACTAGCTTTCTAGGCATTTTTCCTGCAAACATAAAACCACCAAAAGACCAAAAACATCATAAATCATCACAAAAGACCAAAAACATCACAAAACACTACACACAACGCATTAGGAAACAAGCACCTAGGTACATACAATACACTTCACTTCAGCAGTTTACAAATCCTGGTTGACAATTAAATGAGCTCAGTTTAGGAGACTAGATTGAGACCAAACATTTTGGCGCCGTTGCCGGGGAAGTGAAAACTAGGTAACCTTTGTTTCTTAACATCCAAAAACAATTTTATGCGTAGGGAGAGAGATTCAAGGGGAATATTTATAAGCAGCAGAGGCAGAAGTTTGATTTCTAGAACACCACTTGTTTCATCTAGATCCAGAACTAGTACACCTTCAACTCAAACCCATCTTCCATCCTCCCTTGATCCTGGACTTCTAGAAGATCTAAGGTCAAATATTCCATTAGAGAAACTTTCTACTTCATCCACTGAACCTGCCATAGAAGAAGATCTAAAAAATCCTGTTAGGAACACAAACCTTTCCACTTCCACAGGAGAGTCAACCATGGCAGAAGAAGGAGGGGGAGGAGTTTTTAATGGAGAACACACATTATTTGGAGGAGGAGGTAGAGGTAGAGGTAGAGGTAGAGGAGAAGGAGGAAGAGGAGAAGGAGGTAGAGGTGCAGATGGAGGAAGAGGTAGAATAGGAAGCTCTTTTGGGTTCCCTATACTTGATGAAGAAACTAATACAACCATGAAAAACATTTCACCCTCTGTCCTTCCAAACTTCTATGGACTTAAAACTGAAGATCCTGAAACTTTCTTATTCGAATTTGAAGTGCTGTGTAGAACCTATGACTACCTACAAGATGCTCAAAAACTGAAATTATTTCCTTCAACTTTGAAGGGAGCAGCATTGAAGTGGTTTATGAGTCTAATCAATAGCTCTATTAGAACATGGGAAGACATGAAACAAGCATTTCTAGAGAGATACTTGGATTATTGTATGCCGGTTAATCATAAGGAAGAAGTGTTCAAGATGTTACAAAAAGAAGATGAAAACTTAGAAGATTTGTTGGAAAGATTTAACTACAACATCAAAAGGGCAAAAATGGAAAATCTAGATCAAGACACCTTAAAAGCTCTTTTGTTGAAAAAAATTAGGGATGAATGGTTGGATATCCTAAATATGATGGGAAAAGGGGATATATCACAACTTACATTACCTGAAATATCTGAGTTATGTATCAACCTTTCCAGAGGGAAATCCAAAATTGTCAAAGGTCCAAGAGATCCTGCTCTTGCAAGGGTAAGTAAATCTGCTTCTGGGACAGTAAGTAGATCAGAAATAGGACACATGCTTGATGATTTTAAGTCTGACATCTTAGGGAGTCTTAGTGAACAAATAGACACCCTCAAGATACAAAACAAGCAAAAGGCTGAATCTGATGCCTTGGCAATCTTTTGTCCCAAATGCAGAAAGAAACATGCCTTAAGAGAATGTCCTTTGGATGTAAAAGTTGTAGAAACCTGTGTCATTTGTTCTGAGAAGCATGAGACCAAGAATTGTCCTTCTCTTCCTGGTCTCAAGGCTGTTTTTCAGGAAGAAACTCCTACAGATTCCACAGAGTCTCTTAATTTTGTATCTAGAAGACCTTGGCAGGGACCTCAAACACAAGGATTCCATGATCAAATGTATAATCAACCTCCACCTTGGAATTCTTGGCAGCAACCTTGGCCCCAATTTCAAAATCAATCTCAATTTTGGGCACAAGGAACACAAAGTCCCTATGGAAGATACTCTCCATACTATCAGTATCCACCATCCTATCCACCATACCCACATTTTTATCCTCAAAATCCTCAACAAAATTTTCCTCAAAATCTTCAACAAAATTTTCAACAAAATCCTCACCAACCACATCAAAATCAACCACTTTCATTACCATTCCCTCAAAAATCAAATCAATTTCCTGCTCAACCCATACCAAACCCCAATAATAAGAACCCTCGTAATACATACATGATAGAAGGCCAACAATTTCCAACTTATTTAATTACTCCTTTAGACCTTAGTGATGTTCAACTGAGGTCTGGAAGAATACTTGAAAAGAGGAAACCTTCTATGATCATACAAGAACAAGATAATTCTGAGGAAGACTCCCTACGGGTGAATAAAAGTCTTGAGGAAGACACATCCTTTCAAGACCCACACATTGAAAAACTAAAACAAAAAGATCCAATAAATCCAACTCCTGTATTAGAGCAACCATCCACATCTACTTCTATACCTCCCTTTCCGGAAAGATTACAAATTGATAAAGGTGTAGAGAAACAGATCATGGTGCCTAATTATGATTTCTTAGATGAATTGAGAAATGTTTGCATTAAAATTCCATTATTGCAAGCCATCAAGGAAATCCAAATTTTAGCCAAAACAATAAAGGAGTTGAGTATGAAGACAACAAGAAAAAGAATAAGAGAAACCAAGAAAATTCAACTGGTAGGACAAATAGCAGACATTATGATGGGCAAGATTACTATTCCAAAGTACCTTGACCCAAGAAATCCAGTTGTCAAAATTCACATCAACGGAATTGAAATTCAAAACACACTCATTGACTTAGGAGCAGCAATAAATATCATGAGTAGACAAATCATGGACAAACTGAAACTTCCTAATCTTCTCTTTACACCCACACTGCTACAATTAGCAGATAGATCGGTAATCAGACCAGATGGGGTAATAGAAGATATTCTAGTGTCCCTAGACTCTTGGGAGTACCCTGTGGATTTCATGATCCTAACTCCGAAGAATAATCTAGGAGGCCATCCTGTTATACTAGGAAGACCTTGGTTGGCTACAGCTGATGCTTTTATTAGTTGTAGGTCTGGTGATATGTATATTTCTGATGGTAGTTCAACAAAGAAATTCACTTTATATCCTCCATCTAGGACAATTACAGATCTAGATGACACTCAATGGATAGAGGATGAAGAAAATTTACAACCACTCTTCACAATTTCAGAAATTAGTGAAGATAATCAAATTCTGAATACTCTAGAAAACTTTGAATCCTCTCTAAAACACAAACATGAATCATTTCAAGAGGGATCCAATATTGAGTTTTTGTCATCTAGGCAGATTTCTCTTCATTCTATGGACAAATTTGGCAGCTCTACAAGTGAAATTTTTCCAGGCAAAATCTTGAACATAAACAAAAACCTAGAAAAATCTCAACAAGAAGAGTTAGTCAAAGTATTACAGAGACATTCTTCTGCATATGCATGGGAATACACTGACATGAAAGGGATAAGTCCTAAGACTTGTACTCATCACATCTATATAGAGGCAAATTTCAAACCAATCAGACAGCCTCAAAGACGGATGAATCCAAATCTTAGGGAAATTGTCAAGGAAGAATTACAAAAATTGTTAAATGTTAATTTCATCTATCCTATTTCAGATAGTCAGTGGGTTTCTCCTTTGGTGATTGTGCCTAAGAAAAATGTAAAATGGAGGGTGTGTGTTGACTACCGAGAACTGAATAAAGCTACTCTTAAAGACCATTTTCCCTTACCTTTCATAGATCAAGTATTAGATACACTAGCAGGTAAAAAGTACTTTTCATTCCTAGGTGGGTTTAGTGGTTACAATCAAATCCAAGTAGCACTTGAAGACCAAGATAAAACCACATTTACTTGTCCTTGGGGTACCTATGCCTACCGAGTATTGCCATTTGGATTATGCAATGCACCCGCAACATTCCAAAGGGCAGTATTAGGAATTTTTTCTGATCTAATACATGACTGTGTAGAGGTGTACATGGATGATTTCACAGTTTATGGGGACACATTTGAAGAGGCTTTGGAAAACCTGGAAAAAGTCTTAAAAATATGTCAAGAAGCAAACATTTCTCTTAGTCATGAAAAATGTTTTATGATGTTTACTGAAGGTATTGTTTTAGGACACCACATTTCGGGGGATGGGATTAGAGTTGATGAGGCGAAAGTTGAACTTATTTCTAACCTATCCATTCCAAGTTGTCAAAGAGATGTTAGAATTTTTCTAGGATTTACAGGGTACTATCGAATATTTATAGAAAATTTCACCAAAATAGCATCTCCACTCTTCAAATTACTCACCAAAGATTGTGAATTTAAGTGGACTTCTGATTGCCAGTTAGCTTTTGAAACCCTGAAAACCAAAATTTCTGAAACACCTATATTAAGGGGACCTAACTGGAAGTTACCTTTTCATATCTCGACAGATGCTTCCGATACAGCTCTAGGAGCAGTATTGGGACAGAAAGATTTGATTCCCTATGCCATCTATTATACCAGTAAAAATTTGACTCCTGCAGAGTTAAACTATACTGTAACTGAAAAAGAGTTTTTAGCTGTTGTTCATGCCATAAACAAATTTAGATACTATATAACAGGCTATGAAACTTTTGTTCACACTGATCATTCTGCAATTAGATATTTAATGAACAAATCAATCACTAATGGCAGAGTTATAAGATGGTTGTTACTATTGCAAGAATTTAACATTACTATTCTAGATAGGCCTGGAAAACAAAACACTGTGGCTGATTTCCTGTCTAGAATCCAAAATATCAAAGATGACACTCCGGTTGAAGATAAATTTCCTGATGAATATCTTTTTGCAATCTCTACTCAAACTCCATGGTTTGCTGATATTGCCAATTATTTAGTTTCAGGAAAATTTCCTTCAATTATGAATGCAAGGGATAAAAGAAAAATCATTAATGATAGTGCAAGATATTCATGGGTCGCAAATGAGTTGTACAAGACAGGTTCAGATTTGATCATTAGAAGGTGTGTTCGTGAAGATGAGATGCCTGAAATTCTCAAGGCATGTCATGATGAACCTTGTGGCTGACACTTTGCAGATAAGAGGACAGCCTATAAGATCCTTAATTTAGGATATTATTGGCCATCTTTGTTTAAAGATGCAAGGGAGTATGTCAAAAGGTGTGACAGTTGCCAAAGGGTAGGGAAACCTTCTCCTTCAGGTGAGATTCCATTACAACCTCAGGTACACATTGAACCTTTTGAAAAATGGGCTTTGGATTTTGTAGGACCCATTAGTCCTCCATCAAGACAAAAGAAATATATATTAGTTTTCACTGATTATGTTACTAAGTGGGTAGAAGCTAAACCATTACTTGTTGCTAATGAATCATCTGTAGTTACTTTTCTTTTTGAGGATATTTTTACTCGTTTTGGTGTCCCAAGGGAAATTGTTATAGATCAAGGAGTTCAATTTACATCAAGACTAGTGGAGCAAATGATGGAGAAGTACAAAATTAGACATAGAACATCTACTCCTTATCATCCACAAGCAAATGGTCAAGTGGAATCTACTAATAAAGTCATTGAAGGAATCATAACAAAGACTGTTCATCTACATAGAAGAGATTGGGTAGATAGGCTTCCTGAAGCCTTGTGGGCCTATAGAACTACATGGAGAAACACAACAGGCCATACTCCTTATGAGCTTGTTTATGGAAAGCAAGTTTTGTTTCCCATAGAGTTCCAAATTCAAAACTTCAAGATGGCAGTTCAGCTAGGACTTGATCTAACGGAGGCACAAAAGCATAGACTAGAGCAAATTAATGAATTGGATGAGATCAGACAAGATGCAGTTCAGAAAACAAGTCTAGTCCAACAACAAAGGGCTAGATGGCATGACAAGTACATCAAAGAGAAGAAATTTAAAGAGGGAGACTGGGCTCTCTTGTTTGATTCAAAATTCAAGGATTTTCAAGGGAAATTTCAGACACATTGGCTTGGGCCATATGAAATTGTTCGAATTTTTGATAATGGGGCAGTAAAAATTAGAACTATAGATGAAGAAGAGGTCACTTTTCTTGTGAATGGTCATAGACTGAAGTTATACCACAAGCCACTCTCAAGAGAAGAGTTTGTCAAGAAGTTCCAAGAAGACAATGATGTGAAGTTAATGAAGAAGAGTCTCTCTTCTTCATCAACTTGATTAAATTTTCTGAAGCATTTCTCTTCTAAAAAATAAAATAAAATAAAAAAAATAAAATAAAATAAAGGTATAAACATGAAAACCAATCATTGATTGGCATGTTTATACATAAAAGATAGGGTGAAAATCAGAGTCTCTCTGACAATCTAACTTTTCCCATTTTTGTTTTTACAAGCAGCTGTTACAAAAATCATAAGTTCAGTTCCATAGTGCTTATGATTCATTTCATTTCATTTCACTCCATCCACTTATTCATCCATACTCCATTTCATTCCACCATTCATCTTTCACTCCATTCCACATTTCATTCATCTCATTTCATCCTCCATCCATCTCATTTTCATGACAAAATACAAAATTTGATGTCTTACTATAAGTGAATAAAACATGTCATGAATTGCAGTACAATTCTTATGTTCTTTCACTCCATTTCATAAACTGAATCCATTCCATTTCATCATCCACTTCATACATATCATAATCCATCATCCATTTTCATTCATACCACATAACATTTCACCCATATTCCAAAAACACTCCATTTTCATGATTAAAGTGCTCTACAGGAACATTCTGCAGCTCAGTAGACATTCTGCAGCTGATCAACCTTTCTGCAGCCAGATAGTCTTTCCGCAGCTACAAACCCTGAAGGCATCAACCAGCAGACATTAGAATTGCAACAAAAGTGACCCAGTGTATCCATGAATCAAAAGCATCAAGAAAATTATGAAGACTCCTCCAAAGGTGAACAAGAAGACAAAGGCTACAAAAATCAAATGAAAGGAAGAGGTAACAAGTTTAAATTATAATGGCATTTCATAAAAGTTTAGCATAGTTTAGTTATGGATTGTTCGAAAAGGTTGTTTTAATTGTTTTTATTGATCAATACCAACAAACCCTCTACAGACTTTGGATTAAAAATCTTCCATTTCAAATTTCATATCCGATATCATTTAAGCGGTTAAAAAATGGCCGAGGTATTTGAATTCTCCACGTCTCTTAACCAAATCATTCAATGATGATTTCCTCTGCCGTCGTAAAATCCTCCGCCGTCTCTTCAATCATTAATACATTCCCTCCACCTCACTCCACTACTTCATTCCGTGACCACTGCCATAACTTCATTCTGTAGCCGGCATTCCATTCCGAAGACAGAGATATTATTATCACCGAGAGCAGAGCCAAAGGATATTAGTTTGAATAGCGTTGAGCATTGTAAACTCAGAGCAGAGCAAAAGAGTAAATTTGGAAGCATAACAGCGTGAGAATTTGAAGCCATTTGATTCCGTGGGTATACAAAGTATCACTGTGGCAGAGTTTGAGCATTTTTACTATAAACACAGAAGTGTAGCAGTGTGGAGTTTGAAGTCTTTTGTCACTAGGAGACAGAGGTGTTGCAATGTTGAAATCGAAACCATTTTCTACCAGAGACTGAGGTGTTGCAGTGATTGAAATTGAAACCTTTTGCTACCAGAGATAGAGGTGTTGCAGTTTTGAATTCGAAACTATTTGCTACCAAGAGCCAGAGGTATTGCAGTGAAGAAGTTGAAGCCAGTTGTCACTGTCAAACAGAGACATATCAGTCCAAAGTTCAATTGTCAACAGAGGCATATCAACCCGAGGTTTTGAAGTTGTTGCCACTATAAATCATAGGTATGTCATTCCAAAGTTGAAGCCATTTCCATTCAGAACTTAAAGCTATTTCAATCCGAAAGTGAAAGTCATTGTTTTTGTGGATAGAAGAGTGTTAATTTGAATATTGAAGAAGAAATCATGGGTTTCATTGTAAGGACTGAACCAGTGGGTTCAAAATATTTAGAAGGCTACCCACAATGCAAATAAATGTTACAACAAATAGGATGGCTTCAATTTTTGGAGAAATTTAATGGCTTCCACAAGGAAGTCACTAAAACATTTGCAAGATCATTTCAAGGAACCGAAGTTGAAGTAGGTGATGTAAAATTTACTGTCACTGAAGTTTTCATTGCAGAGGCTACAGGATTACTCAGAACTGGAGAGAGATGGTTTAAAAATAGATAATTTCACAATGACTCCTGGAAACAAATTTTAAAATCACCAAATATGGATGTCAAAGTATTCAAGAAAGGAATTCCCAGTTCTGCATTGAAAAACAAATGGAGAAACATACTACTTCTTTTGCAAAAATTTGTTACATGTGAGGGTAGATATGGGACATTTTATGTCTACCACATTAGACTAATGATGCATTTTCTGGGGGAAGACTTAAACCTACCATATTTCTTGCATCAAAGTCTGAAGAAGATGGCTTCCTGTGTTCATAGAAGAGTTCAATTTTTAGAGACAACCCTATATCATCATGGTTTGGTCAAAATTTTGATTGAGCATCATCTAGCTAAAAAAAATGATACATGGGACGATTTCTTAATAAGAAATCATTTTGAAGAAGCAAAAGAACCATCACCTGAACCACAGCCTACAAAGAGAAGTAGGAAATGGAGGGCTTCAAAAGTTGAAATTGACAAACCAGTCCAAGAGAGCAGTGAGGAAATCATTTTAGAGAAGTTGACTCGAATCAAGAGGCAACTTAAGGAAGAGAAGGTAATCAAGGAATCTACCACAGAGAAAGGAGAGGGATCCTCTCAGCCTAGGAGAAGCCACAGATTAAAGGGAAAACTGAAGAAAAAACTAATCAAACAAACAGGGGTAATCAATATAGAAGATGAAGAAACATCCATGGAAGAAGATGTTGAAGAGGAATTTTATGAAGGAAACCCTGAAATTGACCCTGCTCAACAGGAAATTTATGACTATGTGGAAACTTTGGAGAGGAGAGCTTCAGAAAGCAGAGAGAGAACCCCCAGTCCTCCACTGTCTGAAATAGATATATTAAGAAGGGATAGGTATGAGTTGGAATTACTGAATAGACACATCAAAAATGAGAATGAAATTCTCAAAGATCAAATCAAGCTCAAAACTGATATGAACTCAACCTTATCCCTGCATATAGACAAAGTGGAGAGGACCAATGAGAAGTTGAAGACAAGGAACAAAAAGCTAATCAAGGCACTCACCAACCTAAGGTTCAAACTTGTTATCAGAAAACCCAGAAGATCTCTAGCTTCCAGACAAAGGACAAGGAGAGGACTAGATGTCCTTGCAGAAGCCTCTGAATTCATAGGATAATTTGCATGAGGACATGCAAAGAGACAACAGTGGGGGTATGTTGAGCCTCAAAATTGTGCTTTCCTTCACTTCATTTTACCTCATTTTCCCTTGTCCATTGCTATCTTAGACCCAATTGATCAATGAATATAGTTAAAATTACTTCTAGAATGATTTACATGACTGACTTGTTAAATTTTGTGATTTTTGCCATTAGAAAGCATTTTGACCGGAACTAGCTGCAGAATGCAGACATTCCGTAGCTAACCGGCGATTCTGCAGCTGCCTTCATGTTTGAGTATGTTCCAGGTGGCCTCTTGAGAAAAACCGCATATGGGCATGATCCACGTCATGTCCACATGGTTCGTTGCTCATCATGGAGGAAGAAACGAATTCTGGGTATGGTTTTGAACGTGGGAACACATTTAGGAAGGAAGACTTCTATTAGGACTGTCTCAGTCCAGATGTCTTTTCCTCTTCATGCAGCCACTTCAAAGAGTCCTAACGTGATTCCGATAAGGAAAGACAGTGTTCCTGAATTGTTGCAATTATTGTTATGTGCATTTGCTTTATAAAGACTTGGGAGACCGAGAGCTAGGTTGGAGATTTTATGTTAGATTTGATGCTAGATTTTGTTTAAACTCTGTGCTACATTTCTGAAGACGCAGAGTGTTATGTTCAAACTATTTCATCTTTAATGGAGCAGACCGTGTTTTTCTGAAGCGTGATTTAATTTGGAGTTGAATTCCGTCAGGTGGTAGAGGGCCCCTGCCTCTTCCACAGATTTATTTTGCATAAATTAGATAAGTTTCCTAGCTGCCTTTACGTTTTGCATTTGAATTAATAGTTGTTTTAATTAGCTACTGTAGTCGTACTCATTCTAACTCTTCCACAATAAGATGCTCTTCCAAAAGACTATAATGATGAATGTTGAATGACTATAGTATTGTAGGATTAGGAGTTGAATTATAGTTGTTTTTAATTAGCTACTGTAGTTATATTCATTCTAACTCTTCCACAAGAAGACACTCTTCCAAAAGATTATAATGATGAATGATGAATAGCTATAGTACTGTAGGATTTATTGTAGTTTTTGCTTTTCACTATCACAGTTACACTTGTTCTAATCACTCTTCCACAAGAAGAAACTCTTCCAAGAAATTCTTAAGAAGTTCAAGACATGACCGTGATAATGAATAATTTAGTTGTGTGTTTGTACTAAGTATCATCTCTGTTCTTGCTCTTAAACGCTTTCCCAAGACATCATAATGACGAGTAGGGTATGGATATGATATCTTAGTTTTTCATTTGCTTTCAGTCTATTTGCTTACAATTGCACTCAATTACACAGTCATAATTGTTCTACCTCTTCCAAAAGAAGGAACTCTTCCAAAATATCACTAATGATGAACAAACAGATTGTGTAACTTCATAGAATAATGCATGTTAGCATAGTTAGAATGCTCCGGAGTTTCATTGCATTTAACTCAAGTTCAATTACTTTGTTTCAAGTTTGATGATGACTTATCGTTCAACATTGTTTTAGAGACAACCCTATATCATCATGGTTTGGTCAAAATTTTGATTGAGCATCATCTAGCTAAAACAAATGATACATGGGACGATTTCTTAATAAGAAATCATTTTGAAGAAGCAAAAGAACCATCACCTGAACCACAGCCTACAAGAAGAAGTAGAAAATGGAGGGCTTCAGAAGTTGAAATTGACAAAACAGTCCAAGAGAGAAGTGAGGAAATCATTTTAGGAAAGTTGACTCAAATCAAGAGACAACTTAAGAAAGAAAAGGTAATCAGGAAATCTGCCATGGAGAAAGGAGAGGGATCTTCTCAGCCTAGAAGAAGCCACAGACTAAAGGGGAAACTGAAGAAAACACTAATCAAACAAACAGGGGTAATTAATATAGAAGATGAGGAAACATCCATTGAAGAAGATGTTGAAGAGGATTTTAATGAAGGAACCCCTGAAATTGACCCTGCTCAACAAGAAATTTATGACTATGTGGAAACTTTGGAAAGGAGAGCTTCAGAAAGCAAGGAGAGAACCCCCAGTCCTCCACTGTCTGAAATAGATATATTAAGAAGGGATAGGTATGAGTTGGAATTATTGAATAGACACATCAAAAATGAGAATGAAATTCTCAAGGATCAAGTCAAGCTCAAAACTGATATGAACTCAACCTTATCCCTGCATATAGACAAAGTGGAGAAGACCAATGAAAAGTTGAAGACAAGGAACAAAAAGTTGATCAGGGCACTCACCAACCTAAGGTTCAAACTTGTTATCAGGAAACCCAGAAGACCTCTAGCTTCCAGACAAAGGAGAAGGAGAGGATTAGATGTCCTTGCAGAAGCCTCTGAGTTCATAGGATAATTTGCATGAGGACATGCAAAGAGACAGCAGTGGGGGTATGTTGAGCCTCAAAACTATGCTTTCCTTCACTTCATTTTACCTCATTTTCCCTTGTCCATTGCTATCTTAGACCCAATTGATCAATGAATATAGTTAAAATTACTTCTAGAATGATTTACATGACTGACTTGTTAAATTTTGTGATTTTTGCCATTATAAAGCATTTTGACCGGAACTAGCTGCAGAATGCAGACATTCCGTAGCTAACCAGCGATTCTGCAGCGGCCTTCATGTTTGAGTATGTTCCAGGTGGCCTCTTGAGAAAAACCGCATATGGGCATGATCCACGTCATGTCTACATGGTTCGTTGCTCATCATGGAGGAAGAAACGAATTCTGGGTATGGTTTTGAACGTGGGGAACACATTTAGGAAGGAAGACTCCTATTAGGACTGTCTCAGTCCAGATGTCTTTTCTTCTTCACGTAGCCACTTCAAAGAATCCTAACATGATTTGGATTAGGAAAGACAGTGTTCCTGAATTATTGTAATTATTGTTACGTGCATTTGCTTTATAAACTCTTGGGAGACCGAGAGCTAGGTTGGAGATTTTATGTTAGATTTTCTGCTAGATTTTGTTTAAAACTCTGTGTTACATTCCTGAAAACGCAGAGTGTTATGTTCAAACTATTGCATCGTTAATGGAGCAGACAAAGTTATTTTGAAGGCGTGATTTAATTTGGAGTTGAATTCCGTCAAGTGGTAGAGGGCCCCTGCCTCTTGCACGGATTTATTTTGCGTAAATTAGATAAGTTTCCTAGCTGCCTTTACGTTTTGCATTTGAATTAATAGTTGTTTTAATTAGCTACTGTAGTCGTACTCATTCTAATTCTTCCACAAGAAGATGCTCTTCCAAAAGACTATAATGATGAATGTTGAATGACTATAGTATTGTAGGATTAGGAGTTGAATTTATAGTTGTTTTAACTAGCTATTGTAGTTATATTCATTCTAACTCTTCCACAAGAAGACACTCTTCCAAAAGATTATAATGATGAATGATGAATAGCTATAGTACTGTAGGATTTAGTTGTAGTTTTTGCTATTCACTATCACAGTTACACTTGTTCTAATCACTCTTCCACAAGAAGAAACTCTTCCAAGAAATTCTTAGGAAGTTCAAGACATGACTGTGATAATGAATGATTTAGTTGTGTGTTTGTACTAAGTATCATCTCTGTTCTTGCTCTTAAACGCTTGCCCAAGACATCATAATGACGAGTAGGATATGGATATGATATCTTAGTTTTTCATTTTCTTTCAGTCTATTTGCTTACAATTGCACTCAATTACACAGTCAGAATTGTTCTACCTCTTCCAAAAGAAGGAACTCTTCCAAAATATCACTAATGATGAACAAACAGATTGTGTAACTTCATAGAATAATGCATGTTAGCATAGTTAGAATGCTCCGGAGTTTCATTGCATTTAACTCAAGTTCAATTACTTTGTTTCAAGTTTGATGATGACTTATCGTTCAACATTGTTTTAGATTAGTGGCATCTTAATTTCATTCTTAGATTAATCCATTGCACTTGCACTTCATATTCAAATTGTCATCCATTGCACAATAGATTACTTCAGTTGTTAGGATTAACAAAACAACCTTCATTATTCACAAACCTCTTCTTGTTCTGATATCCATAATTGATCTATAACCATATGAACAGAAGACAACATCATTTTAAGGCCTGAAGTACCTCTGCAATTTTCTCATCATTTCATAAACAGAGCTCTTCCTCAAAAAGACTACTTTGGAAAGAAATCAATAACTTTTGAGTAAAGGTTTTGTGACATTCAATTAAATTGCAGAATAGAGATAGGAACTAGTTCTAGAATAGAGAATCTTATGATGATAACAATGTTTTTCCTCTAAATATGTTTCAAATCTCCAATCAAGGACAAAATATTGCATCATTTTAAGTTAGTTGTTTCACTGTTTAGTTAGAGGATTTGCATGCTTAGTGATTAGTTCTCAAGTTTAGTTTGTGTTTTAAATCATTTGTTTGAAAGTCATTATCAAGATTTGCTTTTATTTAGTCATAGTTTAGATTCTGCTTCAGTGTTTCCAATTGCATTTGCCATTTGTCATTCCATCAATTAGGCTTAACTCTGTTTTTAACCACCAGCTTCTTTCCATTAGCTTTCTAGGCATTTTCCTGCAAACCTAAAACCACCAAAAGACCAAAAACATCATAAATCATCACAAAAGACCAAAAACATCATAAACACTACACACAACGCGTTAGGAAACAAGCACCTAGGTACATACAGTACACTTCACTTCAGCAGTTTACAAATCCTGGTTTTAGGAGACTAGATTGAGACCAAACAACACCTCTTCCTCAATGATCCCATTAAGGAACATAGTCTTCACATCCATCTGATGAATGTGCCAACCCATCTGCGCTGAGAGAGAAAGGATGGTCCTTATGGAAGAATACCATGCGACAGGTGCAAAGGTTTCTTCATAATCAATCCCCTCGATCTGTGAGAATCCCCGAGCAAGAAATCTTGCCTTATACTTCTCAACGCTCCCATCATTAGCTTGCTTTACCTTGTAGATCCATCTTGATCCTACAACTGATTTACCCATTGGCCTTGGAATAATTCCCCCAAGCATTGTTTCTGAAAATGGAGTCATACTCCTCCACCATAGCATCTACCCATGTGGGCTCCTGCACTGCTTCTTCAAAAGAAGATGGCTTTGTCACAATACACTTGCTCATAAGAGCCATGTATCCAGTAAATTGGTCAGGTGACTGTCTCTGTCTATGTTGTGATGTAGGGACTCCTACATTCTATGCCGCATCAAGCTTCAGTCTCTCAGCTTCTGTGGTACGCTTTCTGCCAGTTATGATGTTTGGTTCTGCATGAGTGGAATCCTCCACTCCATTCACTTCCTCCTGTGGCTGATCCACATCTCGAGACTCATCTTTCGGAACAAGCAGTTCCTCCTCTTCATGCAAGTCTATGATCCGGATTTTATGCAAGAACGAAACATAATACAGATATAACCATAAGCACAGAGATGCAGCGGAAATAATGCTTCATTTTATTAATAAATCAATGACAGAAATATGCTTACATACATAATGGAAATAAAATAGCTAGGGTGCTGGTAGCGAATCTCTGAGAAGAGATGTGGTGGCTACAGACCTCTGAACTGCTTTACAATGAGGCGCGAGGGCCTATTTATTATTGAGAAACAATGGAGAACCCTAAACATCCCAAAAACCTAACCCTAGGAGATGAAGCTCCAAAACTATGGGCCCCGTTTGGGTAAATTGGTGTTTCAACTTCCCAAGGACGTAACTTTGGCATACTATCTTTGTTTGACGCACTCAATAGCTCATTAGAAAGATCTATCCGAGGACTATAACTTTTGAGTGAGCAACATCAATCTATGACCCATGTTGCTCCTCGTTTTCCCAAAAATCGTCGTTTAGGGCCTCAAAACGGCTTTGATAGTTCAAGACCCGAAAAACTGCTATAAATAGTAAGTTGTGTTGCAACTTAAAAACTGAACGAACTGATGTTGGGGGTTCAAATGGAATAGGTGGGTGGCCACCAATATCCACTTGGATCATTAAGGCCCCAAAACAGCTCCGGGAGTGCAGGACCCGAAAACCTGCTAAAAATAGTAAGTGGTGTTGAATGTGAAAAGCTGCAAGAATTGATGGTGGGTCCAGAGTCCAAATGAACATGGGTGTACATCGATATCCACCGGATCATTCCTCCCTCCTTAGAAGAAATGGGCCCCATTGCGGCCAGAGATCCTCCTCCAGATGAAGTAAATTTTGTCGAACTGGCAGGCGTGATTTGTCAGGATGTTGCGGACTTGTGGGCGGACGTTTGGTATGCGTTATAAATTTGCTTTACGCCCGAGATGACATGTGGATTCTGTATGTGTATTTACAGGAGGTATGGTAACATCAGGCGGCGGTGCGTTGGGGGTCAGATCAATAGAGTTCTTGTCCTGACAGTGTAGAGGAACCTCTGTGAATGAGGAGAAAATGTCCTCGTATTCCTCCATGAATTTTTCCATCTGCTGCAGCCGTGTAGGGGAGCCCTGTTTCGAGGTTGTGGCCACAATATTCTTCTTTCCCTGTGAGCGAGTTGTAAGGAAAATGAATTTCCTAGTTTGGGAAACAATCTTACTGCGTTTTTTTGCAATATTCAAAGAGATGACAGGAAGCGATACTACCTCCGGTATCCTGTACAAGTTATTTCCTAAAGTAATAATAACAGCACGAGGCCTAGAATCATACACAACATGTCACCTCCACAAGTATGGTTGGCCCAATAATACATCAGCTACATCAAGAGGAGCAATATCACACAATACCTCATCTGTGAATGGCTTGATGTCGTACCAAGGCGTATTGTCGCGATGATATCTCTCTGGCAGCTACCCGATGGCATATGGTTGTGGTGTTCTATAGTCGTAGCGAGCCGCTTCACGACGTCTGCTGAAATGAGGTTCTTTTGGCTTCCGATATCGACGAGAAACTGCAGCGGAGAACCCTTCACCCACATCTGCGACTGGAAGAGGCGCTCCCCCTCCTCTGGATCCTCTGGACCCTCCTTCTGGATCTTGGTGGTGGCAACAATGGCACTGGGATCCGCATCAATGATATGCTTCCCTTTGTCATTGCCTTTGTCTGGTTCTAACTCAGGATCAGAAAATGCATCTGATTCGGGTGCCTTTAGTTCGGCCACCAAAGACTGTTTGGCCCGACACTCGTTTGTGTTGTGAGTGGGGCTGTTATGAAATTCACACCACTTCCCTGTGTCCTTCTTTGGATTTGTGGTGTTGTTCTGAGTCGCATTGCTTTGGCCTTGCCCCTTGTTCTTCGGTTCGGGGGCACCTTTCGGATTCGTAGATCCAAAGTCTCGCTTCTTCTGCTTAAATTTCTGCTCGATCTTGGCGGCATATCGATATGCCGTGCCAAGCTATGTAATGTCGAGGAACTCCATTTTCTCTTGAATGTGTTTGTGTAGACAGCCGCGGTACTTGAGCACCAAATGTCTCTTTGAATCTTTAATACCCAACTTTGTGCGCAGGGTATGGAACAGATTCGTCAGTTCGTGCACATCTTGATCCTTTTGTTGCCGCAACGTGGTCCATTGGATGTATTTGTCTTCATAGCTCCCCACGGGGTAATATTGTTCCTTGATGCCATCTCGGAACGAATTCCAAGTGGGTGTGGCTGAGAACAAATAGGGTTCCCCTTCGCCCTCTTGCTCACGGTAGGTTTCCCACCAGTCTTTGACATGGGGGGCAGCTTTGAGGAGTGCAAAAATAATCTTTTCTCGGCCAGAGAAGTCATGGACCGAGAAATACCCTTCCAACAAATTTAACCATCTGTCTACAGCGTCTGCATCTATTTTTCCTTCAAATAAAGCAACCATCTCCCTATACCCTCGAAGGGAGTGGCACCCGCAGTGGTCAAGGTATACGCCGTAGGTGGGCAGTCGTTGAAGGATCTGAGCAAAGTTATCCATCATCATGTTCCTTTTTTTCTCGAGGGCCTCCTTGAGAAATATTTTGATAGGATCTCCTGCTCCCTCGTCTTTCTTTTCTTCCGCCATGGGAGGTCGTCGAGGTTTGCGAGGCTGATATTGCAAGGGTTCAACCAAATCAAGCCCTAACTCCTTATACCCTGACCGCGTTGGGGACATGCAAAGAAAAACAAAGAAAGAGCAGACCGCTCTAATACCACTCATCCGGATTTTATGCAGGAACGCAACAGAATACAAATATAACTATAAGCACAGAGATGCAACGGAAATAATGCTTCATTTTATTAATAAACAAATGACAGAAATATGCTTACAAACATAACGAAAATAAAATAGCTAGGGTGTTGGTAGCGAATCTTTGAGAAGAGATGTGGTGGCTACAAACCTCTGAACTGTGTTACAATGAGGCTCGAGGGCCTATTTATTATTGAGAAACAATGGAGAACTCTAAACGTCCAAAAACCTAACCATAGGAGATGAAGCGCCAAAACTATGGGCCCCGTTTGGGTAAATTGGTGGTTCAACTTCCCGGGGACGTAACTTTGGCATCCGATCTCCATTTGATGCGCTCAATAGTTCGTTAGAAATATCTATTCGAGGAATACAAATTTTGAGTGAGCAACATTGGTCTATGACCGTGAGCAACATTGGTCTATGACCCATGTTGCTCCCAGTTTTCCCAAAAACATCGTTTAAGGCCTCAAAACGGCTCCAGAAGTTCAGGCCCCGAAAAACTGCTAAAAATAGTAAGTTGTGCTGCAACTTAAAAACTGAACAAACTAATGGTGGGGGTTCAAATGGAATAGGTGGGTGGCCACCAATATCCACCTGGATCAATAAGGCCCCAAAACAGTTCCAAGAGTGCAGGACCCGAAAACCTGCTAAAAATAGTAAGTGGTGCTGAATGTGAAAAGCTGCAAGAATTGATGGTGTGGGTCCAAATGGAATAGGTGGGTGGCCACCGATATCCACCTGGATCAGTCTAGCTCCCTCTCAAGAATAGCTCGTGTTGCACCCATGATCATTTTGTTCTTCCTCTCCGCGACCCATTCTGTTGTGGGTTATGAGGCGCTATGATTTCTCTTCGAACTCCTTCTTTGCGATAGAAGTCTTTGAATTCGTTCGAGATATATTCACCACCATTATCGATATGTAGAGCATTCACTTGCTTCTCCAACTCCTTCTCCACCAATGCTTTAAACTCACAGAAATTTGAGAATTTTTCGCTCTTCTTCTGCATGAAGAAGCTCTAGCATCTACGAGAATAGTCATCAACAAATATAACAGAATAACTGTGTTTTTCTATTGAAGCAACCGAGAATGGTCCACACACGTCTGTGTGAATTCTCTCTAGGATCACTGAAGCATGGTTCTCCTTCTCATGAAAGGTGGTCTTCACAAACTTACCCATAGTACATCCCTTGCACTGATCTGACTGTGCAAGTGTACCCTTGGGAAGTCTAGTAGAAATCTGCTGCAAAATCTTCAAGGCGCCATGGTGAAGATGGCCCAATCTCCTGTGCCATAATTCGCCCTCATCTCGGCTCACCACTTCTTTTGCTTTGCCCATCATTATAGCGTAACCATCTACCTCCAGCTTGTAGAGATTCTTAACTCGAATCCCTATCCTCTTGGTTTGACCTGTTATTTTATGTCGCAGGAAAGATTTTCCCTCGCTGAAAATAACGTCATAACCTCTGTCCTCCAACATTATGACCGAGACCAAGTTCTTCTTCAGACCTAGAACATGCATAACATCTTTCAACATAAATGGTTTACCTAAATCCCTCTCAAAGGTAATGGTTCCAATTTCGGTCGCACTGTATCTACCATCGTCGCCCATCTCTATATGCATTTGGAGATCCTTCTCCTTCAAGTCACTAAACAACTCCTTGTCTCCCGTCATATGGAAGGAAGCACCACTATCAAGATACCACACCGATCCCATTGCACTTGAAACCAAGCATGCGATCAAAGAGAAATCAAGTTCAAATTGCAAGGCTAAGGCCTCTCCAACTGCAGCTCCAGCAACCTTCTTGTTCTTCTTTTTCTATGGGCAGTTAGTGGCGAGATGCCTATGTTCGTGACAGTGAAAACACTTCACCTTGGAAAAATCTAGCTTCTTGCCTTTAGCCTCAGAGTTTGGATGGAATTTCTTCTCTTTCCCTTTCCCTTTCCTTGCTATGGCAGCCAGATCGCAATTCTCTTCATCATCATTCTTCGATGAAGAGCCATCCCTAGTATTCCGCCTTATCTCCTCCTGCATAAGATCCGACCAAAGTCGCTCCCAATCCAGCAGTTTCTCCCATCCATTGACAGAGTCTTCGTAGCTATGCCAACTCTTCGGAAGCCTAAGGAGAGCCAAGCTCACCAAGTCATCATCCAAAACTGTAATCCCCACACTTCCCAGCTCATCCCTACATTGGACAAACTTCGTGAGATATTTTGGAATACTGTCGCCCTTCTCCATTTTGATTTTTCTGAGCTTATCTTTCAGCGCCAACTTCCTATGGTCGCTGCTGCTTTGGAAAATATCTATCAAAGCCTTCCACATTGCGAATGGATTGGCTTTCCTATGAATGCTTGACACAATATGGTCTTTCACACCTTCCAACAGAATTCTTCTTGTCTTCACTATCATCTTTTGCCATGCGTCAAGTAATGTAGCATCGCTAGAAGTACGCTTAGGAACATCGCTATCGATGAACTCCTTCAGTCCATTATCTTCAAGCACCGCCTCCATCCTATCCTTCCAGGCTATGTAATTCGAGATACCCTCAAGGGCATACTCCAATCGCAACCCATTGAAAGACATTTCAATGAATACTCAACTATCGCACCGAGAAATTTCTGCAGCGAATTTGAATTGTCCACCAGCACAAAACTCAACACCTCTTCACAATTGCAATCTCCAGTGATTAACACTGCTCCGATACCATGTAGAAATTTATTAATACTGATGTATTACCAGATTCTCCTGATCTAAAAATATTTATCTTCTTGCTAAATACAGAATCCTTCCACTGTTAATCTTGCGGAAATTAAAACTCAATTGCAAACACATGTGAAGAAAATCAATTGCACATAAACACAGTTGTTTAACGGGAAAGCTTAAAGCTAAAAACCCCAACTATCATATATTATGTATATCAATGGATCATGTAATAATCTCATACAAATATTAGTACATCAAGCTCTCAGTACAATCCCTGCTGAAGAAGACCCCTGAATGAATTCGAATTGGCCTTGACTTGACTGCGAAATCCTCATTGGAAACTCCAATGTGTGTCAGATGCATTGAATGCATCACTATAGTCACAACGGATAGTCCATCTCACCCTTTCACCTATCTCTCCACTAGGTCTCCACTGGAACTGACATACAAGTAGTTAATTGTTGTATTTTTCAGTTGTTAATGAGTTATTAGTTGTGAATTAATTAACTAATTAATTCACTGAACTCTCACTAGTGTATATTTCAGTTAGACTAGATACAACTAGCTCAACTAAGTTTAACTCACTTGACTTAGTTAAACTAAATAACAACTCCCATAACTACTCTTCCAACTCTGTCATAAATTTTCCACTTCAGTTCTAACTGATTCCTCCATGCATGAGCCACCAATAACTCTAGGAATTGCGTAATTCATTCAACCCACTGATTTGCCAAATCTGTTCACTGAAACAAAGTGCTCCATGAGAATAAGTTGATATTTATTGTCGGATTATTATTAAGGGCTAATAATAATCAACATGCATCTATTTTTAGATTGAAGATCTATAAATAGACTTCGGCTAATATTCTAGAAATAGAATTTCATCTATTTTTCAGATTTGACCAACCATCTACAAATAGCATCCTGCAACTTATAGAATATGCTCACATGTCTAAAAATAGACATACACCTAAAATTAGCCTGCGGGCCTCACTTAGTAAAGGTGCTTACTTTTCACTAAGCTCATCATCTTGTTGAATCTCAACAGGGTTTGATCAGGGTCCTTAAGGAGGCTAAGAGACATGGAACCTTGATGGGCATTCAGATCGCCCCAAATCTGTTTATTGCACACCTCCTCTTTGTGGATGATGTCTTAATTTTATGTTATGGCTCAGTGAGGAATGAACATACTCTACAGGAGAATTTGGACATGTTTTCCAAGGCTACTGGTATGGAGGTGAATGCTGGTAAGTCAACCCTTACCACTAATCTTTTAATGGTTGAGGAGCAGCTTGAGCTCATTCGAATCTTTCCATTTAATCCTGTTGGGTTAGATTCTGGTTTGAAATATTTGGGTTTTCATATAAAATCAGTTGCCTATAAAAAAAAAGATTGGATGTGGCTTTTGGAAAAGTTGGAAAAGAGGTTAAAAGTGTGGAGCCACAAATGGCTTTCAAGATCTGGGAGGTTGATCTTGGTGAAGTCGGTGTTGGAGGCTATTCATGCGTATTGGTTGTCTCTTTATTCGATTCCTAAAGGCATTCTAGAAGCTGCTCGGTGGGTCTGCTTCATATTTCTTTGGAGTGGGAAGAAGGATACACATGTGACCCCTTGGGTTAGATTGGAAAATTTTGTTGTGCCCAAAGGGCTGGGGGGCTGGGGCTTGAAGAATATCTTCCTTTTTTCTCAGGCCCTTGCTACAAAGGGAGGATGGATACTTATTAAATCGGCCAGCCTTTGGACCCAAGTGATAGCTCATAAATATCTTAAATCAGTGTCCATTGAAGATTGGATTAGGAATCCTAGGAAGTCTCATGCTAGAGGGTCGGTGATTTGGAAGGCGGGAGTAAAGTATTTTCACATAATCTAACCTGGTCTGGAATGTGGGCAGTGGTAGGAGGCTAAGGGTTGGAGAGGATCCGTGGATGGGAAGTGTTCAACAACACCTTCTCTCGGGGCGAACAATTGAGGCATTGAGGCAGTAGGGGATTACTTTTATCTTCCACCTTGTTGAGCCAGTTAATGGACAACCATGGATTCAATCATCGAGATTGGCTTCCTCTTTTGGGCTGGATGCTCAGGATGAAAGGGATCTAGCTTTATAAATGGGAGCTTTAAAACTTTCTCATATTCTGCTTCGGGAGAGGGAGGATGAAATTGTTTGGGATTTAGATCCTGCGGGGATCTAGTCTCCCAAAGCGGGCTATTTAAAACTGAGTGCTAGTGGGATTCATGGGGAAGATTTCTGGTGGTGCAGGAAATTGTGGAAGCTCAATTGTCCTCCTAAGACTCGCCTCTTTATGTGGTGTGTTTTTGAAAATAAGGCCCCTACTTGGGACAATTTGTAGAAAAGGAGTTTTCAGGGACCTGGGTGGTGTGTCTTCTGTAAGTCAAATGAGGAATCGAGCACTCACCTCTTTCTCAACTGTTCTTTTATTAAAGAGGTGTAGTTGGAATGTTCTAGATTGTTGGGCCTCCCCTGCATATGGGAGGGTATCTGTGTGACTCATGCTTGGGATTCTTGGTGGGCTTCTACAACTGAGTCTAATCACAGAGCCCTGCCTCTTGTTGTCATTTGGGGATGCTGGTTGGCGCATAACAATCTTATCTTCGAAGAGACAGCATGTACCCCTGTAATCACTGGTGCTCTATCATTTTCTTTCCTTTCTGCATTTCCTCAACATATCCAAGCTTCAAAACAACGGGAGTTAATGGAAGTGGAGATCGATAGGGAGATCCCTTGGCGATTTTTTGATGGGGCAACGCAGAATAATGTTTGTGGGGGTGGAGATCTTCTATTTCTATCTGAAACTCACTTCTTTGAGCTCTTTGTCAGTCTTGGGGAGGGCTCCAAGAACTATGCTGAGCTTCTGAGTCTCAAACTCCTCCTTATTTTTGTTGCAGAGAAAGGATGTCGGAATCTCAACTTCTATGGTGACTCTATGAATGTTACAAATTGGACAAGCAGCATCCAGCAATGTAGAAATCTTAGCCTTGCCAACTTGTTATCTTCTATAAGGGAGATCCTTCTCAGATTCGACTCTTTCACTTGCCAACATGTCTATATGGAGGAAAATGGAGATTCAGATCATGCCTCTGAGGAGGGGCTTCAGTTGGCTGTGGGGATCTGGAAGGTAAAAGAGCACCGAGATGGCGAAACATTGCAGTACTTTCATCACCTTTTTTTCGACTGAGCAGAACGAAATAGTTCTAAGGCTATCGGGATTTCTCAGAAAATTTATTAGTCCACGATGCTTAGTGTCTACCTGGAATGGTTGCGTTATCCCCGATGGTGATGTTTATTTCCGTTTATTTACAAAGTTTCTTATATCTCCTATGTTTTGTTGAAGGGAGCATCGATTTTATTTTAGCAATCTTATCTCCTTTTCGAGGAATTCTGCAAGTTTTCTCGTTGTCTGGCTTTATGACATTATACTGTAGGATTCATGGACAATATATTGTGGTTTTTTTCCTTGATGAAATGTTGTTTGTCATTTTGGACGGTTTGGATAGTTTGACATAATATAGTTTGGACTGTCAGTAGTTGTTGATGGATAATGGACAGTTGAGGGACAATTTTGGACAGTCCGCTGATGTTGGTGAATTATGGATAACAGATGGACTGTAGAGGGATAGTATGGACAAGAATAGGATTTGGATGGTCAGTGGATGCTAATGCATATTGGACAGTAGATGGACTGATAGGACAATACTTGCCTTTTATTTTATTGTTGTTTTCAGCAGTCTCCTTTGATTTTTGACTGTTGATTCCTATGTCTCATCAAAGGAATTTTTCTTTGATAGGCTATTCACAGTTAATGTGTTTTTCTGAATGTAATTTTGTTCTCGACTGATGAAATAAAATTACGCTTTTTTCCCGAGGAAAAAAAATATCATGATATTTCAAATTTTTTTATGGATAGGTTGATCTATTGAGTAGATCAACAATTAGTTTATTTTTGGATATGCTTCATAGCATCTACTACATGTAATTTTCACTATCTTATTAATGAAAATTACAATTTTTTTTTGGGGAAAAAGGATAGTTGAGGACCTTGTGGCTTGAACCAAAGATGTGAAGCTTACCCATCATAAGCAATATGAATCCCTTCCATCACAAGAGTTCAACCACATTGGTCTAGTGGAGAAATCCACACTCACACATGCAGAGGAGCCCACCCATACACCCATAATAAACATAAAAGATGCATAAATAGTAAACATAAAGCACACAAAGATATCATAGTACTCCATGCCAACAATGTGTACACTAGAGAAACGCATAACATAGTTGTTCATTTCAAAAATAAATACTCTAGACAATAATCCATATAAGAAAATCCTTTGTGCTTCCCCATTAACAAACATAATACATTAATTATTTTTCAAATATAAGAAGCATTTCTATTTATTTATAAGAAATCAAGAACAACATATGATCCAAGAGGGCATATATACAACAAAAGAGAATTATAATTTTCCTCACATGAAGAATTTCCTCTCATAGAAACATGGAAAGATATAGGTTGTAAGGATAACTTGTTCCCTCTTTTTGTCTTCATTAGAAAGTAAGGTGACCGATGAATATAAGACTGATTTTTAATTGGACATTGTGGATATAGTTGATTCTATGAAATATTCTTTTTAGCTCACCAAAGTAGACAATAGATACTTTTAGACAAATTACACTTGGATATGGGTTTTTAATAACAAAATCATACTAGAAAATCAAGATACCAATGTTATTGGTAGAAATATACCCATTTTATACCCATTTCATTGTTATAAATTCAACTTCTAAGGTTTTAGCACTAAAATTGTGAGGTTGGAAGATGAAAACCATCTCTCCTTATTTGTCTCTTTATCTCAACCCTAAACATAAAATTTCTCTCTCCGTCTCTCCCTTGTCACTCCCTCTCTCTCTCTCCACTTCTCACTCTTTATGTCTTTCTTCTTCCCTCCTCTCCCGCTCCAACTCCATATCTCTATCATTCCCTCTCTCTTCCCCCATCTCTCTCCCTCTCTCTCCCTTTCTCTCCTACCTCCCTTTCTCTCTCTCTCTGCCCTCCAATCCTCTCACTATCTCCCTCCCTCCCTCTCTCCTCTCTCTCCCCCCTCCATCTTTGTGTATCCCTCTTCCTCTCTCACTCATCTCCCTCTCTACCTCTCTCACTCCTCTCCCTCTCTCTCTCTTCATTCCTCCTCTCCCCTCTAGTTCAGTTTATCTCCATCTCTCCCTTGTGACTCCCGCTATCTCTCCACATGTATCAGTCTATGTCTTTGTTCTTCCCTCTCAATACATCTAGAGTCCATATATATCATGATATATTAATATATATATATATATTATAATATAACAAATTTAATATTGTATTAATCCATAGTTATTAAATTTAATAATAATAATAATATTATAACATATTAATATGAATATTAGATTTAATAATCCTAATAATAATAATAATAATAATATTAATATTAGGGTTGATAATGTTTTTTTTCATGGTATTAATAATAATTTGGCTCATAGGTTTCACCTAAATAAAACATTTATTTTTTTAGTGTTCGTAAATACAAAGAAGATTCTAGAGTAAATATAAAAAGAGGTTTTACTTATTTACCATATATATGCTTTATTTTTATTTTGATTTATTTACCATGGTATTTGGTCCATATGATTGCTATATAATTAGCTGTTGATTTCTAATTATATTTGATATATTTTTATTTATTTATCATACCTCTTTATACCTCTTCTATATTTATTTATTTGCCATACCTCTTTATACCTTTTCTATATTTATTTATTTATTTACCATACCTCTTTTATAAATATGGTATTTGGCCCATGGTATTTAGCCCATGGTATTAATAATATATTTTCTCATGGTATTTGGCACATAGGTTTCACCTAAATAAAACTTCTTTTTTGAGTTTTTGTAAATATAAAGAGGTTTATGGAGTAAACATAAAAAATATGTTTTATTTAGTTAGCATACCTCTAGCTTGCTAACCCAGAGATAATTATTACAAATATATTAATTACAATTAAGCCAGTGTTTCAAATGTTTATTTACATTACATATGCTCTATACTAAGTTATAAAGCGCCCTTAAGACAATAAAAACTCATAACAATTAGAGTTTTGGGGCCAGTAGTTGAAAAGCTAACCCTTTTTTTCTCATTGCAAGGGAGAAGTAAAAAGTTGAAAGTATTTCTACGACTATAAAATCTCGTCCGGGGAATTCAAGTGTGAAACAACTATTTTGAACAGTGGAGCGATTTCTTTCAAGTGTGAAACAACTATTTTGAACATTCTCGCGCTTTCGTAAGTTAAGTTGTTGTGTGTCCCAATTTCGTAAGCTAACTCCCTCTCTGCGTTCTGCGTTGTGTGTGTGAGAGTGTGAATATGGGGGGCGAGGGAGCAGCTATCGGAATCGATCTGGGTACGACGTACTCGTGTGTGGGAGTGTGGCAGCACGACAGGGTGGAAATCATCGCCAATGATCAGGGGAATCGAACCACTCTTTCCTATGTTGCTTTTACTGATACAGAGCGTCTGATTGGAGATGCCGCCAAGAACCAGGTCGCCATGAATCCCATCAACACTGTTTTCGGTCTGTAATCTTAACCATTTATTCTCTGTCTCATATTAATTCCCCTTTCATTCACGGATGGACATAATTCAGCTTATAGGTGGTTTTTGAAGGTGATTGATAAAATTTGACAGCCTTTGCCTAGAATTTGCATCTGTTTGTGTAGAATTTGCATTTGTGTTCAATTTAAATGTAAATCAGTAGAATTTGCATTTAAATCTAAATCAGTTCGTAATTCTGTTATGGCAGATGCAAAGCGGATGATTGGTAGGAGGTTCTCCGATCCCTCCGTTGTGAGCGATGCGAAACTCTGGCCTTTCAAGATCATTTCAGGGGTTGGCGATAAGCCCAGCATCGTTGTAACATACAAAGGGGAGGAGAAGCATTTTGCAGCCGAAGAGATCTCTTCCATGGTTTTAACTAAGATGAAGGAGATTGCAGAAGCTTATCTTGGGAGCACGGTTAAGAATGCTGTGGTCACTGTTCCTGCATACTTCAATGATTCTCAAAGGCAGGCAACCAAGGACGCAGGTGCAATCTCCGGGTTGAATGTTATGAGAATTATTAATGAGCCCACTGCTGCTGCTATTGCCTATGGGCTTGACAAGAAAGCTACTAGTTCTGGTGAGAAGAATGTTCTTATCTTTGATTTGGGTGGAGGTACATTTGATGTGTCTCTGCTCACAATTGAAGAGGGTATTTTTGAGGTGAAAGCCACTGCTGGTGATACACATTTGGGTGGTGAAGATTTTGATAATAGATTGGTGAACCACTTTGTACAGGAGTTTAAGAGAAAACATAAGAAGGACATCAGTGGTAATGCCAGAGCCCTCAGGAGACTCAGAACCTCCTGTGAGAGAGCTAAGAGAACCCTTTCATCAACTGCCCAGACCACCATTGAGATTGATTCCCTCTATGAAGGTATTGACTTCTATACCACTATTACTAGGGCTAGATTTGAAGAGTTGAACATGGATTTGTTCAGAAAGTGCATGGAGCCTGTTGAGAAATGCCTGCGGGATGCGAAGATGGACAAACGCTCAATCCATGATGTGGTTCTTGTTGGTGGGTCTATTAGGATCCCTAAGGTTCAGTCCTTGTTGCAGGACTTCTTCAATGGCAAGGAGCTTTGCAAGAGCATCAACCCTGATGAGGCTGTTGCATACGGAGCTGCAGTGCAAGCTGCTATTTTGAGTGGAGAGGGCAGTGAGAAAGTGCAAGATCTGTTGCTCCTAGATGTTACTCCCCTTTCATTAGGGCTTGAAACTGCAGGTGGGGTTATGACAGTTCTCATCTCCAGGAATACTACCATCCCCACAAAGAAGGAGCAAGTCTTTTCCACTTACTCAGACAACCAGCCTGGTGTGTTGATTCAAGTGTATGAGGGTGAGCGAACTCGAACCAGGGACAATAACTTGTTGGGTAAATTTGAACTTTCTGGTATTCCCCCTGCTCCCAGAGGAGTTCCCCAGATCACTGTGTGCTTTGATATTGATGCCAATGGTATTCTAAATGTCTCTGCTGAGGACAAAACCACTGGTCAGAAAAACAAAATCACCATTACAAATGACAAGGGTAGATTGAGTAAAGAGGAGATTGAGAAGATGGTTCGTGATTCTGAGACATACAAGGCTGAAGATGAAGAGCACAAGAAGAAGTTAGAGGCCAAGAACTCTTTGGAGAACTATGCTTGCAACATAAGGAATACCATTCGAGATGATAAGATTGCGGCAAATTTAGATCCATCTGATAAAAAGACGATTGAGGATGCCCTTGAACAGACTATCCAGTGGCTGGATAACAACCAGAACCAGCTTGCAGATGCTGATGAGTTTGATGACAAGATGAAGGCGCTCGAGAACACTTGCAATCCTATCATTGCTAAGATGTACCAAGGCGCTGGTGGTGGAGCATATGGAGCTGCTGGCTCTACTGAACCTGGTGGATCTGCTGGCTCTGGTTATTCTGCTGCCGCAGGCTCGGGGCCTAAAATTGAGGAAGTTGATTAAATTACTTCCTCCTTTTAAGTTGATTAGAAGTTGAATGATAGAGCACCCTTATAATTTATAACGTGGACTGTCTTTCAATTTTAGACATGAGAATTACAAATCGGGATTTATAAGGTGGATTGTCTTTCAATTAATTTTAGATCTGAGAATTGAATGCTGTTGTTTTTACTTGCAAGAAAAATAGGAGGATTTGTGTTGTATATTCTATTTCCTCTATTTCCTCTGTGCTTTGTACTGTTAAGGATTTTTCCTTCAAATATTTGATATCTGTTTTATTTTAATTGGATTTTTTCTTGAAATATTTGATGTCTGTTTTATTTTAATTGTGGGAATAATGAGGATTTTCGTTTTATTTATTTTAATGGTAGCTGAATAATGAGAATTTACGTTGTATTTTAATTGTGGCAGAATAATGAGGATTTCCGTTTTATTTTAATTGTGATGGAATAATGATGATTTCTGTTTTATTTTAATTGTGGTGGAATAATGAGGATTTAAAAAGTGGATTGTCTCTCATGTCATGTCATGCTGTTGTTTTGACTTGTAAGGAAAATAGAATTTTTATTGGATATTCTATTTTCTCATTATGAGTTGTTTCATTTTTTCAATATACTTTCATTGGTATATTGGTTTTATATTGTATTTTAGAAGGTAAATGGTTTCTCAATTTTTGACATAACAATTGAATGCGGTTTTTGTTTGAAGTATTTGAAATCTATTTCAATTTCATTGTGTGAAATTTCATTGTCTCTCAATTTTACACATAAGAATTGAATGTTGTTGTTTTGAGTCGTAAGGAAAAGAGGTTTTGTCTTGGATATTTTATTTTGTTTTTATAATGTTGGAGTAAGGAAAAGAGGTTTTGCCTTGGAATATTGTTGTTTCACTTTTTCAATATTCTCACCAATCAGGATTTAAAAGGTAAATGGTTTCTCAATTTTGGTCATAACAATTGAATGTTGTTGTTTTGTATTGTTAACTGATTTTCCTTAACCTGGGAAGTATTTGATATCTATTTTACTTTTGTTGCCCTGGAATAATGAGGATTTAGAAAGGGGATTGTTTCTCAATTTTAGACATGAGAATTGAATTATGTTGTTTTGACTTATAAGGAAAAAAAGATTTTGTGTTGGATATTCTATTTTTATTTTGTTAGAATACTTCAGAGTTGTTTCATTTTTTCAATGTTCTTTCATCGGTTTATTGGTTTTGTATTGTTTTATTTTTTTTATTGATATTACATAGCAAAAGTTAGGGTATAATATTTTTACAGTAGAAGTTATACATATTATGTGTAATTGATTCTCTTCTTTATGCTCTGGTTGTAAGTTTTTCTGATATACTTTAATTTATTAGTTTGTTTTAGAATGGAGAAGAGATTTAGATGTTTTTGTTTTAGAATGGAGAAGAAGTTTAGATGTTCTCAGTTATGAAAGCTATTGAATTTTGATTCAAGTTCTTTTTATTTTTTGTACATTAATATTCCTTGTTGGAAAATTATGTAATTTTCTTTTTGTAAGTTAATACATTTTGTTAGAAAAATATGTGGGGAGGTATTTCATGGCATATTGCATGAAACTCTGATTTTTAAATTTCCAAGTATTATGGTACAATAGGTAAATGTATCCTTTAATTGGAGCAGACCATATCCAAAATGAAATGTTATTATTTAAGTTAACAAAACATAGCTAAAATGAAGTCTTGGTAATTGTTCAACTCTCCATTCACTTTAAATGTGAAACCAAGGTCTCATTAACTTCACATGATATCATTTTAGTTCTTTATTCAACAATTTAATGAGGCACCAATATGAACATTTTTTTCTTATATTTAGACACTGTGAAAAAATATTATATTATTATACACTTCACCTTAATATTTGTTACAAACTTGTTATATTTTATAATATAAAAAGTTTCTTTCTATTCCAAATAAAGTTTGATAGCTAAAATAATTTGTTTTATGATATGTCTTGCCTTGTTGGCACATGATGAAATGATCTCATATATTGAGCAATAAAGATACAAAATAATTATAAATCTAGCCTTTTTTTGGTCAAAGTGAGATTTCTTATTGATTTGTTGAAGTTCCATGTTAATCTTTGCAGAAATTTGTGATTTATCTTTATTCTTCCAAGCAAATAAAAACATAAACAAAACAAGCATAAATATGTTAAATTTGAATAGAAGGTTATGTTGTCTATCCAAAATGAAATTATTATGGAAAAAAATAATAGAGACCTAGTGAGAGAGGGTTGAAACTTCTATTTATACTAAAAGAGGCAAATTCTTAGTTTAAAGCTTAAGTTTAGAAAAGTGACATTTCATAAAATTTATATCAATTCTTAAATATTTTAGAATTAGTTATTTGTTTAACTTTTCAATTTTAAATATGAGAGAAAATAGAGGTCACTAACAATAACAACTCATAGGTTTCTCTATTTTGACAACATGAACCATCTAATAATGACTAAAATCTAAAAAAATAGATACCCAACAACGAAAGAATGCTATAACATCATTGAAATTTGTTATGGAAATTCTTTCATCAACCAAAAACAAATCAACTTGTAATTCTTTCTTCTGAGACCGAATTCAGGGCCAGTCTTAGCATCTCAATTCCTTGAGGCGTTGATACGACGACTTCCAATTGATCTCGAGATTCATGAAGTTTTGCAAGGAGCGGATCTGTTATCCATGATAACAATATCACTTAGTTGAATAAGGTCTTTTCAATTTTTTGTTTTCAAAAATGTACATATGTGGGGGTCTTAAAGGTCATCATTAAGGTGATAGGTGTCAATGCCAAAAATATCTCATGCATGAGAAAATCTGGTCATTAGAGTGAATTTGAAACTTTTACCGAAGTTCGTAGCGAAATCAGTGTAAAAGAGTCAGAATTCGCTATGAACTTGCCTAAAAACTTTGTTTTCCTAGCGTGCTAAAGTTTTTGTCTTTTTGAAGCATTTAATGTATTTCAAAGAGCAGATGAGTCATCAAAAGAGTTGAGGAGTATCATTGAGACACCTCGCGATGAATATCAGTCAAAAAAAGGATGGCATGGTTGCCAACACACCATTTTTTCCACCTCACCAATACACATCTCCTCTACAAATTCGGAATATCAGGACCTCAAATCTAGCAAGACAGTTTGCCACCTAATCATGGTTGTTGCCACCTAAACAAATTTGTTTGGTTCGATAGATATGGTACAAGTTGAATTGAAGAAAAAAATGTTTAAAGATGATTGTAATGGATGACCCTGCTGCCCCTTGAAAGATGGTAAGACACTTTTTGTGCCATTTGTCTTAGAATACCATATCAAGTGAACTACAAGGCTGAAGCTAAGTTTTCGCTACGAACTCACTGTAGAATTTTTTGAAGCAAAACTTATCCAAAAAATTTAGAACAGAGGTGGATTAGAGCATGTATTTACCTTATCAAACCCAAGGAAGACCCTCCAATAGTCAGAAAGGTCAAAGGTTATGCAAAAGTTGGATTTTGGAGTTTTCTACGAAATGGGTGCTACGAAATTTCCTGTACATGATTATTTTAGCAGTCAACTTCAAGTTAAAATTCTGACCAAATGAAAAATAATTTTGGAAATATGAAGGATTTTTTTCTTCAGCACAAGCCCATCTACAAAAACCTCTCTCATTTTTTGTAAATTCATCAGGGTTTGGAACTTGTGCACTCATCTTTGAGGCTTATTTTTCATAATTTTCACTAACCAGATTTGTATAAAAATTGTAAAATTCGACTTGGAAGAGTTCCAGCACAACATCCACGTAGCATAATGGCACATCAACAGTCTAATACACTCATAAAGTTAGTTGGTTGCATTTTATAAGGGTTATTAAAGGGATTTGTTGAACTATTTAATGAAAGAAGAGTCCTTTTTGTATTCGAACTCTGCCAAATAGGAAATATCCCTAGGAAGTCCCCAAGTGATGTAATCCTATTTGAAATAAGTCTATGAGGTAGGAATTAGAAGCTAGAAATGTGGAAGAACATTTGTATGAGTCCTCACTTTATAAATAGAGGAGTTTTAGAGTTAGAGGGGGGTTGATGGATGTAAGGACCCAAGCTACTATTGTACTCTTTTTTCTACTCAGTTAATAGACAGTTGCAGAAGTCTTTGTTCAAACCTAAGATTCTGATTGATTTCTTATGTATTTGTGTCCTTTGTCTTTTGAATTTTATTTCAGCTTGCTCATACATAATTACTTGGAATTCATAAATTATGATGCTCCAACTTCCTTTATGTATCTTGTTTGGTGTTAGAGTTATTTTTGTAAGAGCCCATGTGCCTTAGCTGCCATGAATGATACTTTGTGTAATTTAATTTCCTTACAGACTCCATGCCCAATGGTAGCCCTCACTCATCTTCCACTTGCAAAAAATCATGTAAAATAGATCTAAGAGTTAGCCATATTCGTTTTAAACTTGCTTATTGAATATCATATCTTTTATTGAGAGAGCCCCTCTAGTTGGAAGAGCTAACTTCCAACCCTAAGTGGTTTGAAATAGTTACACTGAATTGACTGTTTAGCAGCCCAATTAGTCCCAGTTTGGTGATAACAGGATCAATACGTTCTCCCTTCTGCATCCTCGTAGATCACATCTTATCTTGCAAGACATCTTCCGCTGCTCGGAAGATTTTTGATACAACGTCTTAAAGGAATTCCACATCTCTTTGGAAGTACCTTTCCCAGGGATGTGACATAATATATGATCTCTCACTCCGTTGAGGATCAAACGCTTGGCTTTTGCCATATCCTTCTTGTAGGCATTTAATGGATCTGCATCCAAGGGGACAACTACTGCACCATCGATAAAAGCTTTCAGATCATTCTCATCTAGTAGACATTTGATCCTTTTCTACTAGATCACATAGTTAGAGGCACCCTCCAATCGATCTTGATCTCTCAGCCCATTAGTTGCCATCTCTGCCAACAAAAGTCAAACTACTCATTCTCTCCTCTGTGCAGTTGTTAGGATAACCTACGCACTCCCTGCTGGAGTTAGTAGATCTGCTCCTTGCTACTGCTTCTCTGCAACTGAGAAATACAATTCCTTCACTAGGAACTCACTAAGGAAGAAATTCCCTCAAAAATTGTCTTATTCCTTCCTCTGACACTTTTCTGCCCCAAATGTTGCAGAAAAATGCGTCCCATAGAAAACTGCTCTGCGTTGCTCCCTCTTCCGCTGACAAATCACGAACTGGAAAGTACTACTTCTTTGTCGACTCACTCAGAGAGACACTTACTCATAAATATTTCCCTTTCTGGCCTAGACTTTGCAATCCCTTGGGGATTCAATATGTTTCCTACACAGATATTCAATCTCCCTCTTTCTCTTCAACATTGAGTTCTTCCGGTATGCTCTCTTGCTTCACCTGCGCTGCTCTGATACCATATGAACAACTTTGATACCATGTGAAAATTCTTAAATCTAGAATCCTATTGCAGCAAATAGAAAATATTCACCTAATTTTTATTCATTCCTTAACAATTTATTTGCAGTTGTTCTATGACAAACACTGAATACATCACACTGCAACCTTCACTACATAAATAAAATTTTGAAACAAGAATTTAGCAGGAAGGAAATCAAACACACATGACACTGAACCAACCATGAACTCAAAAGCCCCACATTGCTTCTGTGCATATTTGAGTCACTCTTGTTGGGGATTGCGTCACTCCTTTCGGTTGATATTTTTGTTGGTTCGATGCTGATATTCTAGCACTTTGGTCTCAGACCCTATCTCTCCGGCACTGGATTTGAATGTTTCTCAGTAAAAATTAGGGATCTCTTCATAGGCTCAATGTAGCCCTTACGTTGCCTCTTATGCATCCTCTTCTCTGTGATGTATTCCCGACTTAGGAAAAATCTCCAACCAGAACTATCTCTACCCCTCAATGCGTAGAATCAAATCGATGTGATCTATCTAGCTTCTCTACACTGCTCACTTAAGAAATCCATCTCTAGACTCTCTCTGATGTTTCTTCCAAATGCCCATCAAGCCTTCTCTTATAACCTTCTCATTGGGAAACCAATGGCCCATATTAAAACATAATCAAGGGCTAAGATTAACTTGAATTGATATTTGTCTTTTTCTAGAAGATTCACGCCGAGTTTTGTTAATACACTTTAATTATTTTAATTCCCTAAGTTTAGACTTAGGCTCCCATGAAAAATAATTAATTATTTTAACAGAACCCCATCCGAGTGGAATTTCCCAAAACACTTTCTAGGTATTTTGGATTACATGTGTCCAAGCCTCCCTTCAAAATTTGAGACTTAGAGCACATATGGTGCTACCATAAATCAATAAGGGTTTTATCTCAAAATATGAAGTTGTTATGTAAATCCTTTGGCTAACATCCATAACATTATGCAATTCAAAATATTGTTCTATTTGGTTCACCCAACTAAAAAACTATGTTCCATTAAACTTCTTTAATTCAACATTGGGATGGTTCACACCCTTTACCATCCATAAGTAACTTCACTATTGAAATTAAATCCTAATAAAAAAAAAATATTACTAGAAATGAGTTCAAGCCCATCTACAAAAACCTCTCTTAGTATTTTCAAATCCATCAGGGTTTGGAACTTAAGCACTCATCTCTGAGGCCTATTTTTCAGAATTTTCCCTAACCAGATTTGTGTAAAAATTGTAAAATTCTAATTGGAAGAGGTCCAACTTAGCATCCACGTGGCATAATGACACATCAATAGTCCAGTACACTCAAAATTAGTTTTTTTCATTTGATAAGGTTTATTAAAGGGATTTGTTGAACTATTTAATGAAATAAGAGTCCTTTTTGTATTCAAACTTTTCCATACATAAAAAATCCCTAGGAAGTCTCCAAGTGATGTAATCCTATTTGAAATAGGTCTCTGAGGTGGGAATTCAAAGCTAGCAAGGTGGAAAATCATTTTTATGAGTCCTCACTCTATAGATAGAGGATTTTTAGAGTTAGAGGGGGGTTCATGGATGTAAGGACCCAAGCTACTATTGTAATATTTTTTCTACTTAGTTAATAAACAGTTGCAGAAGTCTTTGTTCAAACCTGAGATTCTTATTGATTTCTTATGTATGTGTCCTTTATATTTTGAATTTTATTTCAGCTTGCTCATACATAATTACTTGGAATTCATAAATTATTATGCTCCAACTTCCTTTATGTATCTTGTTTGTTGTCATAGTTATTTTTGTAAGAGCTCTTGTGCCTCAGCTTCCATGAATGATACTTTGTGTAATTGAATTTCTATACAGACTCCATGCCCAATGGTAGCCCTCACTCATCTTCCACCTACAAAAAATCATCTGAAATACATCTAAGAGTTAGCCATCTTCGTTTTAAACTTTCTTATTGAATATCATATCTTTTCTTGAGAGAGCCCTCTCTAGATGGAAGAGATAACTTCCAACCCTAAGTGGTTTGAAATAGTTACACTGAATTGACGGTTGAGTAGAGAAATTAGTTCTAGTTTGGTGATAATAGGATCAATATGTTCTCACTTCTACATCCTCGTAGATCACATCTTATCCTGCAAGAACATCTTCCGATTCTTGGAAGATCCTTGATACAACGTCTCCAGGGCATCCCACATATCTTTGGAATTCCCCTTTCTAGCGATGTGGCATACTATATGATCCTTCACTCCGTCGAGGATCAAACGCTTGGCTTTCACCATATCCTTCTTGTAGGACTTTAAAGGATCTGCATCCAGGGGGACAACTACTACACCGTCGATAAAAGCTTTCAGATCATGCTCATCTAGTAGAAATTTGATCCTTTCCTACCAGATCACATAGTTAGAGGCACCCTCCAACCAATATTGATCTCTTAAACCATTATTTTCCATCTCTGCCAACAAAATTCGAACTACTCCCTCTCTCATATGCGTAGCTACTAGGCTGACCTACGCACTCCGTGCTGGAGTTAGAAGATCTGCTCCTTGCTACTGCTTCTCTGCAACTGATAAATATAATTCCTTGGCTAGGAACTCACTGAGGATGAAATTCCCTCAAAAAGTGTCTTCTTCCTTCCTATGACATGTTTCTGCCCCAACAAATGCTACAGAAAAACTACGTCCCATACAAAACTGCTCTACGTTGAACCTACTGCTGCACTGCTCCCTCTTCCACTGAAAAATCATGAACTGGAAAGTCCTACCTCTTTTTAGACTCACTTAGAGATAGAATTCCTCAAAAATATTTCCCTTTCTGATCTGGACTGCGCAATCCCTTGGGGATTCAATCTGTTTCCTACGCAGTTGTTCGATATCCCTCTTTCTCTTCAACGCTGAGTTCTTTCGATCTGATCTCTTGCTTCACATGTGCTTCTCTGATACCAAGTGAACAACTCTAATACCATGAGAAAATTCTTAAATCTGGAATCCTACTGTAGCAACTAGAAAATATTTACCTAATTGTTATTCATTTCTTAAAAAATTATTTGCAGTTGTTCTATGACAAACACTGAATATATCACACTGCAACCTTCACTACATAAATAAAATTTTGAAACAAGAAGTTAGCAAGAAGGAAATCAAACACATATGACATTGTTATTTTTTGACAAATGTCCCTGGAAAAACCCAATGCAGGAAAACTGGTTTAGCAGCTGAGGGTTTGTATAATTATGCAGTTGTTTTGAATACAAAATAGGATGCCTCACTGGCCATCCATATAGAGAAAATAAATAACAAAGAGTTAGTGATAAAATGACCTCACACTAACACTAAAGATCTGACGCAGACGCAACCATGAACTGACAAGCCCCGTGTTTCTTCTGCACAACCTCTTCGCAGATCTACATCACTCTAGTTGGGGACCTCGTCACTCCCTTCACCTAATATTTCTGCTTGCTCGATGCTGATACTCTGGAACTATGGTCTCACCTCGACTCTCCAACACTGGATTTGACTAATCCTCAGTAAAAATTACGGATCTCTTTAGAGGCTCAGTGTTGCCTCTGCATGGCTCAATGTTGCCCACCGTAGCCCTTATGATGCCTCTTACGCGTCCTCTTCTCTACGATGTATTCCCAGCTCAGGAAAAATCTCCAACCAGAACTATCTCTACCCCTCACAGCGTAGAATCAACTCGAAGTGATCTCTTCGTCTTCTCTACGCTGCTCACTTAAGAAATCCATCTCTAGACTCTCTTTGATGTTTCTTCCAAATGCCCATCAAGCCTTCTCTTATAACCTTCTCATTGGGAAAACAATGGCCCAGATTAAAACATAGTCAAGGGCTAAGATTAACTTGACTTGATCTCCATATTTTTCTAGAAGATTAACACCGAGTTCTGTTAATACACTTTAATTATTTTAATTCCCTAAGTATAGACTTAGGCTCCCATGAAAAATAATTAATTATTTTAATAGAACCCCACCCTGGTGGAATTTGCTAAAACACTTTCTAGGTATTTTGGATTACATGTGTCCAAGCCTCCCTTCAAAATTTGAGATTTAGAGAACATCTGATTGTACCTTAAATCACCAAGGATTTTATCTCAAAGTATGAAGTTGCTATGTAAATCCTTTGGCTATTAGACATAACATTATGCAATTCAAAATATTGTTCTATTTGGTTCACCCAACTAAAAACCTATGTTCCATTAAACTGTTTTAATTCAACCTTGGGATGATTCACACCCTTTACGATCCATAAGTAACTTCACTATTGAAATTAAGTCCTAATAAAAAAAAAGTATTACTAGAAAAGAGTTCAACGTGAATACTACCTTTACTTCCATGAGTCCCTTCAATGACATTATCAATTTTAGGGAGCCTCCCATTTAGGGATCCCATAATATTTTGTTTCATTTGTTCCAACATTCCATTCATATTATGTTCTAACCATTCTGTTTTGTTTTCCATATTTCATTCTATTTCTATTTGTGTATTTATCAAATCAACCTTTTCATTGACCTATCATTCAATTCGTTAATTTGATTATCCAATTTGGATAGTTGGTTTTGTTATTCTTCATTTTCTTTATGAGTCGTAGATAAGCTTTCTAGACATTTAATTGGTGAAGTAACTTTTGGAGCACCCTTTGGATCCATGTGAAAAAATGATAATATTCCTCTTTTTCCTTGCCATTGCAAATCTTAATCACCACAAATAGATCTTCCAATCAAACGTTATGCCATTTTGTAAGTTGTGTACATTTCAAACTTATTTTTAAGATTGTCTAAATGGTTGATCTTTGTGTGTGAGCTCATGAGAAAAATTTATTATGTCATAATGACAACAAAGTGTACGGTGTTATAGTTCTCTGATACACATATGGGTTCCAACAATAGTACTCGACCCAATATCTTAGGGAACTAACTAAGAAGGCTCAACAATGCCCTTAATTGTTTTACTCAACTACCCACGTACTAGAGAGTGGTCTTCCTAAGTGTTGTTTTCAATGTACTATAGCAACAAGATGGATGATTAGTTTATCTAAATCCAATTTCATGTATACCCAGGGGAATTCTTATATAACCAGAGGTACATCAAGTGAGATTCTGTATACATGCATTGTGTGATGCAGTGTTACTCAAAGGGATACTAACAGGGACTACATGAGTTTCCAACGAGGTGAAACTATGTTTAGTTGATGTAATTATTCTTCCATTCCCATAGATTTACCTATTAAATGATATACTATTTTTTTATTTAAAGACATTGAAACAAGTCTAGAAATTTTGAAAAATGAGCTTACTAAACCAAAAAAAAAACTCTTAAATCTACAAGAAAATATTTAGCCAAATACCTTAAACTCCACAAGATATATATTATAAATGAAATGAGTCAAAGTATCAAAAAATATTCACTTTTAATTTGTTATGTCATCTCAATATTATGAAAAACTCAGAATCAAATTTCACCCTAAATAAATATAGTGAAAATTCCAAGATGACTATTTTAAAAATAATTTCATGATTAGTCACAAACCCTAACTTCCATAGACTATATCTATGAAAGTGTTGTGCTATACAACAACCCCCATTTATTTTAATAAATAGGGACCCTTTAAAAATAATTATGAAATTCATTTCATTTATTTTTTAGATTAAGTCAAAAAACTTTATGAAATAAAGTTTCCTTTGCTTTTCCGCTTTCACTCCTGAGTGCAATTTGCATAGCTTACAAACTTAAACGACTTAAAAATCCACTAAGTCATGTGGGTTGTGATATGCGCTAAGTTCTTTCCAAAGTCTTATCAAAATCTTATTGCAAACACTTTAGTCACCGTTGTAAACCAAAATTGCACTGTGCCTCATTTAAACGATCAAACTTATAAGCGATTCAATGTAAGTTGCGATTACACGGACCCGATAAGCCAATAAAGAAATAAACATAAAGTTTCAAAGTTCGATAAAGCACAGCCGCTTGACTTCTTAAATACGCACTTCATATTTCGCAGGACATAACTAAAAGCAAACTCGTTTACCACATAAAAGTTGCGATGTGTGATTTGCGCACATCGCATTTCACAGGATTTATGGGTAACATCATAAATGGTAATAGTTATAAATTGTGATGTTCGATGAATGGTAGTTAATTACTCGAGCATGAAAAATGACTCATGTCAAATCAAACTGGATATGAGGTCCAACGTCTTAAATTGATCGACAGATACTTCACGTGAAGGTGTAAGAGATTTGATTTTAACTGATTATTGATGATTAACGACATCTAATAGAAAAAAGGTTTTGATAGATTCATATCTACTTCAAGCATGTTTGAAATGATTGAACGCTAGATTTATTTCAATTCTGTTCTCCTCTCTGTTCTCTATATTTTTAATATTTGCTCTATTCACTTAAAATAAAGAAACCACTTAACGGAGCAAGGAAATTAGAGATGAACAAGAAAGGAAAAGAGATTGCCCAGGTATCGTCTACTAAATTTAAATATGGCTCCCCTATTCTCTGATACCACCTACAACAAGGAATGCGGAAGTTCTTCATGGGAGGCAATGTATAAGTTTTTCGAAGATGAAAAGCCAAGGGCAATAGTCAGAGTTGCTACAACAGGCGCATCATTTACTTTAGACCCGACCTGTTTCGACGTCGCATGTTCATTTATCCATAAGGTAGCAGCAAGGCCAAAGATTATCCCATATACATATATGATTAAGTGGGTAATTGACCACTTGAACATAAAAGCAGCACATTCAAAGATTCAAAAGGCGAGAATATTGGGTCTTTCAGGGCAGAATAATTAAGGATAATGTACCACTTACCTGTCCCACAACAGAACTATGACAAAGCTTTTCTTCAAAGCTTTAGAGAAAAAAATCCAAACCTGATGAAAGTCATAAAGGAATGGAAGGAAGACCGAGACAAGCTTAAATGAGATAAACTTGGTACGTACCCAATAGCACAAATTCCTCCGCCATACTATTATGATGCTGGTATGTTGTCTAGATTATATGCAAAACCTGATACCACTCTTACTGACCTAAGGGATGGAGCTACGGATGTGGCCCATGCATCTGACAGAAGGAATTACGCTATTCCTTGGGGTTTGGTGAGCTCATGCATGGTTGAATTCAGTTAGGACTTCAGTGGCAGAAGTTTGGTGGAGTTGATGAGACAGTTGGTGGAGTTGTGTTCGGTTTAACTTAGTTGAACTAGTTGAGATTAGTTTAACTAGCTAATCAACTAGTAATGAGTGGAGTGAATTAAATATTATTTAATTCACTAATTACTAACTCATTATTCAACTCAAGAACACATCAGTTCACTACAGTGCATGGACAGTTCAGTGGAGACTAGTGGAAGAGGTAGATGAAAGGGTGAGTTTGCTATTAGTTGTGACAGCAGTTGTGCATGAGATTTGCACAAGCATTAGAGGAGATTGCCAATGAGGATTAAGGTGCTAGCTGAGCCAAAGGAATTCAAACTGATCTTCTATTAGACCACCCTTGATTGCGCAACAGAGGCAGTACCAGGATGAGTTTGGAACCTGGATTTGTTCAAAACCTATAGCCAGTTTGTGGGTAATCTTTGGAGACAAAGTACTTAGTACTTGTGAGGAGTAAGGAGTATTAAATTTAGATCAGCTACATGTTTCTCTATTATAACATACAAACAGTCAGTTTTTAGCTACAATCGTTCCCCCAATACATATTGTGTTTATGTGCGCATGCGACTGTTTCTATTTCCGCAAATTGTTGATCAATTGTAGAAGAGGTTATGTGTTATGCATGAATTCGAATTAATGTGTGACCAGGATAATCTCAGTGGATAAATATTCATTATTCAGCAAATTTCTACATGGTATCGGAGAAAATTGATCATCGGGATCTATTACAGTGATTACAATTTTATTTCGGTAGACAGAGTCTGTAACGGGCCAGGTAGCCTCTGGATCCATCCTTTCTCCGAAAGGTGATATATCCAGTAAATGCCTTGTTGTACCGATCTCTGCTGAAAGTTAATTTTTTCTGCCGTATCCGTACAGCTTGAGTTTTGAGTTTGAATTCGAATTATGTTAGCTTTGTTTTTCAGCGAGTTGGAAAATGTCTTTCAACGGTTTGCAACTCAAATATGCTCTTGAAGGCAGTTTGAATTATGTTTCATGGAAGGATCGCATGGAGGCAGTATTAGAAGATAATGGACTAAAGGAGTTCATGGATATAGATGTCCAAAGGCCCACTGATCCTGCTGAAGTCGAAGCATGGCAAAAGAAGATGGCGAAATGTCATGATTCTCGTTGAGGTTAATGATCACATTATCCAAATTTATGGAAAATATTCTCCATATTTGATGTGGGACATCGATAACATCTATTCCGCAGTAAGAGCGACCAAAGGAAAGCTTCGGCACTCAAGGATAAGCTCGTAAACACAAGATGAGAAAGACCTCCCGGAATAACAACGTTTTCGCTGGAGTTCACTCACCAGATGAGACAGTGCATTAATTGACATACAAAGAAGAGACAGTGGCAGACCGAAGCCTTCCGGGTCTTCCAAAGGCTTGGCATTCTTATCAGGATTCTTTCAATGGTCAGGAGAAGTTGCCGGGATGGGAGCGACTTTGGGCGGATCTCATGCAGGAGGAGATAAGGAGGACTACCAGGGACGGATCTTCATCAAAGGTATCTGATGAAGAAAATTGCACTTTGGCTGCCAAAGAAAAGAAGGGGAAGAGCAAGAAGGATTCTCAGTTTGGTGCGAAAGGCAAGAAGCAAGACATGTCCAAGGTGAAGTGTTTTCACTGTCACCAGCACGGACACTATGCCACAAATTGTCCGCAGAAGAAGAAAAATAAGAAGGCTGTTGGATCTGCAGCGGGAGAGTCATTGGCTTCTCAATTTGAACTGGATTTTTCACTGATCGCATGCTTTGTTTCAAGTGTGATGGGATCAGTATGGTTCTTGGACAGTGGTGCGTCATTTCACATGACCGGAGATCGAGATCTGTTTTCAGATCTGGAGGAAAAAGATCTTGGAGTGCACATCGAGATGGGCGATGATGGTAGATACAGTGCGACTAGTATCGGTACCATTTCCTTTGAGAGGGAGTCTGGTAAACCCTTTGTATTAAAGGAAGTTTTGCATGTTCCAGGATTAATGAAGAATCTGATCTCTGTGGCTATGTTGGAAGACAAGGGGTATGATGTGGTCTTCAGCGAAGGAAAAGATTTCCTGCGCAGTAAGACAACTGGAGAGACCCGGAAGATAGGGGTTCGAGTCAAGAACCTTTATCGCTGGTGTAAGCAGATGAATGTTAAAGCACGTAAGGCGGCAAAGCGGGAGAAGTGGTGAGCCAGGATGATAAGGGCGAACTGTGGCACAGGAGATTGGGCCACCTTCACCATGGAGCTTTGAAGATCCTACAGCAGATTTCTACTGGGCTTCCCAAGGGCACTCTTGCGCAGTCAGATTAGTGCAAGGGGTGTACTTTAGGGAAGTATGTGAAAGCCACCTTTCACGAGAAGGATAGTCGCGCCACGACGATCCTTGAGAGAGTTCACACAGACGTGTGTGGTCCTTTCTCTGTAGCTTCGACAGCAAAGCACAAATACTATGTGATCTTTGTTGATGATTTCTCTCGGAAGTGCTGGATCTTCTTCATGCAGAAGAAGAGTGAGACATTTTCAAAGTTCTATGAATTCAAGGCGCTGGTTGAGAAGGAATCGGGGAAGCATGTGAAGGCTCTTAGGAGCGACAATGGTGGTGAATTCATCTCTACTAAATTCAAAGAATTTGTAACGCGTAAGGATTAAGAGAAGCCCATCGCACCCCATATTCTAAGCAAGATAACTATGGGTTTATGGAAGAAATGGTAACGATCGTGGGTGCCTTTAGACTGCTATATTTCATGACTGTGTCCTACTCCTTCACTTGTGGGCTGAGGGCATGCAATACAACAGCAAAGGGCAGAAGAGTTGTCTCTAAGGTTCTTGGCATGAGCACACCCAGGAGGCATTTTCCGGCAAGAGGCCCTCCGATATTTCTCAACTGAGAATTTTTGGCTCACCCGTTCACATTCATGTGACGAAGGATGCCGTAAAGAAGCTGGGATCCAACCGCAGAAAGTTGAAATATGTGGGGTACACTGATACACCTCACAACTATCGGGTGTATTTGCCAGACAGTCGCAAGACTGTTGTGCGACGGGATATCAAGTTTCAGGAGGAGAAAGCCATGCAGTGTTTGCATGAGAGGGAGCCACACTTGCATGCAGATGAGGAGCTGTTAGTTCCTAAGGAGGAGCTTCTGGATGTGGATCAGCCACAAGAGGAAGTTCAGGAGGTGGAAGAAACCACCCATGCAACGCCAACCATCAGAGGGTGCATGCGCACTACAGAAGCTGAGCGACTGGCTCGAGATGCAGAGAAGGTTGTAGGACCACCTACAGCACAGCGCAGACAGAGGCAGTCACCGGATCGGTACACTGGATACATGGCTCTTGTGAGTCAATGTGTCATGACGGAGCCATCCTCTTTTGAGGAAGCTGTGGAGGAACCCGCATGGGTTGATGCCATGATCGAATAATATGATTCGATCATCAGGAACAGTGCATGGGAGATTGTCCCAAGACCGGAAGGGAAATCAGTGGTGGGTTCGCGATGGATCTACAAAGTGAAGCAGGCGGCTGACGGGAGTGTGGAGAAGTACAAGGCGAGATTTGTCGCCCGTGGCTTCTCACAGATCACGGGGATCGATTATGAGGAGACCTTTGCACCTGTCGCAAGGTACTCTTCCATACGGACGATCCTAGCTCTCTCAGTGCAGATGGGATGGAACATCCATCAGATGGATGTGAAGACTGCGTTCCTCAACGGTGTCATTGAGGAGGAGGTGTACATAGAGCAGCCTGAAGGTTTCGAGATCTTCAGCAGTGAGTCGCATGTTTGCCGACTCAAGAGAGCACTGTACGGGCTGAAGCAAGCACCTTGTGCTTGGTACACACGGATAGACAGTTATTTCACCGGGCTTGGATTTTCCAAGAGTGAGGCGGATCCTAACCTGTACCAGATTGTGGTGGAGGGGAAGCTGTTGATCATTGTACTGTATGTAGATGATCTGATTTTGACTGGCGATGAGCAGTTGATACTTTCATGCAAGGAGGATCTTGCACGAGAGTTTGAGATGAAGGACTTGGGCATCCTTCATTATTTCCTGGGATTGGAGATTTGGCAGCGCAGCGGAGGACTGTTTGTTTCTCAGGGCAAGTATGCTCGGGAGATTCTGGAGAGGTTCAACATGCAAGGCTGCAAGCCTGTTGACACTCCTCTTCCTGGTGGTTGGAGGAAGGAGGATGCTACTTCAGCGGAGGTAGTGGATGCCACTGTCTATCGACAGTTGGTGGGGTCGCTTATGTATCCGGTCAATACACGACCCGATATATGCTATGTTGTTAACCAGCTTTCGCAAGCTATGGTTAAGCCTACCAAGCTCTTCTGGAAGGCAGGCAAGCATGTATTGCGTTATCTTAGTGGCACATCGGGATATGGTCTATGGTACATACAGGAGGATGGAGCGAAGCTTTCCGGCTTCACTGATGCAGATTGGGCAGGGAGCCCAACGGATCGTAAGAGCACATCTGGAGGTATTTTCAGCATCGGGTCGACAGCAGTTTCCTGGTACAACAGGAAGCAGAGATCCGTGGCACTCAGTTCAGTAGAGGCCGAGTACATGGCAGCAAGCTTGGCTGCATGCGAGGCTATTTGGATGAGGAAGATCCTCGTTGGATTGTTCGGGTTGCATTTGGAGCCTACAGTGATTTATTGTGACAACTAGAGTTGCATTAAACTCTCGGCTAATCCAGTATTTCATGATAGATCCAAACACATCGACATCAGGTACCATCATATCAGAGATTGTGTTCAGCGGAGAATCATGTTACTTTCATATGTTCCCACGGAGGATCAGGATGCTGACATCTTGACGAAGGCACTCACCAGGAGCAAGTTCGAATTCCACAGAGGCAGGATAGGGGTTGCAGATAATCCATATCTTGTTGAGAGGGAGTGTTGAAAATGCAACAAGATGATGGAGCTTAGTGAAATGAAGTCGCCTTCACTAAGTGGGCCCGAAGGCTATTTTTGGCGCAAATTCTATTTTTAGACTATGTCTATTTTTAGACATATGGAGCATGGTCTAGGAGTTGCAGTATGTTATTCTTGAATGATTGGTCGAGTTGGTAAAAATATATGGACCTCTATTTTTAGACATATAGGTTGAAGTCTATTTTTAGACTGCCTGTCTAAAAATAAGTCAGTCAAATATTATTAGCCCTTAATAATATTTGGACTCTAAACTTCAATTTATTCTCTTACAACACTTCAGTTGGAGCTACGGATGTGGCCCATGCATCTGACAGAAGGAATTACACTATTCCTTGGGGTTTGGTGAGCTCATGCATGGTTGACTTCAGTTAGGACTTCAGTGGCAGAAGTTTGGCGGAGTTGATGAGACAGTTGGTGGAGTTGTGTTCGGTTTAACTTAGTTGAGCTAGTGGTGATTAGTTTAACTAGCTAATCAACTAGTAATGAGTGGAGTGAATTAAATATTATTTAATTCACTAATTATTAACTCATTATTCAACTCAAGAACACATCAGTTCACTACAGTGCATGGACAGTTCAGTGGAGACCAGCAAGAGGTAGACAAAAGAGTTTGCTAATATTTACGCATTTAGCATGAGATTTCCACAAGCATTAAGAGATTTCCAATGATGATTGCGCAGTTGGATCCAGTGAGATTCGAACTTGGATCTCTCATTAGACCAACCTTGATTTCGCAATAGAGGCAGGCAATTAGTGGATGAGTTTTGAACCTTTGACTTGTTCAAAACTGAGCTAGTTTGTGTGTAACTTTTGGAGACAGTACTGAGTACTTGTGAGGAGTATTGTACTGAGATTGTTACATGTTTCTCTTCTATTATAATATGCAAATAGCTGGGGGTTTTCAGCTATAAGCTTTCCCCATTACATATTGTGTTTATGTGGGCATGCGACTGTTTCTATTTCCGCAAATTGATGATTGATTGTAGAAGAGATTATGTGTTGCATATGAATTCGAATTAGTATGTGATCAGGATAATCTCGGTGGATAAATCTTCATTATTCAGCAAATTTCTACAAGAGATTGAGATGCAAGAGAAAGGAGGAAGTAATGTAACAGAGTCAACTTCTCAATAAGTTCAGCACAGTCAATATACACTTGACCAGTCAAAAAAGTCCAAACCAAAGGATTTGAATAGTGAATGAGATGAGTCTTCTAAAGCAATAAATACTCCTAAAAATCCCAATATTGATCACGCTGCTAGTATTCAAACACCTGAACATTCCTAGAAGATAGTGGAAACTATTACTCCACTACAACAAGTTTCTGAAACTCATGATCGAGAGATCATCCCAGCTTATCCCACAGAACAGATAGTGTTACAAGTTGAGGAAATTCCTTCGTTGGATTTCCTCTACAGTCCTAGTCATAAGGTTGTAGTCAAGAGAATCAAAAGGAGAAGAATTGATGATACAGTCACAAACCTTACAAATGAATATGTTGATGTTTTGTGGAAGGATCCTTTAGCTAATCCTACTGAACATTTAACCAAACTATCACAGTTTGCAAGAGCATATGCTACTGCCACTGTTGATAAAGCTACTGAGGTTAAAATGTTACTTAAGCAGAGAGAAGACAGAATACAAGAATTAGAGAGAATATTAAATAAAGAAAAGTCTAACTCCAGCGAGCAAATGAAATTGAAAATGTCCCAATTTTAGAAATATTTCGAAAGTCTTAAATTACAACATCAAGTACAACTCACTGAGAAGTAAACATAACTGGGAGTAGCAATGAACAGATTACAAAGCCCGCCACAGTTTGTGCAGTTCATAAAGGAAACATTGGATGTGAATGCTAAATTAAAGCAACAACAAGAGGTATTCTACCAACAAGCCTCGATTAATAGCTCTTATTGTGGCTTAAGTGAAATATTGATCCAACAAGTAGCTATCCAGAAACTTGAATGTGAGAAGATTGAGAAGAAAATCAATGAACACATTCAATGGCAAGCATGAGACTCAGGCAAGGAAGCTGATCTACCCTAGGTATATAAGTTCCACGAGGAAATATTATTCAAAGATTGGGAAGCACAGATAAGGCAGGCAGAGAAAGCAACAATGAAAGCATCAAGGTTGACAAAGGAAATTATTGAATTTGTATGTGAACATCTATTAAAGGAAGAAATTCTCAAAGAGTACACGTCTGAAGTGCTCTCAGAAGTCAAACAGCTGGAAACACAAAGGAAACAAAATGCAGAAATGCAGGATGAAAAAATTAAAAAGGTAAATAAGTTTGATCAAGAAAATTATTGGAATTTTTTGATCAAACTTTATCATCAGTACCAAACCCTGCAGTCTTTAACAGATTCGACAAGAAGATCACAGCCAACACTCTCAAATGCGGTATTTAAGGGACAGGTCAGATCGAGGATTTTGTAGCCAGCTCAAGTCAAGCCCATGCTAGATATATTTTGACTTCGGGATCAAATCCAAAAGAAATATCAGAATTCATAAGTCATATTGTTACTTTATTTTCCTAGATTGTAGTTAAAGTTTGTCTTACGAGGATGGTTGTTTGAAACCTCCTATATTTTTATGTAATAATATATTTTTAAAACATAGTTAGTTTAGTATTTAAACCCCTCTCATGCATTTAGAGAAGGGTCCATAAATTTGTCCAAAACATTTGCAAACAATGCACTATTGTAAGTTTGTGAATGCTTTGATGAATTAATGGAAAATAGTCTGTTGTCTTTTGACATTTGAAGCTTTTTAACTGATGTTGCACTATTGTACTCTTTAAATTGCTTTAAAGTGAAGAGGAGCAGATATCTACTATCAGTTTACATGAGTAGAAATTCATACATATGGTACTTCTATTCACTTTTATTAAGTCTTGCTTTCTAGATTGACAACCATCTCTTTTATTGCATTATATATTTGAAACGTCATTATAGATGAATGTTAAATGCACTAATGTACTAATATTTTTCTGTGATTTCTTATTAGATATATAATCACACATATGAATGCGATATACTTTTCACAATTCTTATAATCAAACTATATTTTTAAAAGAACCATCTTATATAATTTTCATCTCTTTCGACTGTTAAATAATCTACATTACTGATAGTTGAAAGATATCTCTTTAGATCGCATAAAGGAAGAAACACCTCAAAAAATATAGTAAAATAGATAGTTTATGTAGATGCATGTGATAGATTAGAATCATTTTCCATTGCATTGTGTATAATTAAAACACACCCAAAATCATCCTTATTGGGAAACTGGTCTCACTATCCCCAGTCAGAGCCACCACACCAAACGGAAAAGGAGCTGCTTTAAGGTCTGGACCGGGTGGTTTTCCCCCATGTTGTGGTAGCGAATTCTGAGGCCTCAATATTTTGGCGCTAGAAGGAGGGCCTTGTGAATGCCAATAAGGTATGATCAATCTAAAGGTCAATCTAAAAGTCTCTCTCCCTCTAGATCCCCATCAACTTCCAGAAAATTATCTAGATATTCATCTTTAAAATATGAAGTTGATCATCCTTCTCCTAAGTCTCCTAGTGATACTCAACCCATAATATCTCCCGATTTTCATCAAAATTCCCCTGAATTTTAGTCTTTGATAGAAAATTTAGAGAGAGTATCCATTTCTGCTGAAAAGCCTGAATCTTCTCAAAAATCGGATATTAGTATTTCATCTTCTTTACAACCTTGCAGAATATTAACTCGATCAGAAAGTCAAAAGACAAGAATTGTTCCTTCTGAATTTCCCATCGATAGTACTGGAAAGAGAATAAAGAGGACTCAATCAGATTCAATCGCCAACGAGATCTTATCTCATTCACCTCCATTACCTCCACTTATTTCCACCACTTCCACTCCAACAATAAGTGTTTCTTTAACTAGTTCCAATACTCAAAATACTATCCCTTCAACTAGTTCTAACACTCAGCCTGCCTCTTCTTCAACTCAAACTCAATCCATTACATCCACTCAAGATCCAATGGCAGGCGAAGTACCTCCACCAAATGTACACCCATGGAATAATCCAGGGGCTGTAAATATGCCTGCTCCTCTTCATGCTCTACCAAAATCATCTGAAATATGGTTACCTAAGTTTAATCCTAATGATGGTCTTCCGAAAAAAGAACGCATTCATAAGTATATGTTAGCCATCAATATAAAATAAGTAGTTAAGAGGATTGTGTTGTAAGATTATTTACATACACTCTCACAGGATCTGCAAGATCCTGGTATTTTTTACTGCCTGCCCGCTCTATAACTAGATGGAATATGTTCGAAGAACAATTTCTAGCTAAGTTTGGTTATGATAGAACCACTGCTACGCTCATCAATGATCTATCAAATTTAAAATCTAAATCGGGTGAGAAAATAAAATATTTTAATTCAAGATTTAATAAATTTCACAATTAAATTCCTGCTACATCAGTTCCTGGCACAGAAGTTCAAATTCAGTGGTATATTTCATCTCTTACATCCAAGATAGATATTTTTTTTGATAGAGAAAAACTACCTACACTCGCAGAGAACATGAGGGAATCTTTATCTGTGGAGAAACACATAACCGCCCTTGAGAAGAAGAATTCTCAAGAAGATAGAAAGTAAAAGAAGGTATCCTTCAAAGATGATTCGAAAAATAAGCCATCTAAAGACCTGTTTGATGTAGAAGGTCTTCATAAAGTTTTGAAGACTATGACAAATGAAATGGCAAATATCAAGAAACAAGTCATTGAAAGTTCTAGTTCAAAAAGTACTTTCAGACCCTTCAAGAAAGGTTAGTCCTCTAGTACTCAACCACCAAATATCATATCTAATGTTGAGTCTGATCAAGATACTGAGGAAGTGAAAACAGAGGAAGAAGAAAATAAAGAAGAAGAAGACGTTGAACTAAACAGAATGTGGGATTTCATCCTACCAAATGAAGAACAACATGAATCTTTGCTTGTAAGTACAAGAGGAAAAAATACAACTAAAGCAACCTAGCCAAGTCAACAACAGAAGAATTTAATGTCTGCTAAGGATAAAAAAACGATTAAAAATTCTACTTCAAAGGCTACACAAACAAGTCATGTTACTTCGAATACTCCACCTACATCAAAGACAATGGTAGTCTCAGACACTATTGGGTATAATGTAATTGAAGATATGAAGAAAACCAAGGTTAACATTTCAATTCATGAGCTTACTAAATTAAAGCAGTAACATAAAATCTTATTTAGAGACTTGAATTCAATTCTTGCTTTAGCTTTACTTGCTCTAGTAGTAGTGCAAGCTACTAATGAAATGGGTAAGCCACCTTCTCCTTCAACTAAAATTGATGCTACATATTTGATTATGCTAGGTGATCGATCCATATCTCATACTCCTCCATTTATCTTGACCTATGAGATCTTTAATAAAAGCGTTCATAATTGTTTAATAGACTCAGGGGCCTTCTCTAATATAATGCCAAAATCAGTTTGTGCTAAGTTGAACATAACTCCTCAGAGTTCTTCTAGTCATATAGTACAACTTGATACAACCAGAGTAGAGGTGTGAGGAGAAATAATTTTTTTTTCTATCAGATTGTCATCAAATCCCAAGGTTGCTCAAATAATAAATATATTGGTTGCTGATATTCCTGATTTTTACGGTTTAGTATTAATCAGAGACAGGTCTGAAAAGCTACATGGATATTTTGCAACAGACTAGTCACATATGTGGCTACCATATAATGGAAAGCCAAATCAAATCCGAATAGACCGTGAAAATTTCATGAAACATATAGTCACCGATCTTGAAGGAATTAATGAGTCAATAGCATTCAATAATAACATTATTGGAAACTACTCAGTAGAATCATTTTTGTAGATAAACCAGTAGTTAATTCTTTATTTTGGACTCTTTTTTTTTACAGTTCTAAATTTGAAGATGGTGTAGGCACTGGCTGCATTTTAAAAAGCCTAGAAAGAGAAAAAACCATGTTAGCCTGCAGATTTGAATTCATTTGCATGAACAATATAGCTGAATACGAAGCATTAGTCCAAGGTTTGTACAAAGCCATCGATCTTAACATTAAATATCTTAAAGTCTTAGGAGATTCGGAAATAATTGTTATACAGGTAAGAAATACCATTCATTGTAATTCTGGACATTTAAAGCATTACCAATCATTAGTCCAATAATTAACCACTCATTTCTTAGCCTTTAATATTTCTTTCGTGCTTAGAATGCATAATTCTAGTGCAGATCTATTGGCTAATGTACCGTCAAAGTTAATTCCATCCCAATATTTTAGTCCCGATATGTTTTCCATTGAATTAATTTTTAGACCATCTGTTCCTGACAATATTACCAATTGGAGAGTATTCAATAATGATTTATATATCATATATTTTTTAACATCTGAAGAATCTTATGATAGTCAAATTGTAGATGAAAATGAACATGACATTCAGAGGAAGAACAAGATGAAAATTCAATACCTAAATCAGTTGTCAAGTTAGAAGACCTCTAAGATCTGAAAGATAGGTTTAAAAGAGTTACTAACTCAAAAACTCAAAGCTCTACCTTAAGATTTGAGTTAGTAAATCTAGGAAGTGACGAAAAACCTCAAAATGTTAATTTAGCTCTTGATCTATCTTCCGAAGAAATATTATCATTTATCAGGTTGTTTAGAACGTACAAAAGTATCTTTGCTTGGGATTATACTGATCTTAAAACATATGATAATTCTGTGATTCAACACACAATTCCTATGATTTCAGATGAAAAACCTATATAGCAAAAATTGAGGAAGATTCACCCGAATATTGAAAATCAAATCAAAACAGAGTTGAATAAACTCCTTAAAGCAAAGATCATATTTCCAGTTAGGCATTATAAATGGGTTTCAAACTTGGTACTCGTCAGGAAGAAAAATGGCGATATTAGAATTTGTATTTATTTTAGGAACTTAAACAAAGCATGTCAAAAGGACAACTTTCCATTTCCAACCATGGAACAAGTACTACAAACAATAGTTGGTTCTGAATTTATGTCTTTTCTAGATGGATTCTCGAGATATAACCAAATTCTCGTACATCCAGATGAAAAAATAAAGACTACATTCATGAATAAGTGGGGAACTTATGCCTATCAAAAGATGCCATTTGGATTAATTAATACAGATGCCACTTTTCAGAGAGATATGGACACAACTTTTAGGGGTCTTATCATTAAATCAATGGTTATTTATTTAGATGACATTACAGTCTTTTCTAAACAACTAACCAATCATGTGAGAGACCTAAAGCAAGTCCTTGAGAGATGTAAAAGGTATGGCATCTTATTAAACCCAAAGAAATCAATTTTTGCTTTAGAGGAAGGAAAACTTTTAGAATTCATTGTATCAAAGAAAGGTATCTATATCGATCCTGAAAGAATTGAAGAGATTAAAAGAATTTCTTTCCCTCATAACAAAAAAACTATGCAGTCATTTCTTGGACAAATTAATTTCGTAAAAAGGTTTGTCCCTAAATTTTCACAAATAGTTTTACCATTACAAAACATGATTAAGAAAAATCCAGTCTTTAAATGGGGGCATAATGAAAGAGAAGCATTTGATTTGACTAAACAATCTATTGTCAATGCTCCATTCCTGACTACCCCCAATTTTCTTAATCCTTTTACTTTATATAATTTTTCATCAGATACATCATACACTGTTGTTTTAACATGGCTTAATGACCAACAAATTGAAGCACCAATATCATTTTTTAGTTCCAATTTACAAGGTGCATAACTAAATTATTCATCTATTGAAAAGCAAGCATTTGCTATCTTTAAGGCTATAAAGAATTTCAGGCCATTTCTCCTAAAAACTCACACAAAAATCATATTACCATTCTCTACAATGTTACAACCATTAATGTAAAAAGAATTAGGAGAGAAAAGGGCTAACTGGGTTACCGATTTACAATAATATGATCTAGAAATTAGACCCCTTTAAAATTGTTAGAGGTCAAGGTTTTTGCAGAATTCTAATAGGAGCATCCCATTTATCATCAGAAGAAGATTCAGGTAACGATGTACAAATATCAGAGGTAAGGCTCGACGATGTACAATCTCAATACACTGATCTCATATTTTATTTAAAAAATGGATATGCCCCAACCCCACTCAGTTATAAAACTAAACGTGTTTTAAGATTAAAGGCCAAGCAATATGAATTAATAAATGATGTATTGTTTAGAAGAAACTTTGATTCTATACTACTAAGATGCTTAGAAAAATCTAAAGTAGAGAAAGTCAGTGCAGGAACTCCATGATGGACTAGCTGGAGGACATTTTGGGGGAAATACAACAACACACAAAATCCTGTATGCAGGTTACTATTGGCCTACACTTTTCAAAGATGCTCACGAATATGCAAGAAAATGAAAAGTGTCAAAGTGCATCTAGAAGACAAAGGAAGCCAGCCTTCCCATTACAACTAGTTAATATCGAGCAACCATTTGAATAATGGGGATTAGATATAATCGGTGAGATTGTTCCTAACTCTTCCAAACATCATAGATATATTCTCACAACTACAGATTACTTTACTAAATGGGTGGAAGAAATTCCATTGAAGGTAACCAACTCTGAGAATATCATTGATTTCATTGACAAATATATCATAACTAGATTTGTATTACCTACTGCTTTAATGTTTGATAATGCATCTTAATTCTCAGGAACTGCTATGATGGAATTTCCAATCAAAAGAGGTTTCAAACTTAAGTATTCTTCAAATTATTACCCGCAAGGAAATGGTTTAGCAGAGTCCACAAACAAAAATCTTATTAGAATTATCAAACGAACTGTTGATCAAAACCAAAGAAATTGGCACAGGAATTCCTTCAATGGAACTCAGTTGAGTCAAATAAGGGATAAATCTATTTTAAAATTTGGTTGAGATTTGTGTGGAGCAAATCATGGATTGGAATTAATCCATAATTATGTATAAATATGAGGATTGTGTGAGGATGGAAGACAGAGGGAGAGATACAGTGAGAGATAGAGAGAATTAGTGTGAGAGTTCATGTGAAGGGCGAGAGCCGAGAGGCCAATCATTGTAATATTCGGCCAAGGAAGGGTTTGCATTTGTAATTTTTTTATTGTATTTTATGCAATTATTTTGTGTACTATTTGTCTCTCTCTTCATATGTATTTTAAATTAATTCTAATTAGACTTTATTGAAGATTAAATTGAGTATTTCTTTTAAAGAGGAACACACACTCCATTATTGTGCGCAAGGATCTGTTTTGTGCAAAATCCCTGCATCATTTGGTATTAGAGGCAGATATCCATGCCTGGCGAGGTGCGATCAGAGGTTTTGGAGGTTAGATTTTAGTGTGTGATAGACTGCTGGAGGTTTGACTTAAATATGTGAATTTTGTCCTGAGTAAATTTAATCTCTGCAATTATATATATGCCATGTATGAGTGGGTGAACACAGGACAATTGGTGCATTCGAAAAACCAATGTTGACAAAGGCAACCTCATATTTGCAGCGTGTAAGTGATTGGTGTGGTTCCAAATTGGAAACCGAAACCTGAAGTCTGCAAACGTTTGGAAGAAGTCTGTCACTGCAGGCTGGTGTATTTGTCAAAGTATAGAGGCACAGATGTTTGGACGCGGGCATAGAGGAAGTTGGGAATCGATGATAGAAAAACAGTGTTGATACCCCTGCAAAAGATGGGTTGGGTAATATGAATTTCTAGCAGTGGTTGTAAGAGTCCAATTGCATTGACCGCAATGCAGAGAAACGTTGTCCGACATTTGATAGTTCTATTGCGATGACTCATGTGGCAGCGATTCCAGTAATGTAGAGACAGGACATACAACCTTTCCTCTCTCCTGTGTGACGTCCCATGTTGAGTAATGATTCCATTAACATCGCAAGCCATTATTACATGTTTTTTGTTTGATTTATTGGATTCTGTGCTAATGGATATGCATAAGTTAATGTGTGTATAACAGTCAAAAGATTAATTACAGGAGACGAGTTCATTGTGGAGATATGATATGCAACCAACATGAATGGGATTTAATACTGCTTTAGCAATTGAAATGTATGGTTCAATTTATTCTTAAACCATAGTCACCTTGTATGCAAAAGTGTGCACCCTTCACGCATTGTCGTGAGAGAGGTCTTAACAGCCTAGCCATGAAATTGCAGTCTTAACACTGGGTAGTGGAGTGCGGACAGTGTATGGAAGCACATATTGGTTTGAACGCATGCCAGAGTTGGAGACCGTGGAGATGTGGTGTGCAGTCAGTGCAAACTGAATCCGAGACAGTGTTAGCATTTTGACAGTCACTGTGGAATCGTGGAGGCAGTTAGCATGAAATATGGTTTGGCGTGTGGATTTAGTTCCTGTGTGACTGTGTGAGGAACTAACGCAATTTCCCGTGGGGCATGGTATAAGCCAGCATGAGGTATATGTGTGAGCAGAGATATATATAGATAGCGCCTTTCGATTATGCAAACACAGTCAACTTTGACATAGTATTTCTCTGATCGTATTGCTTTGACATCCTTGGTTGCAATTGCTTTGATCCCTATGTGATGGTTTGTATTGGCAGCGACTGCAATAGTGCAACATTTTTCTTCCAAATGCGTTATTCCATGTTTGGTAATGCAGTGAACTTTGTTAGTTTCACATTGTTACATATAGCAATGACTTCCTTAGTGTTTACATCGACTTTTGTAATGAGATGATATTTGCACAGTTAGATAATGAAGTTACAAAGGGAATTGTAACTTGTAGAGTTTGAAATAAGGATCATTGTTTATATGTTTTAAAATGGTATGGAAATCAGAGTTGCACACTAAGAGATAAGGAACGAATAAGTTCCATCATATGTGGAGAGTGAATGCATAAGGCATCGATCTGTTATCCAGAAGATCGACCATCCAAGCTTGATTACACAGGCAATGAATCCAAGCTTGTACTTAGAAGGGAAGTTGTGCGTCGAGGAGAGACAGAGATCAGTGGAGATCTCAATGATTGCAATCAAAATCATGATCTGCGATAATTAAAGGCCATAGAGCAGTAAAATTGAGTTGCAATGCGAAATTGAAAATTTTCAATTCACATAGACAAAAATGTTGTAAGCGCATTTGGAGATCTTGCTTGTGAATAAACCAATCAATGAGCTGAGAGTAGATTCACTCGGACAAATTAGAAGGGCGCAGAAAATTGGAAAGGTATGTTAAGTAAAATTGTGGACCGAGCATATTATATGTTGACATTTTTGGTTTTCTTAACCAAAATCAAAATTATAGATAAGTATTTTTGAGGGAATGATTTATATATATGTCAACATGCTCACAATTAAAGTGAAAATGTTTTAAATGCGGATGTATAAGGGTTTATCACCACAGAAATTTTAAAGGAAATTAAGTTCCGCTTAAATGAATGGAAAAGGAGATTGCACTATCCTGGGTGATATAAAGAGAAGAATGCATTTTTATACGACGTGGTTTATTATGCATAGTGTGGGTTCTTAACAGTCTTGGTTGCGTCATTTTGGATCAAGGCTTGTGGTTGGAAATGGGAGAATTCTTTTGATTTGTGTTTTAAGGTTGAAAACCCAAACAAACCACAATTGCTCGATGTTGTAGAATCCTTGTTTTTACCATCATGTGGCGGCGCCTAAGGAGGTGTTGTTCAAGATGGGCACAATGAAAAATATTTGCGCTAAGATGATGAGCTTATGGTATGAAGGGCATGCAAATATTCACAGTGATAAAGACGGCACAGAAGAGTGAAATCCAGAGAGTTGAATGTAGAAAATCATATAAATGATATGTTATACATCCGAGATTCTCCTGATCACACACTATTTGACTTCATGCACAATACAGAATCTCTTCTACCATTGATCATTAATTGCGGAAATAAATTCAATTGCATGCACACATTAAAACCATAAACATTCACATATATGAACATCGTATTTTATGGGAAAGCTTAAAGCTGAAAACCCCCAACTATCTATATATTATATGTCATACATATCATGTAACAATCATCATGAAAATATCCTCACAAGTTGTCAGTACAATCTCCAATTGCTACACACTAACTAGGTCCGATCTAGCAAATCTCATGCTCCAATCCTACACTTACCTACTATTTTGCCTCTCTTTAACGCCGATAAGCTGGCCGAAGAATGGCTCTAAATGAACTCGAATTGGTCCAGCCCTACTCACGCAATCCTCATTGGCATCTCCAACCACTGTGTGTTGCAAATCATTCAACACTATAGTCACAACTGATAGTCTCACTGCTCTTTCACCTACCTCTTCACTGGTCTCCACTGAAACTGTCCATGCACTGTAGTTAACTGATGTATTCTTTAGTTGATTAATGAGTTAATAATTAGTGAATTAATTAATAATTAATTCACACCACTCTCACTAGTGTATCAATCAGTTAGACTAGATACAACTAGCTCAGCTATGTTTAGATTAGTTAAACTGAACACAACTCCATTAACTTCCTCAATCAACTCCACCAAACTCTCTCACATGAGTTCTAACTGAAGTATCCATGCAATAGCTCCACTTAACCCTTAGGAATAGCGTAATTCCTTCTCTCAGCTCCTGTGCCACATCTGTGCACTTAACTGAAGTGCTCCAAGAGAATAAGATAATGTTTATAGTCCAAATATTATTAAGAGCTAATAATATTCGACATATCTATTTTTAGACTGGCAATCTAAAAATAGATTCTGCCCACTATGTCTAAAAATAGAAGTCTATCTATTTTTCCAACTTGACCAACCATCCACAAATAGCATCTTGCAACTCATAGAATATGATCGACATGTCTAAAAATAGACTTGCGCCAAAAATAGCCTGCGGGCCCACTTAATGAAGGCGACTCTTTTCACTAAGCTCATCATCTTGTTGCAATCTCAACACTCCCTCTCAACAAGATAGGGATTATCTTCCACCCCGATCCTGCCCCTATGGTATTCGAATTATCTCCTGGTGAGCGCCTTCGTTAAGATATCAACATCCTGATCCTCCGTAGGAATGTATGAAAGTAACATGATCTTCCGCTACACACAATCTCTGATATGATGATACCGGATGTCAATGTGTTTAGATCTATCATGAAATACTGGATTAACCGAGAGTTTGATGCAACTCTGATTATCACAATATATCATAGTAGGATCTAAGTGTGAACCGAACAACCCGACCAGGATCTTCCTCATCCATATAGCCTCGCATGCAGCCAAACTCATTGCCATATACTCGGCCTCTGCTAAACTGAATGCCACGGATCTCTGCTTCTTGCTGTACCAAGAAACTGCTATCGACCCGATACTGAAAATCCCTCTAGATGTGCTCTTTCTGTCCGTTGGGCTCCTTGCCCAATCTGCATTTGTGAAGCCACACATCTTCACCTCATCCGACTGTCTGTACCATAATCCATATCCCGATGTGCCTCTGAGATATCTCAATACATGCTTGCCTGCCTTCCAAAAGAGCTTGGTAGGCTTAACCATAGCTTGTGAAAGCTGGTTAACAACATAGCATATGTCAGGTCATGTGTTGACTAGATACATAAGCAACCCCACCAACTGTCGGTAAACAGTGGCATCCACTACCTCTGCCGATGTAGCATCCTCTTTCCTCCACCCACCAGGAAGAGGAGTGTCGAGAGGCTTGCAGCCATGCATGTTGAACTTCTCCAGTATCTCCCGGGCATACTTTCCTTGAGACACAAACAATCCATCACTGCGCTGCCAAATTTCCAATTCCAGGAAATAATTAAGGAGGCCTAAGTCCTTCATCTCAAACTCTTTTGCAAGATAAACCTTGCATGAGTGTATCAACAGTTCATGACCTGTCAATATAAAATCATCTACATAAATTACAATGATCAGCAACTTACCCTCCACCACTATCTGGTATAGGTTCGGATCCGCCTCACTCTTGGAGAATCCAAGTCCGGTAAAATAACTGTCTATCCGTGTGTACCAAGCATGAGGTGCTTGTTTCAACCCATACAATGCTCTTTTGAGCCTGCACACATGCGACTCGCTACTGAAGATCTCGAAAACCTTCGGGATGCTCTATGTACACCTCCTCCTCAATCACTGCATTAAGGAACACAGTCTTCACATCCATCTGATGAATGTGCCACCCCCTCTGCGCTGAGAGAGCAAGAATCGTCCGTATCGAAGAATACCTTGCGACAGGTGCAAAGGTCTCCTCATAATTGATTCCCTCAATCTGTGAGAAGCCTCGAGAAAAAAATCTTACCTTGTACTTCTCCACACTCCCGTCAGCTGCTTGGTTCACTTTGTAGATCCATCTCGAACCTACCACTTATTTCCCTTCCAGCCTTGGGACAATCTCCCATGCACTGTTTCTGACAATCGAATCATACTCTTCCACCATGGAATCTACCCATGCAGGGTCCTCCACAGCTTCCTAGAAAGAGGATGGCTCTGTCACCATACACTTGCTCATAAGAGCCATGTATCCAATATACCGGTCAGGTGACTGTCTCTGTCTGTGCTGTGATGTAGGTGCTCCTACAATTTTCTCTGCATCTTGAATCAGTCGCTCAGCTTCTGTAGTGCGCTTCTGCCCTCTGATGGTTAGCGCTGCATGAGTGGTCTCTTCCACTCCATGAACCTCCTCTTGTGGCTGATCCACATCCTGAGGCTCATCCTTAGGAACTAATAGCTCCTCATCTGCATGCAAGTGTGGCTCCCTCTCAAGCGAACACTTCATGGCTTTCTCCTCATTAAATTTTATATTCCATCACACAACAGTCTTCCGACTATCTGGAAAATACACACGATAGTTGTGGGGTGTATCAGTGTACCCCACAAATATCCCAACCTCTGCAGTCGGCTCCAGCTTCTTCCTGGCATCCTTCGTCACATGAATGTAAACAGGTGAACCAAAAACCCTCAAATGAGAAATATCAGGCTTCTTACTAGAAAACGCCTCCTCGGGTGTACTCATGCCAAGTATCCTATGAGGACAACGGTTTTGCACATAAACCGCAGTATTGCATGCCTCAGCCCACAAGTGTATGGGAAGGCCGTGATCATGCAACATCGCCCGTGCAGCACCCATGATCGTTCTGTTCTTTCGCTCCGTGACCCCATTCTTCTGTGGGTTATGAGGTGCTATGAGCTCTCTTCGAATTCCTTCTGCGCTGCAAAAGTCCTTGAATTCGCCAGAGATGAATTCACCACCATTGTCCCTCCTAATAGCCTTCACCTGCTTCCCCGATTCTTTCTCCACCAGTGCCTTGAACTCATAGAACTTTGAGTATGTCTCGCTCTTCTTCTGCATGAAGAAGATCCAGCACTTCCGAGAAAAATCATCAAAAAATATCACATAGTACCTGTGCTTTGTTGTCGAAGCTACTGAGAAAGGTCCACACACGTCTGTGTGAATTCTCTCAAGGATCATCGTGGCACAACTATCCTTCTCATGAAAGGTGGCTTTCATAAATTTTCCCAAATTACATCCCTTGCACTGATTTGACTGTGCAAGTCTACCTTAGGGAAGCCCGGTAGAAATCTGCAGCAAAATTTTCAAAGCACCATGGTGAAGATGGCCCAATCTCCTGTGCCATAGCTCGCCCTCATCCCGGCTCACCACTCCTTTTTCCTTGCCTGCCATTGCTGTGCAGCCATCTACCGGCAATTGATAAAGGTTTTTAACTCAAACCCTTATCCTCCGGGTTTCACCAATTGCCTTACTACGCAGGAAAGCCTTTCCCTCGCTAAAGACAACATCATATCCCTTGTCTTCCAACATAGCCACAGAGATAAGATTCTTCTTCAATCCTGGAACATGCATCACTTCCTTCAATACGAAGGGTTTACCAGACTCCCTCTCAAAGGAAATGGTACCGATACTGGTCGCACTGTATCTACCATCATCGCCCATCTCAATGTGCACTCCAAGATCTTTCTCATCCAGATCAGTAAACAAATCTTTGTCTCTGGTCATGTGAAAAGACGCACCACTGTCAAGAAACCACACTGAACCCATCATACTTGAGACCAAGCATGCGATCAGCAAAAAATCCAGCTCAAACTGCGAGGCTAAGGCCTCTCCAGCTGCAGATCCAGCAGCCTGCTTATTTTTCTTCTTCTGTGGACAATTTGTGGCGTAATGTCCATGTTGGTGATAGTGAAAGCACTTCACCTTGGACATGTCCTGCTTCTTGCCTTTCGCACTAGATTTAGAAGCATTCTTCTTGCTCTTCCCCTTCTTTTCTTTGGTAGCCAAAGCAAAATTTTCTTCATCTGCACTCTTCTATGAAGATCCGTCCCTGATACTTCGCCTTATCTCCTCTTGCACAAGATCCGACCAAATTCGCTCCCATCCTGGAAATTTCTCCCGACCATTGACAGAGTCCTAATAGGAATTCCAACTCTTTGGAAGCCCAAGGAGAGCCAAGCTCACCAATTCCTCATCATCTACAGTAACCCCCACACTTCCTAGCTCATCCCTGCACTGGACAAAATTCGTGAGGTACTTGGGTATACTATCACCTTTCTCCATTTTTATGTTCCTGAGTTTATCCTTGAGCGCCAAATTTCTCTGGTAGCTCTTGCTTTGGAATAAATCTGTAAAAGATTTCCACATCAAGAATGGAGAAGCTTTACCATGAAGGCTAGAAACTATGTGATCCTTCACACCTTCCAACAGAATCCTTCGACATTTTGCTGTCTTCTTTTGCCATGCGTCAAGTGCGGCAGCATCGCTAGAAGCAGGTTTTGGAATTTATGCATCTATGAACTCCTTAAACCCATTGTCATCCAACACCGCCTCCATCCTGTCCTTCCATGCAATATAATTCGATCTTCCCTCAAGGGAATACTCCAATCGCAATCCGTTGAAAGACATCTCAACTTCGACACCAAGAAAACACTGCTGCAAATTCGAATTCCACCAGCACAAAACTCAACCGCTTCAATGTTTTACAATTGCTCCAATGATCAATATTGCTCTGATACCATGTATAAAATCATATAACTGATATGTTATACATCTGAGATTATCCTTATCACACACTATTTGACTTCATGCACAATACAGAATCGCTTCTACCATTGATCATTAATTGCGGAAATAAAATCAATTGCATGCACACATTAAAACCATAAACATTCACACATATGAACACAGTATTTTATGGGAAATATTAAAGCTGAAAAACCCCAACTATCTGTGTATTATATTTCATAGAGATCATGTAACAATCATCATACAAAGCTCCTCACAAGCTCTCAGTACAATCTCCAATTGCTACACACTAATCAGGTCCGATCTAGCAAATCTCATGCCCCAATCTCTGCCACTTGCTAGCCTGCCTCTACTACGCAATCACTGTTGAATCATGGCTCTGAATGAACTCGAATTGTTCCAGCCTTGCTCACGCAATCCTCATTGGCATCTCCAACCACTGTGTGTTGCAAATCATCCAACACTATAGTCACAACTGATAGTCACAATGCTCTTTCACCTACCTCTTCACTGGTCTCCACTGAAACTGTCCATGCACTGTAGTTAACTGATGTATTATTTAGTTGATTAATGAGTTAATAATTTTTGAATTAATTAATAATTAATTCACACCACTCTCACTAGTGTATCAATTAGTTAGACTAGATGCAACTAGCTCAACTATGTTTAACTCAGCTAAACTGAACACAACTCCACCAACTACCTCAATAACTCCACCAAACTCTGTCACATGAGTTCTAACTGAAGTCTCCATGAAATAGCTCCAATTAACCCTCAGAAATAGCATAATTCCTTCTATGAGCTCCCGTGCCACATCTGTGCACTTAACTAAAGTGCTCCAAGAGAATAAGATAATGTTTATAGTCCAAATATTATTAAGAGCTAATAATATTCGACACATCTATTTTTAGACTGGAAATATAAAAATAGATTCTGCCCAATATGTATAAAAATAGAAGTCCATCTATTTTTCCAACTTGACCAGCCATCCACAAATAGTATCCTGCAACTCATAGAATATGATCGACATGTCTAAAAATAGACCTAGTCTAAAAATAGACTTGCGCCAAAAATAACCCGCGGGCCCACTTAGTGAAGGCGACTCTTTTCACTAAGCTCATCATCTTGTTGCAATATCAACATTGAAATTGCAAAGAGAAGGTTTATTAAATAATCTTGAATGGAGCATAAGGTGTTATCACTATAAAAGTTTTCCAAAATTGAACAGTTTGTATTTGTTCCTAAGTCATGGTCTTAGATAGGGGTTAAGTCATTTTTATGTTTTTAGAGTCTAAGTCATAAGGTTAGAGTCTCATCTCCATCATCAAATAAAGTCCAACAAATTTTTTTCACACTTTAAGGGTCCCATATTATGTTTCGGAAGTCATGTGTTTAGTCATTTAAAAAAAAAAATCGAATAAGCCACAAAACCACGTTTTCGTAGCGCAGACAGTGTTAAAAAATGCTTTTGCACTACGAAAACGCTTGTCTTTTCGTAGCGCAAAACCCTCAAAATACATTACATGCGCTACGAAATCGGGGATTCGTAACCAATCATGTCCAACTGTCAAATCCATCAAATTTCGTTAAATTTTCATGATTAGGTGTCAGTCCATGAATCCTTTCTCACACATGCAACCATTCATAACCATCATGAGATTCGTTAGGGGTCAATAATCATTAGTCATTTTAAAATTTGAAAAGGGATGGTTGTCATTGATTGTATTGTCTCATGCAAAAACACTTGGTGCATGTTTTTCTTTGAACGATAAGCTTATGGTAAGCAGAAACCAGAGCTTCTCTCAATTCTCAAGCAAGGTTGAACCCTTAATCAAGCGAGCTAGTTTCTCTGAAATCAAGCGAGCCAGTTTATTACAGGTTTTCTGAAGCCACATGGATTTCGAGGGAAAGATGACAGAGGAAAAAAAAAACCATAGTTCAGGCCACTGTTTGAGAACGAAACCTGAAGGCATAGAGGCTCTCACGAAGGATAAATTAGTCGAAGAAGCCTTCAAGAAAGTAGGATGCTGGAGATTCTGTGAAAAGTTACAGGGAGGTCATAATCAAGTCACAAAAGAATTTTCCATTAATTTCACGGGTTCAAATACAAAGTTTGGATTTTTAAACTTGCCAATTTCTCCTGAAATTATATCATTAGTGACAGAGATTCCAAGGGGAGAAGAAAGGTGGTTCAAGAACTTCAAGTTTGAAATGGAACCTTGTAAAATATTTTTGAAGCCAGAGTTTGTGGACACAGATTTAACCAAAGCAGTGCCAAGAGGTTATGTCAAGGATACATATGCTAACCTGATCTCCAACATTCAAAGGTACTTCACCTGTGAAGGAAGATACCATAATGTGTATTCTTATCATTTCAAACTCTTATTGCATTTCACTGGAATAATTTCCCTAGATTTACCTTTCTTCCCGTTTTGAAGTTTGGCCAAGATGGCAGATAAGGTGCAGATGAAAATTCAGGCATGTGAAACTTCATTATTCCATCATGGTCTAGTTAAATTAATAGTTTTGCATGAACTTCAGAGGGTGAATAGAGAATGCTCTGCATTTCTGTTTTTTTGTGGATTTGGGGTGGAAACACATGGAACAGGTGTTAGCCCTAGGGCTAAATAAAAATCACCATAAAAAACCATGAACCCTACAGAAACAAGATTAAAGAGATTTGTCAAGTTAAAGCCTAGAAAGCAAGTGAAAGAGCCAAAGATTAAAACACCAGTGATTATTCAAGAAACCCCTAAACCTTCACAAAAGAGGACAACCAAAGGTAAGGAAGTAGTACAGGAACTGTCAATCAGCAAATCAGCCCTAAAAAGATTGACTAGAAGTCAAATAGCAAGGGAAAAAATAAAAACCGTGGTTTCAGAAGAAGATACAGGTTTAAAGGGTAGTTTGAATGATATTTTACAAGCTATTGATATTGAGGAATCTCATTTAGTACAGGCGGATTTTATAAATTTGGATGAAGGGAAATCTAAGAAGATCAAGTCTTCCAAAAAACTGTATTTTAATGATGAAATTTCAGAGTTTGTGTTCATGCCCAGAAGGCCTCTAACTAGGAATTCAAAAAAGTTGCAAGGGCTGGATCTGGAGTTAGATAAAGTTGGAGAAGTTTCAAATGTTTATGAGGAACCCATATAAATTTCATCACCTATGCCTAAAGATGACAGAAACAGAGTTTTCCATACTCAAAGAGAAAAGACCATTTATGAGGCGATTAAGAAAAATTAAGACTAGCTAATCTTGAAATTGCTAAGCTTAAGAAGAAAGCAAGAAAACATATTGTGGAGAAGATAAAATTTGATAGAACTAAGGCTCTGTGGGAGCTTGAAAGAGTCTCAAAACCTGAAACAGTCAGCAGTGAAGCTCATTATTTTACCTGGACTCTTCCTGCAATCAAGGAGACTAAATTTGTGAGAAGGATAAATGTAAATTTAAGGGCTACTAACAGAAGGTTGAAGAGGCAGATTGAAGATCTTGAAATCCAATTGGAAAACTCTGAAGGTCAGCTACAACAGAAGTAAGGCAGTAAGTGAAAAATCCCTAATACAGTTTTGTTTTAAGAAGGACACCACATTTTGAAAACATGGCAAAGTTAACTTATAATGATTATTAAGTTTTATTAGCATCAAGATTATAAAGGTAATCATTAAAAGGCTGTAAATATTCTTAATATCTTAATATTATGGAAAAACTGTGTAAAAAAGAGATACATAGCAGTTTCATAGCGCGCTACAAAACTGTTGTAGCTGACATACACATCAGTTTCGTAGCGCACTATGAAACCGCTGTAGGTGCAGTTTTGAGCATTTTGTTAAGGTTTCAAGAGGTAAAACATCTGGTTTTTGAAGTATTGATACTGCTAGAAGATGGAAATGGTTCACAAATGAAGTTCCAGGTGTTAAAGCAAGAGAAATTGGATGTTAAGATGATGTTTACAAAGGCATAGTTACTGTGCTACGAAAACAACTGATATTTTCGTAGCGCAGACACATTAGCTCTCTTTACACCCTTTCAAGAACTTAATTTTGCACAGGTGGAAGGACATGGTTCTATGGAATTGATAACACATATCACTTGTCTAAAAAGGTCCATTTTTGTTAGCCAAAGGATTCTAGGAGCATAAATGAAGGTTAAAGCTATATTGCAGGAAACATGTTCCTAGTTTTCAGGACATATAAGGGATAAGTTAACAGAATATAACAACAAGGTAATGGACACTATCAAGGTTGAAGATAAGGAGGAGCAGCTTTCAAATATAATCTTTAATTCCTAGATCAAGTTGTTTTAGTCATAATAAGGAGTTTTACTCCTAATTGCATTACGACTCTAGAACAGACAGTTAACTGTCACATATAATTAATACTCTGTTTTAGGTGTAGATAGGTGTCAAGCTAAGAAATTCAAGTTATCCTCAAGCTAGATGAGGGAATCCAATATTGTAATGATGGATCTATAAGAGACATGAGGTCGAATTCCTCAGGGTTGGAAATTTTCATTAACAAGCAAACTATGTTACTATAGCAGACTGTGTGGTTTTTTTCATAATACAGATATTGGCTTACTACTCAGGATTTAGAAAGAGTTTTTAATGTGTGATATTCCTATGGCTCTCCTTATCTATCTATATGTAGTGGTATAAACATATGTTACTTAGAATTCAATGGAAAATTCTCTAACTTCCTGCATATGTTTGTAAATTGTGTTTTGTTCACTCTATTTTTGTTTTACTGATACACCTAAAACCTCTGAAATGCCCTGACTTCCATGATAAGATAATTTTGATGTTTTGTGGGAAAATACCTAGACTCCATAGCCCAATATATGTTTGTTGATCATTTTTTCAACCAGTCATACACTTTATACAATGTATTCCTAGAGTTAGCCATCTAATCCTTAATTCAAAATCTTAAACCTAGTGAGAGAGCCCTCTCAGGTTGTGGAGGCTAAGCCTCAACTAAAATTTTGGTTTGAAATAGTTACACTGAGGTAGCCTGATCAGCAATTTATCAGGTCCTATTTTGGTGATAACATTTTGGTGTGTCTGCCGGGAGCCTGAAGATTAATCATTCCCGAAATCAAGAAAGCTGAACTTCTGAAGGTAGCAGGAGCTCAAAAAGATTTTCAAGGCTAAAATCTACCTTGGTGACTCCATACATTTTCAAATTTTAAAGGTGGCTTCGAGAAGGAGATATACACGGAACAATCCTGATCCCAATCCACCTACCGCTGTGGACAATCCAAACACTATTTCAAGAGGCAGTCAAAGAATTTCAGAAATATCAGGTACTCCATCTCATTCGAAATCTTTCTCCTCTGAAATATTAAGAAGTCCTAAAGACAAAAGAGTTGATGATAAAATTCATGAAGTGTTGCTTAGGTCAGAAAGTGAAAATGAATTCATTGATATTATATTAGACTTGCAAAGGAGGGGAATTCACACTTCAGCCCTAGTAACCCAAGAGGACAAAGAAGAATTTTGGGAAGCTGTTAATTCTGAGCTGCTGTTAGAAAAAGAGTCTCTGGATAAACTTAAAGAACTTGACCCTTTTGAATTCCTACTAAAATCCAAAGTTGGTTTGCCCCTTCCAAATTGGAGCTCAATTGTTAGTGGCTTGTAGAAACCAAGTAGCCCTCCTCATATCAGTTCTTCATATTTTGTTTCTGTCATTCCTAAAACTACTTTTCATCTCTCAAGCATGGCTGCTCCTGCTAGGTATGCACCACTCGTACTCCTTGCTGTTTTGCATGACCTTCCTAGTAAATATGCTGCTAGGATTCCTACTTGGGGTAGTGATGAAGAAATTACGGTAGAAGAATTTGTAGACAGATTTAATGATTTTATAGACAGGGAAGAAGTTGATGATGAAGATGTGAAGCTAAGGTTATTTTCACAGAGTTTTATTGGTGAAGTTAGAAAATGGTTTAAAGCCCTTGCACCAGGAAGCATTAGAAATTGGAATGAATTTGAAGATAAATTTTTAAATAAATGGGGAAACAGAACCAATCTAGTTCAAGCACTTACTGAATATAACAGCCTTATAAGGGCAGTTGATGAGTCTGTCCAAAACTTTTCAAAGATATTTAATAAATTTTTTAACTCAATTCCAGCTCATTTGAAACCTCTGGAAGCCTTAGCACAAATGAAATATGTTGAAGCATTTGATTATGACTTTTCTATCCTGTTAAGAGAAAGAGAATCACCTTCACTTGCTGAAATGAAAAGTGATGCAGTTAAGGTGGAGGTAAACATGATAGCTGCTAAAAAGTAAAAAATGGGAAAAACTAAATTGAAATAAGAGGAGAAACCTTCCACTTCAACTTCTGAAGACAAATTTGATTCAATGATGAAAACCATGGAGAAGTTGATGGATAGGTTAGCTCTTGGAAACACTTCGGGTCCTCCTGTGCAACATGAACCTCAATTTAGAAATCATCAATTCAGGAGACCTCAGAACCAGCAAAGGCCAAGAGAAAATAGCAATCAGCAGCCTGATCCTCCAGTGAGACCTCCTTTTTAGCAGAATTTGGTAGATGAAGAAGATGAACCTAAAACTCCTGAAGAATCCATCCATTGTCTTGATGAAGAGATTCCAAGAATTTTATTGACTATGGAAGAGCATGATGAATCAGATTTGGCTAATCAAGAGGGAGAATCATCAGATTATTTTAAGGGATATCATCATGCCATTTTTTAGATACAAAAGCAATATAATCTCAGAAATAGAAATGTACCTATCATTGCAAGCAAAACACAGCCTAGGAAAGATGCTCCGAAGGTTGTTGAAGCTAGAAATGATACCTCAAATGTGGCAGAAGGTAAAAAGGACACCCCACTTGGTAAGAAAGACACTCAACTTCCTCCTCCTATCAAAGAAGCTGAAAAATCTGTTTCTATTTTCAACCTTGAGAATGAAATTTCAAAAATTAAAATATCAGTCCCGTTTAGCAAGATTCTCAAGGTAAATGAATATAGAAGCAAGATTTTTAAGTTGTTAAATTCACAACCAGGAGCTGCTGATATTTTAAATTTTCAAGAAGATAATCCTACTATATATTTGGGTCCAAGGATAGAAGATGAACAAAATGAAGAGTTTCCTCCTTTTTATGTAAGCATTAGTATTCATGATATGACTTTACATAATGCTATGTTGGATTCCGGGGCTTCACATAACCTTATGCCCAAAGTAATCATGGAAAGGATGCGATTACAAATCACAAGACCATATAAGGATTTATTTTCCTTTGATTCAAAAAGAGTTCAATGTATTGGTCTAATCAAGGATGTTTTTGTTGGTCTAACACAAATCCCAGCAAAGACAATTGTTTTGGACATTGTTGGGTTGATGTTCCTCCAAATTTTGGTATGTTGTTGTTAAGATCATGGGCAGCGAAAATCAAAGGCACAATGCAGATGGACCTTACCTATGCAACTATTCCAGTTTTTGGTGAACAAAGGAGATTGTATCGGGAGACTAGAATGGCTTACATGGTAAGTAGCAAAGATAAGCCTCGGAATTTTCCTATTTATGCCTCTGATACTGAGCTTGGATCTGCCATTCTTTTTAATGAGTCAGCTGATAGTGTTGATGAAGAAATAAGAGAAGAAAATCGACAAACAGAAAATCAACAAGTAAATGACAAACAAATGGAAGAATGGTGGTCACTGTACTTTGATGGATCAGCAGGAAAAGAGGGGGCAGGAGCAGGGATTTGGATTACAAGTCCAACTGATGAGAATAAGTTTTACTCTTACAAACTGAATTTTTATTGCACAAACAACATGGTTGAATATGAGTCTTTGATCTTGGGTCTAGATCTTCTTAAAAAAATGAAGGCCCAAAATATTTCTGTTTTTGGATATTCTAAATTGGTTATTAGACAATTGGAAGGCGTTTACCAAACAAAGGATGTAAGAATGAGAGCTTACAGAAATTTAGTTTTAGACATGTTGGAGAATTTTCAATTTTTTTCCTTCATAGTCAAATCTAGAGATCAAAATTCCATTGTTGATTCTCTTGTTGTCTCTGCAAGTCTCTTCATCATTCCTATGCATTCAAATGAAAAATATGAGATTGAAATTCATCATAGACCAGCCATACCGGACAATATCACAAACTGGCAAGTTTTTGAAGATGATCAGCAGGGAAAGAATTTTATCGAGCTAAAAGAAGAATTTGAAAGTACACATGTAGATCAGCAAAATTTGTTTGTTGAGTCCAAAGGAAATTCTGAAGTTTTGCAATTGAAGAATAATGCAATACCAAAGGGTCTTATTCCTCTTGAGAAGCTTTTTGATCAAAATGATGTTTTTAAAGCGCCAAAATTACAAGCTGATGAAGAGGAAGTAGAGAGCTGTAATCTTGGTACATTAGCTTTGCCTAAAATGATAAAAATTGCAAAGTTTCTTTCAGCTGATATGAAATTAAAATATATTGAGATGATGAGGAGGTTTATGGATGTTTTTGCTTGGAGTTATGTTGATTTAAAGCAATTTGATCCTTCCATTATTCAGCATACTATTCCTATCAAAGATAATGAGAAACCATTCAAACAGAAGTTGAGGAGAATTAACCCCCTTCTCATGCCATTAATTGAAAGGGAGATCAAGAAACTCTTTGATGCAAAAATCATTGTCCCAATCAGATTCTCCAATTGGCTTGCAAATTTGGTACCGGTTAGAAAGAAAAATGCAGAAATCAGAATTTGTATTGACTTCAGAAATTTGAACAAAGAAACATTAAAGGACAACTATCCTCTTCCCAAGATGGATACAATTCTGCAAAATATTGTTGGTTCTCAAAGAATGTCAATGCTTGATGGTTTTTCAGGTTACAACCATATTCTTGTACATCCAGATGATCAAGAGAAAACATCTTTCACAACACCATGGGGCACATTCATGTACGTCAAGATGCCTTTTTGGCTCCTCTTGCAATGCAATTTTGTCCATTTCTTTGACCATCTCCTTGTACACCTTTTTGGACATTCCTCCTGGCATATTTTTGATATCAACTCGTTCATCTTTTGAGATTTTCATAATCTTCCTGAAAATGTAACATGACAATAAACTATTTAATTTTTATATTGATATATGAAAAGTAAATATAACAAAAGTGATATTTATAAATAATTCTAGACAAACATTTAAAGGAATATTACTTTTTCATTCCTTCTTTTTTGTTATTATACGTTTTTTCTATAAAAAGTCTGACATGTCTCATTGACCAATTCTCTGGAAACTCTTCCTGTAGTTTAGATAAAATTTGGTTTTTGGAATCATTGGATTGGTTTTTGTATTGTAAGTGGAAATAACGTCTATACTTTCATTCCAATAGATCCCTCAAACTTTTGTAAAATCTTTTCCCCCTTTCGTTAACCTCCAACACCACTCCAGATGAGCTAAGGAGCAATTCATTTTCATTTGCATGTTCTATTTTTTTTTTTTTCTTAGAACAACATTCCTTTTCTGAGTTTTTGGTCCCTGTAGAACATTAACCATATGTGAATTAATAGACTGTTTGACACATTTTATCTAATAATTTTAAGTATATTATTAATGAAAATTAAAAAAATAAACTCATATTGGATCGATAGTATTTTTTCATTCACCTGATTCATCCTTTTGCAATTTTTCCATCAACTTTTACACTCTTCTGGTCCTAGATAAGAAATAATCTTCTCGAGCTTCGCCATTTTGTGGCTCTGCATGTTACACAGTAAACAATACATATTATTTAAACTTACATATAGTTAAAAAATAATATTTTTTGTAAAGAATTTACAAAGAACTTTCCCTTTTTCTTTTCTTGATGTGTTATCAATATTTTTGTTACTTGATCTCTTGTCAGTCATTTCTTTATCAATTTAAAACATGTACCATATCATTCATTAATATATTTATAAATAAATTGTCAACTATTCAGATAAAAAATAAATCTCAAGAAACCGGTGCGTCGTTCATGATGTACGCATCGACGACGATGCGTGGGTGTATTATAAACGTACCACATAAACAGTATAATAGACCGTACGGTGCTATACTCGTAACATAGCGCACCGGTGCCCTATTTTAGATATGGCTCACTGATTAAAAAAAATGTTTTTAAATTTTTTATTACACAATACTTGCATGGTATGTTGTATAATACAGCGCACCAGTGCGCTAGGTTACACAGGGCGCACCGATAAAAAATCCATTTTTTTCAAAAATTCACGCAAGGGCTGAATGGATTGGGATCCGACTATGCAAGTCGTCCCGTGCGTTGGATGTCAATCTAAAATGAAAATCCCTAATTCTAAAATCACAGAAACAGGGAAAAGAAAGGGAAGAAACAATAAAATGAACGGTTTAGAGTAAAAATGGATAAAACTACAGAAAAAGTAAAAAAAATACTCAAATTTAATCACGAGATGGTTTGGTTTCTAATTGTCTGAATACTTCTGTTCGAACGTATTTCGCTGCTCCACAGTGCTCTCGTGCTCTCTTGTTCCAAGTATATCTCCTGCAAATCTCTGGCTGAAAATTTTATCAAAAATAGTGAAATAATGAAAAGTGTTTAGTATTTAAAGAATTATTTTATGAAATTATATTTTCGAAAATATTTTGCTGCCCATTTTTCAATTTGCCGCTTTTTTTTCACTTAAAGAAAATAAAGTTTCGCTTTTTGTATTTGCATTTATTCGTCACCGGTGCATCACTTAATAGCACCGCACCGATGCGTCCATTTGTAACACGACACCGGTGCGTAGTAACTAAAACACACCGGTGCGGTTATATGTACAGTAGCACTGATTTACGGTTAAGGCACCGAAATTACTTTTAGGTGTGTACATCAAAATTTAGTGAACTCCAACGATAGAAATTGAGAATTAGAATTTTGTTTATTCTTGAGAATTATAATTGGATACATTCTTAATGGAAATAACTATTCTTCCAATGCATTTTGTTTATTGCAGGAGGTCTCTACTAATTATGTGGAGAGAATGCAATGTGGGGTGTGTGAAGATGCAATACTATAGGGCCCAAGTCGGCGATTGTGGCATGTGAACCTGTGCTATGCTAAGACGTGGGCAGTTTTCACAAATGGTTGGGAAAGTTTTTTTTCTGAGAAGTTTATTGAAGTTGGAGATATTTTAGTTTTTAGACATGTTGGAAATGTACATTTTTCTGTGAAAATATTTGGGCCATTTCTTTTCAAAACTACACCTATTCTTCTTTTAGAAAAATAAACTTGAACCTTTCCATAACCTGCAACAAGAAAAGGTGCCCCATGATCTGCTTGCTGACCCATGATCTGCTTGCTCATTTGTAAGTTCCTCCTCCATCTTGGCATCCAATTTCCTCTTTTCTCCTTTGTGCTTTATATCTTGATCTTAACAAAATTTATACAATATCTGTTTTACGAGAAACTGAACTTGAATGTTCTGGGAGCAATGACAACGAGTCCTTCATTCTGCATTTGTTAGCAGAAGAAGTCCAATTTTCGACTAGACGATGCAGTTATTACATGTGGAGGCAATGGTTTCCCGTAGAAAATGGGTATAGGGTTGAGCAGAGGAAAGACATTTCAAAATGGGCTATTACATTATCTTTTCCAATGGGAAACCGATTTGCAGGTGGAAATATGGTAGCTGCAGGTATCTATTCTTTTCTTCCCACAAAAATGGTCACTGTATTTCCATTTATAATACAAGCAAAATTTTTACTGGTTTCATCCACAGGACCACAGCTTAGACAAGTTAGAGATGCCATTCAGGTTTAATTGAAAGCCGAAGATGTGATTTTATGCGACGTCATCTTTGCCGGTAAAAGTTTATGTAAGCCAACCGAAGCTCGGACAATACTCCCAGCTGCCTTTAAACGCATTCTGGAGAATCTTTCCCTTCATGGGACCTACCAGCCCAATCAACAATGTCATTTGATCTTTCTCTGTTGTCCTTAAGGGAATGAGAATCCTTCCCTTCATGGTGCCTCTTGGCTTTATCGACTGCCTCGATTGATCTTTCTCTATTTTCCAATATTTTCCTGCCATCATTGTAAGAATGAGAATCGTTACCTTCATGTGATCTCTTAGCCCGTTCAAGAGACTCAATTGATATCTCTCTGACATCCCTTAGCAAATAGGACTCCTTGATTTCGAAGGACCATTTCACCTTGCTAGTCGCCAGAGCGTCGACAGGTATTTCTCTGCCATCAACTCTGATCTACCTTTCTCCATCATGGGACCTCTTAACCCTATCGCTGGCCTCAACTGAATGCTCTCTGTCGGTCTCAACCCGCACTCCTTTTCTCCTTTTGTACTCTGTAGAGCTCTGTAACCATCTACATCCCTGTAAGCGTCTTTGTCCGTCTTTCTTTTTGAATCACTTATTTTATCTGCTATAAACTTCTCATCCAAAATTCAAACTCTCGTCTTTTCAAACCCTCATCTCCTCACAAAAATTCTTGCTCGTGATTCGAACCCTCCGCTACTCCAATACTGCACTTTACAGAATAACCATGTTCCAGTGCGCGGGGTTTTATAGACACACCGTTGCGGTTTCGTAAGATCAAGGTTTATGTTTTGGTGCGGTGTTTTCTGATGCACCGGTGCGGAAGAGTTGTGAAGCACCAGTGCGTCTTAGTACTAAGACACACTGGGGCGTGTTATGATGACAAGCGCACTAGACGAAAAACCAGGAATCTCTGCTAGAAATGGCGTACTGTATAAAGTTCTTTTTTTTTGGTATGTAAGATCATAATAAAATAATGATAATTCTAAAGTACATGAATTTATTTGCATTATTTTATAAACTTTATTATGTTACAAAAATTCATATTATTCTATATTTATTATTTTACAATTATTTACAAATTAAAAAATTTAAATATTTTAATAAAATCATTTCACCGTTAATACAATTAAAATTTTCACATTAATACAATTAAAATTTTACAAATATTTTACATACAATTACAATTACAATTACAATTATAATTACAATTACAATTTTACAATTTCACGATTAGAATTAGAATTAGAATTTTAATTTTACATACAATTACAATCATTTCACAGTAATATAATTAAAATTTTACAAATATTTTACATACAATTAGAATTAGAATTAGAATTACATTTACAATTACAATTACAATTTTACAAATATTTTACATACAGTTACAATTACATTTTACAATTTGTCATATATACAATTACAATTACCATCATTTCACAATAAATTAAATATTACAATTACAATTAAATTTTACATTAAATATTTTACATACAATTACACTTAAAATTACAATTACAAATACAAATATAATTTTACAATTTTACATACAATTAAAATTTCAATTTCAATTACAATCACAACATAATGTTTAATAAATATCATGGTCATTTAATATTAAATTAATTAATAAACATCACGATCATGATAACCATCGTACAAACATCATATTTGACTAAAAAACACATTCAAATTCGCTAACATCATCGTGATCATGATCATCTAACAAAACACAATTAGCATTGTATAACATCATCACAACACAAACATAAAATATACATCTCATGTCAAACAACTCATGCTATCACATACATATCTGTTTGCAAGCTGCACATTAAATGAACATATCTAACATGACCTCAAAATATACACATCATGATGATCACCAACATGTAAATTAAGTACAACTGCAACATGAACATAAATAAATAAATATATATATATATATATATATATGGTCCATATATTTTATGTTCATGTTGCATTTGTACTTAATTTACATGTTAAAAATATATATAATGTTAAAAATATACAACTGTAATATGAATTCCATGGATCAGCTAGTGGTACAACATCAATAACAATACTAGTCGAGGCATGCTCAGTCAATGGTGCAGCCTCGACGGTCGATGGTCCAGCCTCATCTCCATGATGACTGCTGCTAGATGCTAGTGGAGGCTCATGCTCATCTGGAGCGGCGCGAGGTGAACGATCATGAGATGATGAGTCGCTGCTCGTGAACTTTCCATCATGTGCTGCGTCTCGACCATGCCTATAACGTGTAACAGTCCTCCTCAGCCGCGTAACTAAGGTCGTAGCTCCTACGACATGTTGCATCAGGTTTTACATGTCACGCAGCATGCCTCTCCACATCTGTATAGCCTATAATTGGCCTGTATGTCTCTGTAATGAGTAGGCTTGATGCTCACCTCAACAATCAATGCACTGAGTTGGTTTCCCAACTCCATCCTGTATCTAGTATCAAGTCGAACGCACCTAGAAAAAGGTAGTACCGGCGCACCAATAGGAGCATGTCTCTCTGCAGCAGCCTCCTGGTGATCCTCGACATCTGGTATGCCCTAATCATCATCAGGATCCACACCTAGATCATGTGGTGGTGTCGGCATTTCCTCGCCATCAAAAGAGCCAATGTTTGCAAAATATATACAAGTACACATCAATAATTAGAAAATTTCATTACATAATTTAATCAAAACAAGTTAAAGAACATGTTAGAATAAATTTAAATAAAACAATAATATTACATCTATCATCTGGCGGCTCATCATCTGTGAAGAGGATGTTGGCACACCCTCGCCAATCCAATCCAGCATAAAGACAGGGGACCATAATGAAGGGATTCAGCTTGTAAACACTAGCTAGCAACTCTAGTGCATCATGCGATATCCTGGCTGGAAACATAGTCTCGCCCCTCTTGGGAATCATATTCCCCCACATGTGCATCTATGCCTCGAACATTGGCCTACGAGGCTGCCGAACAAAAGTAGGCCTCATCTCTGGAAACTTCTCAAAAAATCAACAAAAAAGCTCTGAAGCAAAAGGGAAATTGACCCTCCCTTGTGCATGAGCACGACATCTATCTAAGGCTGTACTAAACTACCGCAAAAAAATGACAGACCACCTAACAAGTCATGGCTCTTGTATTAAAGAATCAACATAATATAGAAGTGAGAAACTAATGCGTTTCCCATCATTGGTATTGTGTGAAATGGTCGAAATGAGAAGTGAGAGGCACTGCACCTCCTCACTACCAAATGCGCCAGTACGTAACTAACCTCCAGCGACCTGAAAATCTGCAGGAGACAATACTGATGCTCCAATGTATCTCTGGGAGTACACTAACTGACTCTCTGCTACACAACTAGCTGGAACCTCTGGGAACGAGGGAAAATCCACCCCTCTCCTCGATAGCCCTGTAATGAAATATATATCCTCCTTAGTGGGTGTGTACCACTGGTTAGGACCAACCTGGAAAGCTTGTCGATGGGCATTCCACTTACGGATAAGTTGTCTCAAAAACACACCATGGGCCTTTAAGGAAGTAGCCTCCTCATAGAACTTGAGGAGGCCTACCTGCCTTAGGAGCCCCTGGGTAGCTGCTGTAATAAATTGAGGGTATGCATCTCTCTCCCTCTCTCGTGCCTCCCACAGGTGAACCATGTCATACTACTCCGCCTGTTTTTGCTATTGTTCCCCCTCTTCTCTCTGAATCATTGACATATTAAATAATTTTTTTTTATTAAATGAGATATGTATTTAGGAATATACACAGATAAATTTTTTTTGGAAAAAAAAAACAGACCAATTGGTGCGCCATAAAAAACAATCATGCATCGGTTCCGGAGCGTTGTTTGTTTGTCACACACCGGGGGCGGTGCCCCAAATGACATTCAACGCACCATATGCGGTGCAACTGAAAATTTTTAAAGCACCGTTGACTATGTATGGTGTCAGAAGAGCAGTACGCTGACTAAAATATACGCCCCGGTGCATATAGTTGTGTCAGCGCATCGACTTCCTAACTAATTACATAGTCAACGGTGCAGTCTTTTACCTGGCCACACCATTGACCCTGTCGGAATACCGAATGCAGTGCGCTGATAGACACCGAGGCGGATATTTCCGTCAACGCACCGCGTTGCCACTATTCCACATGGTCAACGGTGCAGCTGGCTAAATGACTGCACCGCACTTTTTTTTAAATTTTAAAATAACATGGTGTGCCTTTTGGTACCGCCCTGGAAATGGTGCGGATACCGTTAACACTGGTTATAGTGCGACTTGTAAATTTTACAGGCAGCACCGCTTACCGGTGCGAGTCGAATGGATCGTGCGCACTACGCGACAAATTTTTTCTTTTCTTTTATTTTAAAAGGTTAATTTTAAGGTTATTTTAAATTCTAATCCGCTAAAAAGATTAATTATGGAAAAACAAGAAAAACACCTGTACATTTCGCCATCGAGGAGGCATATTGGCTGTAAAATTTGCAAAAGAAAAATTTCCCACCATTTTGCAAAATGCAAGCTGGAAATTGGTGGGAAATGCACAGCAACAGTACATGCAATGGGTGCAATGGGAGCACCGATGTTAGGGCGGCTCAGAAAAGGATAAATTGCACTGGTGCTTGAGAGCTCTAGAGCACTGAGAAAAGTGAAAAATGCAGTTTTTTGGCCATAATTTTTATTTTTATTTAATCATGTTCTGGTGCGCGGGGTTTTATAGGCGCACCGGTGTTGTTTCTTACGAACGCATAGGTTGGTTTCTGTTTTGGTGCGGTGTTTTAGGATGCACCGGTGAGTTTCTTAATACCGCATCGGGCGGTTTCTACTTTGGCGCGGAGTTTTATGATGCACTAGCGTGGAAGAGTTGTGAAGCACAGGTGCTCTACAGTAATATGACGCACCGGGAGAGTGTGTACGGAGCGCACGGTGTTCGGTGTGCCAATATTTTGTGTGCATCAGTGCTTTCTCTTGTTGAGCGCACTGGTGCGGTTTTGGATGATAAGCGCACCGAGCAGAAAACATCCGCAAAACCCTCTGCCTGCCAACCTCCTCTAGTAACCTCCACTAGAAACGGATGTATGGGGTATTTTTATAAGGGGTTCCTCAAAAACATCTGCTAGAGGGTCTTTTCGTTGTAGTGCTAAGACTATGTTTTCAGGTTCACGCCGCATAGCCAGTCCGCCCATCCTGTAGAGACTGTAACAGCACTCTGGAACAACAGACCGTTGGAAAGAGTGGTGGGTACCAAATTTGGAAAAAACAGCATTGTGAAAAATGAGGGGTAATAACGGTAAATATGGATGGTGATTCTTGGGAAACGAAGAAAATCATGGAAAAATATGGTAAGTGCAGTGAATGAAATAGTAATTATTTCGTATGAGGTGGAAAGGACTAATCGATTCATATCATATGCGTGTTACGAATCCCAACACATCCTTAATGATTATACAGAATATGGTAAGGATCGTAGGGTGTACCATCACACAAAGTTGTGATAATGACTTTTGGAATCATGATTACGCGTGATTTATTTATGACGACACCCCCCCAACTTAAAAGTAGACATCCGCAGCATCAATTTATTTTCCATGGAATATTTAATTAAATCCATAAGAGTCAAATGGAGACATACTTGGCGGCCTACCTGGAGAAAATGAAGGTTGGTAAAATGACTGCACCGTAATGATGTGGATGGAGTAACAACATTGCAAGTAGAAGCATCCGGAGTAACAGCATCTAGAGTAACAACATCTGGAGTAACAGCATCACGAGTAGCAGCATCACAAGTAGTAGCATCCGGAGTAACAACATTTGGAGTAACAACATCCTGAGTAGCAGCATCCAGAGTAACAGCATCCTGAGTAACAACATCACAAGTAGCGGCATCCAGAGTAACAACATCTGGAGTAACAACATCACGAGTAGCAGCATCCGTTGTAACAACATCGAGTAGCAGCAACCTAGTAACAACATCATGAATAGCCACATCCAAGGAGTAACAACATCGAGTAGCAGCATCCGGAGTAACAACATCATGAGTAGCAACAACCGAGTAGTAGCATCGTGAGCAGCAGCATCCAAGGAGTAACAGCATTGATACTTAGAAAATTTTCAAGCTCTGAAACATTACTCCTTAGTAGTAACTCCTGCAAAAATTCAATCAAATAAATAGTAACAGTATTTATTATATATATATATATATATATATTAGAGTGTGGATGCAGAGGAAGAGTTCTCTGCGATGATAACCTTGAAACCAGATTTCTCAGAGAGATGTTTGATGAAAGAATCCTTAGAGGCTGGACGGTGGTATAATCTCAGGCGATGTCCATTTTCTATGAAAGAAGCACGTGTATCATCAATTGTAACTAGCCTGACTGTTCCATTATAAAAGACAACGTCCACCTCGTAAGGTCCCATCCAGCGAGTACAAAGCTTTCCCTTAAAATCTTTAAAACATGAGTCATAAAGTAATGCCTAGTCTCCCCTATGAAACACCTTGTTTTTGATAAACTTATCGTGTCATTTCATTCTCTGCTGCTGAATAGCAGTAGTCCTCTGGACAACCATTGAACGGATTTCATCTAGCTCATTAAGCTGAGCCAGTCGTTTTTTCTGGGTATCTGACAGATCCAAACCAACTTCAAGAGCTGTTCTGAGCATACTGATTTCAAATTCTATCGAAAACAATAGGGACTTCCCATAAACTAACTCAAATGGGGAGAACTCAGTTTTGTTCCTCCATGGTGTTATGTATGCCTAGAGAGCTTCAGGAAACTTCTGAGCCCAATCCCGATGATGGTATGCCAAAATTTTTGTTAAGATATTTTCCAATGTCTTGTTTGTGCTTTCTACTTGTCCATTCACCTGGGGGTGGTATGGAGATGTCACCATGTGCTTGACCCCATATTTATGCATAAGCTTTGTTATCATGTGTGATGTAAATTGTGCTCCTCCATTTGAAGCAATCTCCCTTGGAGTACCGTAACGAGCAAAAATTTCTTCAAATAGAAAGTCTAAAACCACCTGTTCTGTTGCTTTCGCAACAGATTTGGCTTCTACCCACTTAGTCACGTAATCAGTGCAGACCAAAATGTGAACCTTTTACTGGGAGGGTGGGTTGAAGGGTCCAACGAAATCGATAGCCCATTTCTCAAAAGGTTCGAGGACTACCTGTGGCTGCAAAGGCATTTCATCAGCTCGATCGGGCTGTCCCATGCACTGGAAACTATCACACCTCCGGACATAATTTCGCGCATCCTAAAAGATAGAAGGCTAGTAATATCCCATTTGTAGCGCCTTATGGCCTATTCTTTTATCTGCAAAATTCCCTCCACAAGGGCCATCATGGGAAGCCTTCAACACTTCATAAATATCATCCTCAGATACACATCGCTGAATCTGCTTATCGACTCCTGTATGAAAGAGGTACCCTGCCATCCAGGAATATCGGGCACTATGATGAATAATTTTTCGCTGTTCCCTGTATGACAAATAATGAGGCACCTTCCCTGTAGCAATATAGTTAGAAATATCTGCATACCACAGAGGGTTAGTAGAAATTGCAAAAAGATGCTTATTGGGAAAACTGTCTTCTATAGGTGTGCATTCATCATTGTTATCCATTCTAGAAGGAAAATCAGCAACTACATTATATTTTCCTGGTTTTTCTACTATTGTATATCAAATTCTTGCAGAAATAGCAACCATCTTGTAACACGACCAGGAGTGATAGGTTTATTCATAAAATACCTTATTGTTGCATGATTAGTATGTACAAAGGTAGGATACCTGGTGATGTAGTGCCAGAACTTGTTGATAACATAGATGACAGCCATGAATTATTTTTCAGTCACCATGTAATTTAATTCAGTAGGAATTAAAATCTTGCTAACATATTAAACTGCATATGGTGTTTTGTCTACCTGTTGTCCTAAGACTGCTCCTACTGTTGTCTGAGAGGCATCAACATGTATGTGAAATGGCACAATCAGGTCCTCAAAGGATCGGAGCTTTGCAAACCAGTCCCTTGATTTTCAGGAAAGTTGCTTCACAGTATTCTGTCCACAAAAATTCTACATCTTTTGTTAGTAATTGAAAAAGTGGATGTGCTATCTTAGCAAGTTTTCTATAAAGTGTCTGTAATAAGCAGCACAACCAATAAATCTATGTACCTGTGTGGGTGTCTTGGGTACCGGGAAGTGCAATACTACCTCTACTTTAGCCAGATCAACTCGAATTCCAGCATTTGAGAGCAAATGTCCCAATAATATTCCTTCTTCCCTCATCATATGGCATTTGACTGTACTCATAGATACATGGGTCTGCTTACATATTTTCAGTACTTTTTCCATATTTTCCAACCCTTCTTCAAATGAGTTTCCATATGGAGTGAAATCATCCATATATATTTCAATGCTGTCAACAACTAAATCAGAAAAAATTCCCAGAATTTCCCTCTAGAAGGTTGCAGGTGCATTAAACAAGCCAAATGGGAGAACCTTGTATGAAAAGGTCCCCCATGGACATGTGAAAGTTGTTTTATCTTGGTCTTCCCGGGTTATCTAGATCTGGTTATATCCGCTAAACCCATCTAGGAAGGAAAAGAACTTCTTCTCGGCCAAGGTGTCCGGGACTTGGTCAATGAACGGCAAAGGGAAATGGTTTTTTGAGTTGTCTTGTTTAGCTCCCTATAATCTACGCAGATCCACCATTTACCATTATTTTTGGGAACAATAACCAGCGGGGACACCCATTGGCTATCTGAGATGGGGTAAATTAAACCTACATCCAATAATTTCTGTAATTATTCCTTGAAAATGTTCTTTAGAGCAGGATTCATTCTCTGTTGGGGTCGTCTCACAGGGCGGAAATATTCCTTAATATAAATATGATGAGTACATAAGTTAGCAGGGATCCCCTTCATGTTAGTATAATCCCAGGAAAAAGCTTCTTGATGGTCTTGAAGAACTTTTAAAAGCTGCTTTGTCTGGGATTCTGATAGGTTCAGGTTGATATTGAGTGTCTTCCCTGGTTCAATTTCGATGGGAATACTATCATGGGATGAAGTTACAATAATGTCTTCAATTTCATCTTCTGGTTTGATGTTTTCTTGTGTTTCACAGCTCATAGCAGACTCTAAAACTTGACGAGTTGAATTAGAAACATAACCGGGATCATTAATAAAAGTGTTAATGACATCATAACCAGTTTCTGTTTTGAATTGAAGGGCCTACCCAATGGTGAGGATTGGTCTAACTTCTTCATTTTCAGGTTCAGGCTCTTCTATTGGCTATCTGGCTAATATTTTTTTCATATGGGTTGGGTTCCACAGGGGGGTAGACTAGAGTAAGGTTCTTTGTAGCCATCCCATTTGATATAATCATATGTCCATATCGACACCTGATATAGGCGTATGCGGTTGCGAGCCAAGGTCTTCCCAAGATAAATCAATGACCACCAACTGAGGATCATGTCTGTAATACAAGGAGGTCTACGGGATAGTGCCATGAGTCCACCGAAATAGTCACATCTTCCAACTTTCCTACCGGTTTAATTGTAGACCTATCTGGTAATTCCAAGATAGTAGGGGTTGGCTTAATTTTTTTGAGACCTAATGCATTCATTGTTTTAGAGGTAATGATATTGATGACAACACCCAAATATACCAGTACATTTGGGATTTCAACCCCATTAATTTGTACTATTAGAATTGGGTTCCCTGGGTCCCCATATTTTATAAGCATGATCTTTCCTAGCATGATGTCGGACAGTCTACCCATCACATGAATGGTTAACGGATCCCTTGGTTTCTTCCCAGGTTTCTTAGAGCAGTAATGTTTGAGAGTTTTTGCATATATAGGTACCTCCTTCATAGCTCGGAGCTGGGGTATTTTGACAAAAAGATTTTGCAATTCCCTCAAGAAGTCAAAATTTTCTTGAGGGTTTTGTTTATTTAGGGTCAATCTTTTAGGGTATGGTGGAGTAATTGGACGACTCGTGTTAAGAACAGTTTGGGGAGGTGTTTGATTTGTCATGTTTTGGTCTGATTTATCTCCAACTGTTCTCTGTTGTGGTTCTACAACTTCACTGTCAATCTGTTCTATGATAACATGTGAAGTCGGAGCATTTACTACCCACCCAGATCGTAAGTTTATCTCATTAAGTCTTGCGGTAGAAACATTACATGATGGAAGGTTAAGAGTGTTTATTTGTTGGACCCCTTTATTATTAGGATTCGGATTGGGCTGGATAGGAAGCTGGGGTCGAAGGGATGGGTTTCCTGTAGGTACATTAGAGGGAAACTGAAGTTGCTGTTGAGGTATAGATTTGGGAAATTTCCCAGTAAGAGAGGGTCCAGGCTAGTTTTGATTCCATGAAGGATTCATACTGGTCTGGGGAGCCCATTGTTACTAGGGGGAGTATTGATACTGAGACCACATCGGCGAAAAAGGTACAGACTGGGGACCCATATTAAAATTATTAAAAAACTAAGATGGCTCCTGAGGCATACCTAGATTCATAGCTGGTGGCCGAGGTTGCCATGGATTTTTCGGTCCCATAAAGTACAGTTGATCTACCACATTTTCTTCACTTTCCCCTTGAAAAATTGCCTTAATTCCTGGCAATGAAGGGCACAAGATGGTTGCATGGGTCTGTTCACAAATTGCGCAGGCTTCCACTGTGTTTAATGGGCATTCTTTCAACAAATGCTTCTTTCTGCATTGTGGGCATAATATAGCCATAGTATTCTCCAACTCCATTTGTTTCTGTTTTGATTTCAAAGTGTCCATTTGGGCAGATAATGTACTTAGGATATCAGTCCTTAACTTATCCAGTAGGTTTCCAATTTCTGCCTTTGTAACCCCTCCACCAAAAGTCTTTAATGATCAAATTCCTTATCCACTCCTTGCAGCCCCTCGTGAACAGTGAATGCAAAACTCACAGATATTGTCGAAGTATTCTTTCGAAACATCCCACTTCCCTACTATGTTCAGAAGTTGCAGGGAATCTTCCCTAAGTTCCCGGAGAAGGATGGTCTTCAAAATATCTTTATCCAGGTCACTATGGCTCGATCTCTGCAGTATATATTTTAATCGTTCCACACAATCTTCCATGTTCTTGTCCTCTTTCTGCACAAACTTAAAAATTTCCTCTTTGATGTCACGGGATTTACAGTAATCTTGGTATTTGTCCAAAAATACTTCCTTCATCACATCCCATGAGAAAATAGTCTTTCCTCCTAAACCCATGAACCATCGCAGGGTTGTCCCTTTTAAGGTAACATGAAATATTTTTAGCTTTTGAGCATCGGTGATATAATCATACCCTCGACAGACAATGTCAAATTCGAAGAGGAATGTATCGGGGTCTTCAGAAGAAAGCCCATGAAAATTAGGCAGAGTCGTTAAAGGAATGGGCTTCATTGGTGCATCGCCTTTAATGTTTCCAATTGGAAAATCAATAGAATAACTTGTAGGTGCCATAAATTTCCTCCAATACTCACCCGGGATTTCAACTAGTTCTGCAGCTGGTACTTGGGGTGATTCGACTATAGGGGGTTTCACAACACTCCCTTGGTCTCGTGGTGAAGAGAAATCCTTCAGGAGCTCTTCTTTCCAATTGGGATTTCTCAATTCAACTACAAGAGGTTTCACAGCACTCCCTTGGTCTCGTGGTGACGCAAACCCCTTCGGGGGTTCTTCTTCCCAGTTGGAATTTCTCAGCTCTTCTGACCCTCTGCTTGCTATTTCTTCCCCTTCTGCTGGTAGCAGGGGTATCTCCTCCACTAGTATCTTATTTATTACTCCTATTGTCAAAAGAATTTCATTTGGTATCGTGGATGGCACTGGTTGCTCAACCGACTGCCCTTCAAACTTCGTTTGAACCCTTACCCTCACAGCAGCACGAGAAGATGCCTCAGATTCAACCTTTGCGATGATCTCTTGGATATATGTCTTCCTTCTAAGATCCCTTCCTTTCTTTTGGGGTCTTCCTTTTCCCCTCTTATTCAGATCTTTGTTCATACAATTTTGTGGGAATAATTCATTAAAATAACAGAAGTGCTCAGGACCCGAAGCATCACAGATAGTTTCCTCCCCGGGACGAGAGAGTAGGTCAAAAAGAAAATCAAATAAACAAGAAGAAAATCGAAATTAAGGACCTGAAGTATGGTGATCACATACCCTCCCCAGGATGAGAAATTGGCCCTTTAGAAAATAATCACAAAGCAAAAAAGCATAATACTACGCTGAGGGCTTGGAGCAGGGTAACAAATTCCCTCCCCAAGATGAGAGATCAGTTCTAAAAATAATAATAAAAAGCAAGAAAACAGAACACTATGCTCATGACTTGGAGCAGGATAAAAAATTCCCTCCCCAAGGCGAGAGATTGACTCTTAGATCAATTGCAGATCGTGTTCTTGCACCTTGTTAGCCTTTCCCGGCAACGACGCCAAAATGTTGGTGTCCAGAGATGAAAAATATTCAAACCCTTTTTCCACATAAATTATCAATCCAGGTGTGTTAGTTATTCCAAGACTAACATGCACAATATATGAAAGAGCAATAACATAACCTGCTATTGAATCACAGGCTTAATCAATGAAAGCAAACAACTTACTGTAACAACAATTAAAGATATATTGCAGACTAATAAAATTATTGCAGCAATTACAAAATCATGTCGGAACAACAATTACAATGATAAACCAAAATATGAAATCAGCAAAAAGGAAAATAACGCAGCACCTGATCATAAGAGTGGGCCCAACTCTCTAATTAAGTTTGCGGCAAACTCATAGTTCACAAATAGAACAAAAAAATACTGAATTCAAATTATTAAACACTTCTATTACAATATTCGTTCTTTCTACTTAACCCCGACTCACAGCTCGGAGGCCCTCTTTATACAAATGTTCAGGGAACCGTAATTTCCCTCTAATAACTAAATATCTACAATTATACATATGTTACAACAACAACCTAGTTGCAGAAAGGAAACCATGAAAAGCCTAAAGATGGAGCTGGTTAAGTAGGAGTCTGTCGTGTTGTTGAAGCATGTTGAGATGGCGCTGATAATTCGGAGTCACTTCACAGCTTGCAAACGTAATTCCTTTCACTTTTCCCAATTTTTGGAAATAATGGAGTTAATACTTGCAAAGGTAAAACCTCCACGACTATTACTTCATTAATTAAATATTCCATATAAGACAATGGGAAAGGGTTTACCTCGTGTTTTTTAGAACAATTAATGATACAAAGAGATAGAAAGGTGGCTAAAAATGGGAGAGAAAAGTGTACAGATTTGGTACCCAACAATTATAATTTCCCATCCTCTGTGTCATGAAGATGACATTATGCAAAGGTTATTGAGAAATAAATTCCCCTTATATTGTGGATCTAGCACAGAAGTGTCTGTTGTAAGTAATATTGGCTAAAGTAGGTCTATGGTTGGGTGGAAAATTAGAGTTCCATCTTTAGTTTCCTTTCTTTTCTAAATTGTAAACAAAATAATTTGAGTTGAAAGTTGTAAATTTAAAGAAAATTCTTTGTAAGTTCTTGCATGATATTGTTGCATCAGTCTTATTGACTGCATTTCTTAAATATTTTATGAATTCTCATTATGAGCCCTTGCCATGCAGTTGTGTGGTTCATGCATGGAATTATTGTCCTTAAGAAAAATGCATGTAGGCTTATAATGATGTCGATTGTGCATTTGTTAATATGGTTTATGCTTGTTAGAGGACTTTTAAGAGGGGGCCCCTTTCATTTCATGGAATATTGATGTTTGGGTGATATTCTTGGAAACCCATAGAACTCTAAGAGGATGAACGAACAAATATATGGCCTGTAAAGACAACTCTCTTTGCCTTGTCTTGTAAATATGTCATCAAGAACCCAAAGATGGTGTTATTGTGGGAATCTTAGGAGGGATAGCACCATGTGTGTTTCAGAGGATCCAAATGGCGAGAGTCAAACTTTGTCATAGGTCCAAACCCTTATAGAACCATTGTGGTCGAGCAATGGTCGAGTCCCTTCGTAAAGGATCAGGCGGAGGCCTTAACCTTAACCCATTAAAACCGTTTTTCCATGGTCGCGGCGGGATGATATTCCATATATGTTAGTTCCCTGGACATTATTTCCCAGGAGAGAAAAACGGATGTGTTTTGAACAAAGGCAATATTATATTCTCTGATGCAAATCCTGAATTCTTTTCTTGATGTGATTTCCAGATGATATACCCCAAATTTCTCGTTCCTGGAAGATTGAAGCGGGAGCCGAAGGTCTTGTTCCTAGATTATTGAAGTGGGAGTTGGAGGTCTCGTTCCCGATGATTGAAGCAGGAGATAGACATCTCATTCATATATGAATGAAGTGGTTTTTGGCATTATATATTTCATGGTTTTAGCTAGTTTGTGTTGGAATTGATGTCAAACTTATGATGATCTAGATGATGCAATGATGTCAACCTAGTTTAAAGAGCATAGTCTTGTTGACATTGATGGTAATCTTGAGGTGGAACAGTTGATCAATTGATGTTCTAGTCTATTTGGCTTACTTCCAAAAGTGCTACAAAGTTTTGCAAAGGTGTTACGCGTTGTGTAGGTGTTTGAGGAAGAGTAGAGGACTTGTTAGCACTAATGTCTACCCTTGAATTTTTGACCTATTGACATTTAGGTAAACTTGGTGGTGACACTTGTCAAATGAATTAGCATATTTTTTGATGTGTCACAGAGATTGGTAGAGGTATGAAAGTGTGTACAAGATTTGGATATGGTGTACTTGAAGTTGGAAGAAGTTATGAGCAGAAGATCCCATGTTTTCCCTTAAGCTCTGCCACAACCTCTAGGAGAGAGTTCCCTAAGTGCGACTGTCGGTATCAAGTTGTTAGGATGCCAATGTGAAGGGTGTGGATAAAGTTAATATTTTCTAGTTATGTGCCTACAGTTGTGGGCTTACACGAGTTTTTTTGTGCATTACGCACACACATAAAAATAAATTCAACATGGTAATCCCTAGAAGCTTCAAAATTAATTGGGTAAACATGAAATTGGTTGAATATGTGTCTAATTTATTTGTGATTACAGGGGTAGATATTTAGTGGCTTGGTTGTATCATTACTTTGCATGGTTGATCTATCATTATTTAAATGAATTCTTATTTTCAGATTGAGATGCTACTAATGATGATTTGAAGTAGGATTTTTGTATGTTAGAGAATTATGGTATGAAGGTTTTATTTATTGATATGGATGATTGTGAGAGCCATTTTATTATGTTATGTTGTGGATGTATTGAGGGATTGTGAGAGTAATAATATTGTTTCTGGTTTTTTATGTTGATAAGCCAAATTTTATTGAATGGTTGATATTGTCTAGATGATGGTTTTTGATAGCAAAGTTGAATCTTGTTGATTATAGTGTCTTGAAGATCCAATTTGAAAGTGAATTAAATCAAGGTTCGCATAGATTTATGGAAGTGTCGCCTCTTGCAAGTGGGTTCTTGCTAAGTTGGATCAATGATTTCGTGCTAGTGGGTGCTAGCAATAGTATTGCAGATATAATCGCTTCTACCAGTGGTAATATTTCATGTTGGCGAACTCAATATATTTTGGGATCAGGTCTCCTATCTATTGGTCTCCAAAAAATTGTACTTGATGTTGAGTCTCCTAGCTAGTGAATGCCAACAATCTATGTAAAATAAATAATTTTTCTTAACAAATAATAGAATATTTAGAGCAACACAACAACAACAATGTTGGTTTTTCTCCCGAAAGGGTTTCCACTAGCTATCCTTGTGTCTCATGTGTTTGATTGTTGTGTTTTTCATTGTTTCTCCTATGATTTCCTTTCTTTAGTTGCTCACATGTTTATATGATTATGTGTTGATATACTAATGTGAGGTTGGTTTGTTAATGCATGAATCAATGAAGTTACAATTGGTAAAAATACATCATAAGACACACTATTGATTCCAACCCCCCTCCCCTCCTCTTCAGTAGTGCTCAATGTTTCTAACAATTGGTACCATTTTTGGGTTCTTAGTTTCAGCTTAATCATTGGAGAGTTGATTTGGGGAGTATTGCGAAAAATTTGTAATTTTTTTTCTCCAGAATGAATCATAAAGGAGTATTTGTTCTAACTGTTGCAAATTTATGGATATGAGAAATAGAATTCAAATCTCAATTGGAATATTTGGTGTTGAAATTTTGCAATGTGTTTACGAACGATGCGGAGATAATTCAATGCCAACAAGTGTGATGCAAAACGATGCTCAAGAAAGGGGTATTATTTGTGAGAATCTCCATACTACAAATATTGATAAAATAATATATCTGAAATATGCTAAGGAGAATTGGGATAGATTATATTTTATATGGAGCCATGAGCAACAAAAATGATGAAGACGCAGAGAAGAGAAAGAATAATAAGAATAAGAAGAGATCCAAGAAGAAGGATTATTGAAGAATATGATGTTCATTTTTTTATGCTTCTTAACGTTGAATCGAAAATAATTGAAGTTATGTGTAGCAAGAAAAAAGAGAAAAAAAAACTATGTTGAAGCATTTGAAGTTGTAATTGACAAATTGAGAAAGCAACTTGAAGAAGAGGAACAACAACTAAGGCAACTAAAGACCGCCATAGCCTTGGACAATTTGCTTGAAAACCAAAGATCGCCATTGCACTAATTTGGTCTTGGTTTTCATGGTTGTATAGACCCTACAGGAGACAACCTTTAAAAAAACACATTTCATGGCCCATCATGGTGTTCTTTATGCATCAGTACAGAGGAATCAATTGATCATTTAATTTCGTTGTGTCTTGTAGCTTCCCCGATATGGAACCTGATATTTCAAGTATTAAATATATGTTTCAAATGGAAGGGAGTATCATTGAATGAGGTGTGGCAGAGCTTGTGTCATGAGGTAAGTCCAAAAAAGCTATGAAATTTCTTGATCCTTATATGTTGGGCCATTTGGATTAGGAGAAATAGGAAAATTAGTAAAAATCATAACTTCTTTCCAGAATGATTTGGTGCATAGATGTTTTCCACATATGATCGTATACCTGATCATGATCATTGAGTTACTACTCGTATTATCTCCATTGAAATCATTTATGAGACCAAGCCTTGGGCATATTTCGACGGGTCTGCTCAGCATGGGAGATATGGTTGGGGAACTATTCTCTATCTAAACAACACATATTATTTGAAGATGAAGTTTGGTTTCGGTCCTGGCACAAATAATTTCGCAAAACTTTACGGCTTGAAGCTTGTCCTCCCTTTTTCTCTAGAACAAGGGTGCCAACAGCTACATGTTTTTGGTGATTGTAAAGTAATTATTGATTGGTTTAATCAAATCTCATTTCCACTTACAGAACCTTAGAAATTTATTGGATGATACATTAATGATAAAATAACAATTTGACAACATTTCTTGTCTACATATCTATAGGGAAAGGAACACACTTCCGATCAACTATCTAAAGAGGGCGCGCAATAAGACCTTGGAACCTAGAGGATTATAAAAAAAAATGGAGAAATGCACTATCAGTATTATCATTGCCCATTTATTGATTATGCTAATAGAAATAGTGCCCTGGACTCACAAATGGTTCCAATTTTTTGTTGAGACACTTCTACATACTTATTTTGTTTATAATATACTGTTGCATAATTTATTTTTTCAGCATATATGATCATATGTAAAATTATTTGTGTGTGTGTGTGTGTGTGTGTGTGTGTGTGTGTGTATATATATATATATATATCCGGTAAGTTTTTCACCGAAATTACGTGTGATGTTATTTGCAGACATCTATGATTGTATCAGCGGCATTATTGTATGTTTTATTTTGGTAGCTAGACTTGGCTCTATACAATTTATATTTGATAGACAGTTTAGTAGTTTAACTACTAGCAAATGTAACATGTAACTTATCTATTAATGAAAAGTTACGACTTTTTCCTTTGTGAAAAATAAATAAATAAATAAATATATATATATATATATATATATAGATATATCATGATATTTTGGTATTTTCCCCTATGGATTTGGGCTGTTTTGAATGGCGGCGAATGGAGGGAGATCCGCATGGGGCTGGTTTGAATGGCGACTAGCGGGAATTTCATATCGCAGAGAATGGGCTGCATGTGCAGGCGTTGCAGCGCTGGAGTGATGTGGATCATTTTCTTCAATGGTCGATAGAGGATGGGTCCCAATATGATGTATTCGAACGAGTTTAGGGAGTGGAGACTGATGGAGGAGGGTCTGTTTCTGATCGGATTGGGGCCCTAGATCATTTTCTTTTTCTGGGATGTGGCTCGGGAGGTCGTTCGTCTGGGGATGACGAACTGCAGTCTTTAGCTGGCCATCTTGGGTGTTATGAGAAGGTGGTTTTCCTAGCCCCAGGGGTGTAGGGGGAAAGGGCCCAGGCCATAAAAGTGTTGTAGAAGGGAAAGAGCCCAGGATGGGATCTGGAAAGCGCAGTAGAAAAATCTATATGAAATAGAAGAAGCAGACTATAATTATGTGATGGGAGAAGATATTGGTTGGGCGCAGGTGCTCTAGATGACTAACCGGACTCTGGTTGGAAGGGCTATGGGGAGGTCCTTTGCTCTGAAATTTGAGGTTTTGTGGGAAGAAACAAACTGGAAGGAAGTTATTGGTTATGTGCCAGAGGTTGTGACTCTCACGAGGGGATGGTTCGCCTTCAATTTTTTGCATGCAGATCATGTGCAATGGGTGCTGCATTGGAATTGGGATTTGGATCACACTCCTTTGCTTCTCAATCCATGGCATCCTCTTTTTTATTCTAGTAGGGAGAGGGTGGATTCGGTCCCTTTGTGGGTGAGGCTGCCTGGTTATCCTCTCCATTACTGGACTATGGAACACCTCAGGTGCATTGTGAATATCCTCAGGAACTTCCTAGAAGTTGACCTCTCCTTTCTGGAGACTAAACAAAGACAAGTGGCTCGGATTCTGGTAAATATAAATGTCAGAGAAGGTCTTGCGGAAACCATGAATCTAAGGTGGGGGCATTAATGGATATTAAGGAGGTGTTGGATTATTAAAATGTGCCTTTCGCATGCCGAAGGTCTCATGCCTATGGTCATATGGCCCCGCCTTTCATGTGCTTTTTTCGCCCTTGTAAATGGCTCGTGTTTCCGTAGGAGTGATATGGATAAGCGCTTCCGAGGGGGAAGGTTTTGGATCACCTTTTCCTCACACTTCGTTTTCTCATGATCCCGGTAGTGATCCACGTTGCAGAGGTGGATCTCAATAGTCAAGAGGAGGACGCTGATGTTTCTTAGCCATGGGGGATGATGGAAATATTCGGTAGCTTGTAACTATTGGGGCCTTCCCCTTGGGGTCTCCTTCATCCCTCTCTCTTCGTCGATTAATTTTTCCTAATAATGTCTTGATCCCTGCAAGGATTGGGGTGGAGGTCTAAATAACTTATCTATTTTCTCTAGTCTCCCCGACCATCCTCTTCTATTTATATTTTTCTTGCAAATTTTCCGTGGAGGGTCTCCTGCCTCTTTGGATCCTAATCCCATTGAAGCAGAGATGGATCCTTTTCTCTTCCTTCACCATCAGATTCTCGTATTCTCGGGTATTATATGAGGTCTAGGTGCTAAGAAAGCTTCTAGAGGTTTGGGAAAGGGGAAGATCCCGTTTCACGAGGAAGGGGAAGGATATCCTATTTGGCTGCGTTCAAAGTAGTTCGACCCATGCAAAAGGGTTGTAGATGAAGATTATGTCCTTTAATCATAGGTGTGTTCGAAGGTGTCCGTGTAAATCGCCTTTTCTCGCCGTGATTTCACTTGAACACTCGGATAATATTTTGTTACAAGAGACTTTAAGAGAAGGAGTTGCAACAAATCAAGATTAAAAGTTGGCTACTAGGGTGGATTTGTGAAACTCGGGATGTTATAGGATGTTTTGGTGGTCACGGGTGGAATGAAAGAACTTTCAAGTCTTTGAACTCTTGGGGCATGGAGTCGGTCCTTGGTTTTAATTTCATGGCGGTGGAGTTAGGGAGCATCTTTTACTATTTTTTAATATTTATGGTCCTTATATTAATAGGATCCTTTGGGACTCTCTTTAGCAACCCATTTCGCAGAGGACTTGATGATTCGTGGGGATCTCAACTTCCTTCTAGGTTAGTCGAAGGTTTAGGGTCCTCGTGCACATGTTGATTCTCTGATCGGTTATTTCCCACCGTAAATTGGAGGAGAGTGAATTGCGAGAAATTGAACCCATCAAGCTCAAACCTACCCGGAAGAATAACATCATGTGGAGAAGGCAGGAGTGGGCGAAGAGGTTTGATCGTTTTTCGGTGGCAAAATAGGGTTGTGGACAAAATACTTTTTCAAATTAGGTAATGGATCGAAAATGGAGGTGCTCGTGTGACCACTTTCCCCATTTTTCTTGATTTAAAATCGCTTCCTAGAAGCCCCTAAGTTCTTTAAAGTTCAATAAGATTTGGCTCAAGGATGAGTCCTTTAAGAACTTAGTTCACTCTAGGTGGATCTCCATTTAACTTTGGCTAGTACACGCTCTATGACTTTTCAATTTGTTGATAACATTAAGCGTCTCAAGGTGCTTACCAAGGATTGGTCATGGGAAAGAGGTAGAGGGAGGTTGATGAGCTCGCTGTGGAAGATCTTTTTATGTGATTTATGAAGGGGATGGAGGGGGTTTTCTATCCCATGAGGCAAAGCGTTGACCTTCGGTTCATTTGGAAGGAGGAGGAAAACCCCGCTAATGGAGAAGGAGGAGTCTTGAGGCCGAAAAGCAAGGCTACTAGCCGGCATGTCGTGACGAAACACAAAACCTTTTCATGCATATGCTAGAGGTAGGAAGCAAGGCAAACGAACACTATTTGGAGTTTGGAGTGATGAGATCGTGAGCCGTACATTCTTGTTTTTAAGTGAAGGGAAAATTGCGTGGAAGACCATTTTAAGGCTCTTTAAAGCTCCGTGCCTCGAGCTCATATCATGGAATTCATTAGATTTTACCGTCTGTTCCCGAGGCTCAGGGAGGAAGACAATAGGTCTTGATGGAAGCGGTTTCCTGCGAGAAGGAATTGAAGCAAGTGCTTGAAAATTTTCAAAAAGACAAGAGACTTGGTCCGATGGTCGGACAATTGAATTATTTTTTGATATTTTTGACTTGCTCTAAAGGATTTGTTGAAAGTGGTTGAAGACACCAAGAGTATCAGGAGGATTACAGCCTAGTTTTAACTCTACCTTCATGGCTTTAATTCTGAAAGTTGATAATCCATATTCCTTAATGAACTTTGGTCCTATTTCACTGCAATTTCTATTTATAAGATGGTTTCTAAGGTTATTTATAGAAGACTTAAGAACATCATCTGCAGCCATATCTTTTACGAATAGTTTGGCTTTCTGAAGGGTGGAAAATCCATGAAGCCATTGCTGGGGTTGCATTGCAAGGCATTCACAAACTTTTGGAAATTAAGAACCCCAAGCGTAGTTCTTGAAATTGACCTCTACAAGGCCTATGATATAATTTGGATGTATATTTTATGATTTTCACCCATCTTGGCTTTCGTATTGGTTTTATCGTGACACGAGTTGTATTACAATAGTTTCTTTCTCTGCTTTTGATTAACTGCGCTCCCCTTTTTCATGCCGAAAGAGGGCTTCACCAAGGTCGCCCTCTCGTGTCCTTGTTCTTGTTGGTTGCATAGGTTTAGAAATTTATTAATACCGATGTATTACCGTATTCTCCCCGATCTAACAATATTTATCTTCTTGTTAAATATAAAACTCTTCCACCGTTAATCTTGTGGAAATTATATTCAATCGAGTTTAACTCACTTAATCCGAGTTAAACTAAATAACATCTCCCATAACTACTCTCCAACTCGTCATAACTTTTCCACTTCAATTTAACAGAAAGTCCTCCATGCATGAGCCACCAATAACCTCTAGAATTGCGTAATTCCTTCTGTTGCACCTCACTAATTTTCCAAATATGTTCACCGAAACAAAGTGCTACAAGAGAATAAGTTTATTATTTATTGTCGGATTATTATTAAGGGCTAATAATAATCAACATGCATCTATTTTCTCGTATCGACGATCTATCAATAGACCTCGCCCAACATTCTAAAAATAGAATTTCATTTATTTTTCACATTTGACCAACCATCTACAAATAGCATCCTCGTAACTTATAGAATATTCTCACCATCTCTAAAATAGACACATACACCTAAAAATAGCTCCAAGGGTCCCACTTAGTCAAGGTGCTTACTTTTCACTAAGATCATCATCTTGTTGAATCTCAACACTCCTCTCAACAAGATAAGAAATTATCCTTCACCCCGATCCTCGCTCATGGTATCTTAATCTTTTCCTCAATAGCGTCTTCGTCGAATATTCGCATCCCGATCTTCCGTAGGAATGTACCTGCCGAAGCAACATGATCTTTCCCCGCACACACACCTCGACATGATGATACCAGATATCAATATGTTTAGATCTATCATGAAACACAAGATTAACCGAGAGTTTAATGCAACTTAATTATCACAATGTATCACCGTAGGATCTAAATAAGAACCTCGAACAAACCGACTCACAAGATCTTTCCTCATCCGCATACCTCTACATGCAACTTGACTTTGTCGCTATGTATTCTCGCTTCTCGTTCGAACCGAGTGCCACGTGATCTTTGTTTTCCGTTGTACCGATCCGCATTTATGTGAACACAAAAAAATAACAACATATAACCATAAATACAGAGATGCAAAAGGAAATAACACTTCATTTCATTAATATCAAAGAAACCGAAATTTAAGCTACAAAACGAATGAAATAAACTAGCTAGGCGCCGGTAGCTTACCCCCGAGAAGAGATGTGGCGGCTACATGCCTTTGAACTCGAGTTACAATGAGGCTCGAGGGCCTATTTATTATTTAGAAACAATGGGAAAATCCTAGACAACCAAAACCCCAACCCTAGAGATGAAGCGCCAAAACTATGGGCCCCGCTTGGGTAAATTATGTTTCAACTTCCGAGGGACGAAATTTTGGCATACGATCTCCATTTGACGCATACCATACCTCGTTAGAAATATCTATTCGAGGACTGCAAATTTCAAGTGAGTGACATTGGTCCATGGTCTGATGTTGCTCCCCCATTTTCCCAAAAACGTCATTCGTGGCCTCAAAACGGCTCCGTGTTCACGACCCGAAAAACTGCGGTGTCAGTGTTGTGCCAAACCGAAAATCGAAAGAGACACGTAGGCACCAAGGGGAATAGGCGGTGACCTCCAATATCCACTGGACGACTTCCTCCTCTTAGAAGCAATGGTCCCTATTGCATTAAGTTTTCCATGACATGAGGAAATTTCGCCGAACTTGGTCCCCGGTGAACCACTTTCCTTGGTGTAGAGTTGGCCAGCCTTTGACAACCCAATACAGCTGGATCTTTCGGTGGCTATGTTCTTGATTTTCATGTCCATGATACATTATATGGTGGCCTCCGTTCTGGCGTACTGGGTTTAACTTCGTTGGTGTGAGTTGTTCTCGTAAATGTCGCAGGTGTCCAAGAGAGGTGGGGCGAAGGACGAAGGCGATCCACATTGAAGACAGAAAGTGCATCAAGGAATGGTGGAATAATGAGCTTGAAGGCATTGTTCTCACAAACCCTTGGTGATGGTGTACGACCCATAATGGAGTGGGCGAAGCTTGTGGTGGGGGTCCAGTTGAGGCGCTCTCTCGGCAGAAATGTAGCCAATTTGTCTCCTTACTTGGAAGTTGTCCGGGCACCTTGCTGATCATGGCGTTGTTTTCGTACTTGGAATTGGCTCGTCCAATATATCATGAAACCGTTGGCGACAAAGGAATGCGCTCGATGAAGCTATTTTCTTTGTCAACTTCAGACCGGACATGAGCCTAATCGACCGAGTACGTAAAATGGCATGGCTACGTCACGGGACATAGTGGCCGGAATCCCAAGCCCACCTCGAAAGGGGATATGGCCGATTGAACCGTGGAGAGCCCGTTATAACTATGTTGCACATGGGGGAGACTCTCGTCCCATGTGCGTGGACGTTGAATTGTACATGCGTTGCACGGTACAATCATTCGTTGGACGACCTCCGTCCGGACATCCGTTTGGGGATGGAAAGTCAGGACTTGGTGAGCTTGGTATCCAACATTGACTCGCAGGTTGTGACCAAAATGTGCCGAGGAACCTGCTATCCCAATCGACATGATAGACCTGCAGATCCTAAAGTGCACCCACACTCGTTCAAAGAAGAGTTTAGCGTTGGCTTCTGGCCAGATATTCTTCTTGCAGCCACCATAATGGCCATCTTCGAGAATATGTCGACTTAATCACTTAAAACACAAATACTATTTCCATGCTTAGTAGAAGGCAGTTTTACATGTAATCCATGGATATGGATTCCAAGGTCGACTAGGGCAGGTAGCGGAGTATACAGGCTCCCTGTTTTCTGATGGTCGGTTTTGAAATGGCACAAGCAATGCGGTGATCTGATGTGCTTTCGACATCCTTTCGAAGGTTCGGCCAATAGAAATACTTCTCCCCTCAAAGATTACTTTACCGTTTTCTCGATCCCCAAAATGCCCAAAGACTCGACCGTAGTGTGCTTCCCATATCATCTTGGCACGTTTGCTTGAAGGAACACAAAGGTGTCCTGTGTGACATAAAAGTGCATCTGGAGGTGGAAATTTGGAACTTGCATACCCCCAAGAGTGCCTTGTAAGTGTGGCCGAATTCGGGTCACTCGTAGAGAAGTGGCCAACTCCAAGTCTCGTGCCCACAATAGTTGAGAACGGTGGTGAGCACCACGATCGGTGGTCGCTTGAGGCACCGCAACATTATTGGTGCTACCTTCTTGTACTTGATGTTCAAATGAAATCACAGAGACATGTGGACCACTTCTGATGGCGATCATTCTCGCAACTTTCTTGTGTCCGTATGAATTGCGGTGGGCTCGTGGTCTATGTGGGATGATTGTTTCCTTCCTTGTAATGTAATGCTTCATCGTCAACAAGCTTGCACAATGGAATACATTTCTTTTTTCATAATTTGGATACTTGCGAATCGGTCGACACAATGTCTCACCGTGATATGCCACCGGATGTCCGTGTTGAGTAAGAACTCGGCCCCAATAGCATATTTAGAAGCATCTCTGCTTTAACTCAAATGGCTATAGCAAGTCTAGTAATGTGAGCATCGGGAAGCACGAGGCGATTTTTCAATTCCTATGACCGCCTTCTCGTTGAGGTTGTTCCTACCAAAAGAATTTTTCTCTCATTCTCCTTGGAGACTTGACTCAAGGGCCAAGTGATATGAGAGAATCCTAAACACGAACCTACTGTGAGTAGCCTGAAGACCCGTAAAGTCACGAAGCTCGTTATAATGGTTAGGCTGGCCAATCCCAAATGACTTGGATCTTGGCCGGATCCATGCACCCCCCTTTCATCAATAATGTATCCCATATTGAACCTCGGGGCCATGCCAAAAGTGCACTTTCCAAATTGGCACACAACTTGTGTTGTCACAGTTGTTTTGGAGGACTTGTCGTATGTGGTGAAGGTGCTCTTCCCAAGTCCGTTGAAGATCAAAATGTCATCCAAGTACACCACTACAAATGAGTTGGTGAATGGACATAAGATGTCGTCCATCATCCTCGATGAAGGTTGTGGAGCATTCGTCAACCCAAAAGGCATGACCGCCCATTCGAAAAGGCCTTCCCTGGCTTCTAGCTGCCAGCTTTCCACATATCTGAGGGTTCAATTGGTACCTAGTGATACCCGTACTTCAAGTCGATCTTTGCTGAAATATTTTGCACTCTTGAGTTGGTCCGAAGGTCATCACAATCTGGTGGACTCGGCAATTTGTCTTACGTTGATCTTGTTCAACGCCCGATAGTCACTGGCGCAGTCTCCATGTCCCATCCTCTTCTCTAGCAACGCGATCGAGCTCCTGCTGTATGGTACGGAACTTGGCCTGATGTGACCTTTCTCCGTAGTAGCTCCCGACCGCTCTTGATTTCATCGTTCTCCATAAAAGAGCGCTCTATAGATCGGTCCATTGGGCAGTGGCGCACTGGGTCAAACTCAATCAAAGTGCTGACCGACAAAGGCAGGAACCCTCCGGGTGTGAAGATGTCCCTCGTACTCCTCCACAACCTTATCCATTTGTTTTTGTCGCGCAGGAGCTCTGTATGGAGGTCGTGGCCACAATTTTCTTTCTTGCCCCAAGGATCATTAGGAAATGAATTTTCTCGTTTGGGAAATGAGCTTACCGTATTTTTTTCAATAAGAAAAGAGATAGCGGCAGGAGGTGGTACCTTCCGGTATCCTCGTACAACTTATTTCCCAAAATAACAATAACAACACGAGGCCGAGACTCACATAGCATGACGCTTTCCAAAAGTATGGTTATCCTAATAATACACGTAAACATCAATAGGAGCAACGTCACATAATACCTCATACGTGAAGGGACTTGATGCCATAGGGAAGGCGACACTTTTGGTCGACGCGAGATCTCATCCCTGGTGAAGCCACTCGATGGTGGATGTGGGGTGAGCCGGGTCGGCCAGTTCCAACCGGCTTCATGGCGTCCGCTAAAATGAGGTTCTTGGCTCCCCATTGTCGACAATGAACCGTGTATTGGGGAGCCCCTTTTACCCACATCCCCTGGGAGTGGAAGAGACGTTTCTCCTCCTCCGGATCTTCCCAAGCCCTCCTTCCCGGATCTTCGTAAAGGGCCAGCAAGCATTGGGCTTTGCATAATAATATATTTCCCTTTGTCATTCCCCTCGTCGTGTTCCTCTCGATTCGCAGTTGAACATGCATCCGACCTCGCAATCCCTCATCTCGCCACCGTTGACACTTGGCCCAACACTCACTTGTGTTGTGAGTGAGCTTCTTATGGAACTCACACCACTTTCTCGTGTCCTTCTTTGGCTTTGCGTGTTCTTCTTTGCTTCGTGGCTTCGACTGCTGTTCTGAGTCGCCATGCCTTGGCTCCGTCCCTTATTCTGCGATTTGGGGACACCTTTCCCTTTTTGCTTTTGATTCGCATCCAAAGTCTCGCTTCTTTGTTTGAATTTATGCTCAATATTAGCAAGATACCGCATGTCGCACCAAGCGAGGAGATGTCGCAGGAACTCCATTTCCTCCCGAATGTATCTATGCAGACAACTACGATACTTTAGCACCGATAAGTCAATATTTGATACCCAACTTCAGCACAAAGAAGGAACAGACTACAAAATTTCATGCAACATCTTGTGATCCCCCCTTTGTTGCTCTGTAGCCGTGGTCCATTGTATGTACTTGTCCTCATAAATCCCCACGAGATAGTATTGTTCCTTGATGCATGCCTTCCTTGGAAAGAATTTAAGTGGGTACGACCGAGAATGTAGAGGGTTCTCGTCTCGTCTTTTTTCTCACAAAGGAGTTGTTGAGTCTCAAAAGTCTTTTCCATATTCATACATATTTTCATTATGTCATAACTATTAGCTCTTATTTCATAGCCATCTCGACCTAAACCCTACACCATGTAACCATTTTCATAAATATATGGGTTAGGATCCTTGTTTTCCAAAGTTATTTATTTTATGTATTTAAAGTGAATTTAAGGATTAGAAACTATAAAATTAACATAGTTTCACATTCATATATGTGTTATGAGTTTGTGACATGTGTAGGTCAAAAAGGAGACTTCTAGAAGACCCTTACGTGGCACTCAAGGACAAATTCGAATTTAAGGAGGAGAAGATCATGGGACTGGTGAGGATATGTGTCTAATTTTCGTTGTATTGAAACTCTAAGAGGATATGTGTCTCATTTCTTAGTTGTGTTGAAACTCTAGAAAGACATGTGTCTTATCATTTCCTATTTTGATCAGAATCTCCCAGGGAGACTAGAGGGAGAGATTCATGGACTCCCATTAATGAGATAATCCCTCATATTTTGTATAAATAGAAGCTTTTCCTATCATGGGTGTTACACAAAGAATTTGTCACCGTCCCTCCCATTTCCCGTCCCGCACAATGGAGGACCCATTTTGTGACCAGGAACATTGTCAGCCTTGAAAACATGATCAATGCATTCTCTAAGCATGAGCTTCATTTTCCTTAAAGACATCTCCTTGCAAATCATGAAAAACATCCTTTGCATTGCCGTGCGACAGCTCATCACTCGCGCCAATGGGGAAAATCCTGCAAAGAGGTCGCGCCAACCGCGCCTCCGTCCCGCAGAAGTAATCGCGCCACCCAATTCTGAGGAATGTTTTTTAAATAAAGATGGCGGAAGTTGAGCTTCAAAAAACCTTAAAACCATTGCCTATCTTGAGTTGGGAGGTTTGGTTGCGGAAGTTTCATGGAAGGAAGTGGTTTTTCCACCTCCCATGGAACCTTCCTTGTTGATAGTACAGGGCCAATCCCACAATAATAGGGATCCCAACTCCCTCCTTCCCCATCTCCATAAAGCCTCGCTCAATTCCATGGCATGGCTAGTCTTGAAGTGCCTAAGCTTTGAATCTCCAAATTCCCAAGAGCCTTGTGCCGTAAGAGCCTCTTCCTCCCTTAAGGCCGACTCAAGTAAGGAGACTATTGTCGAGAGACTCAGAGAGGTTTGCCCTTTTCCTCGGCGAGCTAAGGAGACGTGAACGATCGGAGACCCATCCGAAGGAGACCACGACGTCGTAACTTTGGTTGTAATCTCTTTCATCGTTATTTAATGAATGATTACGATTATATTCCACTCGTTTTCAATGATGTTAATATGAGTAGCATCCTTTCGACCGATATTGAGTTACGTATGCGTCGGATTTTATGCTTTGTATCTCGTTTGTTTTTGATGTGCGTGCATGTCCACCCAATGGAGATCGTTGGAGGATCGTGATCTCGCCGGGTCGAGGAACGGGAACGCTTTCTTCGTATCGTAGCGTTGGAATCCAGTAGGCTTCTCATCATCCCTAGTCTTTTCGTCCGTAATCTAGAACTTGCATCGTAACATTTCTCGATTGTTGTTGTGACCCCCACTGGCTAGGATCACCTCTGCCCCAGAGGGGATTTACCTCCTCAATAATTTGGCGACCCGGGGATCGTCTAGATTTCACCGTCTCGTTTGTATTGTCTCGTTTTGATTATTTTATGTTTTTTCCCTGCTTGATGAGCCTTCCGGGTTGGGTTCTTTTTGCTGTTGTTTACTTCTTGGTTTGCTTAGTATGCATTGATCCTCGCTTCTCGGAGTAGTTCTTTTTCTTTTTTGGTCGAGAAACTCCGACTAGCCACTCCCGTAAGGTTTTTGAGTTTCTTCAATTTTGAGCTCGAGTTTGGTCGTTGTTTTTCTTCTTCTTGATTTTCCGACCGGCTCGAGTGTGTTGGAGTCCCGTTTGGTTGGGAATTCACCTCGTCATTTGCTGTTTTTTGTTTTTATCTATCGATTTCACGTTTTGAGCCCTAGGGCATCTAGTGGCCTAGTGTATCGAGCCCTCCTTGGGATTTTTGAAAAGCTTGTTTGTCCACGTACTTTCCGATTGATTCTCCATGTTCTCTTAGTAGTCATTCATTGTTTTTGCGTATTTTTGGGTGATTGTTCATTCCTTCATTCGAATTCTGCTTTTGGTCTTGCATTGGGCCCAGATCAATACGGTACCCCATTGAGCCTTTTTGAGAGTCTTTCTTGCTTTAGGAGACTTTGGTCGATTTGGGATCCGATTGCTTTTATGCTTGTTGGAGTGAAATTGTTTGTTTTGCTCTCCTAATATCGTTTCGAAGTTGTTCCGTTTGTTTTCGCTTGTTTAGTGCATATTAGCTATCAAACGTTGAAAATTAAAAAAAAAAAATCTCTTGTGCTTTTTGGTTGAATTAGTGCAACTGTGATCTTTTCGATTTGCTATGATTAGTGATCCTAATGAAAAGTTTTCACTCTCATTAGTTGCATTAGAGATCTCATTGTTGTCTTTCGTTCTCATTTCATTTGTGTAAAAGCTCTCAACCTTCTCTAATTAGTTTTCATCGAACGAAATGTTGACCGTGGCATGTGGCTTTGCATTTAGGAGTTCAACACTACATATATAGGCCTAAAAATTGAACCACCTAAGATCAACTTTAAAATCTATTCAATTAACCCAAGGCAGAATTGGAACTTAACGAAACATTTTTAAAGGTCTAGGGCTAGAGACGTGTTCGTCTTCCCCAGAACTCCAGCTCGTCGTTCGCCTTCGAAGCGAGACAAAGGCTAGTACGTACTCGTGCTCCCCGCACCGTCGCGCATATAAAGGGAGACCCCTCTAGGTTTTCAATCCTTTATCCACGTGAAGCCGAGTCCGCCGCCCCTATACCCGTGATACACCCACCGACAAGATCTTCGTACTCCCACTCGCACGTACTCGAAAGTCCTTTTATCGATTGCTTTCATTACCTAAAACCAAGGTGTATATTTGTATTTTCAGCGGCTATTTGGTACACCCTTTGCTCAGTATTCCCGAGTAGTCATTTCGATCTTTTCGACCTCTTAAAATTTGAAAAGGTCATCAAGCGCTTGTCCTTTCACGCCTTGTTTCAACTGTGCGGGATAGAGTCACCTTTTGCCTGCTTTCGACTCTTTAAAATATGAAATGGTAGAGTTTTGTTTCAATGTTTTAAAAATTAATCGCTCACGAAATATTCCCCGGTTAAAGTTAGTTTCCTTAGGTGTTGTTCGAAGATCATTTCTGATGGCAACTTTTTCCAAAGTTCACCAAACCAAGGAATCCCCTCCGATGGGAATCCTCGTCCGTTTCCTCCCTTTGGAAATGTTGGTGCTCCTTACAGGCCAGGCCTTCTGCAGCACTGTTGCCGTTCGGCTTGGCTGTTTTCAACCTTCCGTGGTCCCGAATGTCCTTGCCCATCGTTCCACCGCTTCCTCCACCCGAACAACATCATGTTGATTCCAAGGTGGACCCTCCCTTCTTCGCTCGTTTTCGGGTCCTCCTCTTCACTTCGCCCGGTGAAAGTCTCTGATCAAGTAACTGTGTGGCTAAGAAGAAGAAGAAGACAAAGAAGAAGAAGTCTCGATAAGCGAGAGGCTGTGCAGCCCATCAAGCTTGGAACATTCTCCTCGATAAACCTTCCAACCCTCCAACAGTCAAGTTCCCCTTTTCCTCACAGTACCTGGAGACCACCTTCTTCGAGACCGCCCGGCATCCCCAAGGTGCTCGAAGCATGGTCCGATGGCCGTCCGCTCAAAGGTTTCTCTCGGACTTCGGGAGCCAAGTTGAGGGCACATCTTCAACCGGGTACCGATCAAGCTCCTAAGAAGCAGTAAGATCACCAATCCCTCGTAAGTTGTGTGAAGGGCACCATGCCATTCACCTTTGTCCTCCATGGATGAAGCCAAGCGAGTTTTGGACAACCCGACCGGTTCTACACCACGCTTCCGTCCGGTTATAACTGCCTTTCTTGAGTCCTCCGCCATCCCCACGATTGGTCAAGAGTCATCTTGGTCGATCCCACTCCCCGTAAATTCAAATTACGAATCGTCCCCTATCAACCATTGGTCGTAGGATCGGCTGAACCCGTCCCGTCCGCGTGCACCATGTCTTTTCTGCCGAGAGTGGATCTCTACACCCCCCATGTCCTTCTCCGATCTCTTCGTATTCTTCGTACTTGAAAGATTCTCCCCGTCCGTACCACAGCTCCTCCTCTCGCTCCCATGATGGAGGCCCTAGGATATCCCTCCCGCCTTCGAGATGGAGGTTATGGAGGATGCTTCTTCTTCTCCGTGAACATCGTGGGGAAGACCTTTCGCATTTCGATGGTAGCTCCCTCCGAGTAGTTTACTGCTTCTTTTATTGGAACCGATTTGGCAGTGATTTCGCCTTCCGCGTCTTATGCCTTTCGAGACCGCGCTGAGGCGCTTGGTTGTCCGGGTTGTACCCGCACCATTATAGATGAAGGTGCCTCTCGTTAGTACATGTCTTCAACTACCTCCGGCAAGCTTTCGGTTCACCGTCGCTTTCACTCCGTTGGCGCGTGTAATCGTTGACATTTAATAGAAGAACAGCTCAACCGTTGGGGATCCTTCCAAGGTTACCTCGTTACTTTGGGAGGGTAAAACCGTCCATATGGACGTGATGGTTGTTCCTGTGCCCCTTGGATTTCAATCGCTTCTTGGGGCACGATTACACCTATGCCATGGGAGCTCTTGTCTCTCCTCTTTCTTTGCAGTGATTTGTTTTCCACATGAAGGACTCGGACGGGACCACCGACCGCCCGCCCTTTCGTTCTTTGGTCCCCGCGATGTGGCAACCGGTCCGCCATCATCCTCTTCCCGGTTTTTATCCACCCGTTGTATCCGCCCCGCCACAGTCAATTATGTGGCTACCTACCCCGTGTCAGGACGGATAATGCCGTGCTTAGGTGTGCTTGGGCATTGGGTCCGACTTGGGTGATGTTTTCCTCTTCCTCCATCGTGGAGTGGAACTCTGGATGGCATGACTTCTTATTCATTATGATGAGGTCACCTGAGCATTTTGTTCTTTTCCCCGTGTCAGCTCCTTAAAAAATGAAACCGTGTCCCGTTGGAGCACAGCTTCTGCTTTTCTTGTGTCAAGCTCCTTAAAAAATGAAAGAAGTTGTTCTGGAGTATTTGGATCCTTGTCTTGTTTCAAGCTCCTTCAAAAATGAACGAAATAGTCTTATACAGTTCTTATCTTGTGTCAAGCTCCTTATATAAATGAAACAAGGTTGTTCTGAGCGCAGTTCGTTGTCTTGTGTCAAGCTCCTTAAAAATGAAACAAGGTTGCTGGAGCAGAGTTCGTCTTGTGCTACATGCTCCCTTTAAACCATGAAACAAGGTGTCCCGAGGATAGTTCTTTTAATCGCGGTGTCAACCTCGTTAAAACAATGAAAAAACACGTTCCCGTTCAATTCAAGTCTTTGTTAAGTTCTCGTAAAAATCCCCTACTTAGCTTTCTTGATCTCGTAACTTGAACCTTCACTCCATCTTCATTTCATATGTGTTGAAGCTTGGGGGGCATGTACCTCGAATTGAGTCACCAAGGCCGGGGGCATGCTTACTTTTTCAAGCATAGTTTGTTTCCGCGTTTCAAGCTTGTAAAAATGAAACTGGTTTCAAGCATAGTTTGTTTCCGTTTTTCAAGCTTGTGTAAAAATGAAACTAACTCTTAAGCAGTTTTCTCGATTTCAAGCTTGTGTAAAAATGAAACCTTCCTCACTTTACCCCTCGTGATTGCCATTTTATCGGCCTCTCGTTTTTGCTGCATGAGCCTGGTTTTCCCACCCATCGTCACTATCCCCCGCTTTTTGGCCGATCATATGCGTCTTCACTTCTGGTTGTTTTACCCATTCCCCGAGGAACCGCGATGAGTGATCTTGTTAGGCCGCCTCTTGACTTTTATCATAAATTCGAGGCCCACCATTACCGAAACTACTTGCTACCCTTTATACCACTGCTCCTCCGTTGGTGTGGAGTCATCTTTCACTTCTTTCCGACTCTCTAAACATGAAAAGATTGTCGAGGCCTCGTCGTTTCGATCTCGTTAAATTGGACACGAATCGACATCTACCCAAGATACGTTACCCTTTTTTTGGGTTGGGATAACATTGATTACGAAAAAGGAATACCCTAGCCTATCGCAACTAGAGGTTTCGGATATTATTTTCTCTTACCTTTTCGGATCCAGAACTATCTACGAAAAAAGGGACCATTGAGCTTACTTTTCCGCCGTCTTTTCAAACTCTCTAAACATGAAAAGACGCCTTAGTTCTTCCTTTGTCGACTCGTTAAACCTTAAATGACATCGTAAATTGTCAATCATGACTTTCGTATTCGAGTTTCTCCTTCCTAGGCTCGTTAAATGTACTAGGATGGATTCGCCGAAGGGCGGATTTATATGACAAGCATATGGTATCCTCTTCAAGCTTATGTAAAAATAAAGAGATACCTACCGAAATGGTGGGGAAAAATGGAACCAATATCGTTGTCGCTCGTAGTATGTCGTCTTCTTGAACATGACACTTGTTTGCATTCGTGTCGGGTTGGGGACATCTCATCTCGCTCGCTTCACTTTGCCTCCATGGGTTTGGATAATCCTTTTGACCTCTCATCCGCTCATTTCTCGTCACCATGACCTCCGATCTATTGATGTCAAATACCGGCCAAGTCCATTTTCGTGCCGTTTATATGTTCAAAAGAAGTTGACCTCTCAAATATCAACCTCCCTCTCGATTTCATATGATCTTGATTCACAACAAAACATCATGTTCCCTCTCGTCTCGTGTCGGCGATGTGGGAAACATTGTGGCCCACCTTCGATCGAAGGTCGGCCCCGTCGACTTCGCCTCATTATCCAGAAGTCGATCTAGACTCCTTTATACCTGGAACCTCGCATGCCTCAAATGGCGGTGTTCGTCGCATTCGACGTGAGGTTTTCATCATTGGCCTCCGATCGAGTGCGGGATTCTCGGAAGGGTGCTCGACGCCAACCTGGCTGATTCACACGCCGTAGATTGTACCCCGTAGAGTACCTTGAGGGCCATTATCATTATTTGTTCCTTCGCGTTCGTTACCGCCTTTCATCATTGGTCGGTAATCGCACGATGTTCCCGCATGTTCGACTCTTCACCACATATTCACATGCTCGAACTTGTACTTTGTTTGGGTCAAGATGGAGCGCAAGACCTTGGATTGTGTCCGTTGTAATCCAAAGTCGCGATTGTGGATTATTATTTATTATGTACATGACTCATCGATTGATACGTGACCATACCGAGTCTATTTATTTGATCCCCGCCGGATGGCCGCGCCTTATACCGAGATCCGGATTATAGTATACCGTTTCTATGGCCGCGCCCATACCACATATATCATGTACTTGAGATATCATTGTATTTTTTCTTCGTGTGGTTTTCCTTACCTGGCCGGCCTTCAACAACATGTTCTCGTAGCCATTTCACCCTCTCTCTCTGCCTCATACTTTAGGGGGCATCTCATACGTAATTTGTCACCGTCTCTACCATTTCTCGTCCCGCACAATGGAGGACCCATTTTTGTGACCAGGAACATTGTTATGCCTTGAAAACACGGTTACTCAATGGGTTTTCTGCTAATGAACTTCATTTGCCCTAAAGACATCTCCTTGCAAAATCATGAAAAACATCTCAGACTGCGCGCAGCGCTCCATCACTCGCGCTAATGGGGAAAATCCCGCAAAGAGGTCGCGCTAACCTGCGCTCTCCTCCAGAAAGGTGAATCGCGCCACCCAATTTGAGGAATGTTTTTTAAATAAAGATGGCGGAAGTTGAGCTCTTCAACAACCGTAAACCATTACCTATCTTGAGTTGGGAGTGTTTGGTACGCGAGCTCTATGGAAGGCGAAAGGGTTTTGCCACCTCCCATGGAACCTTCCTTGTTGATAGGTCAATCCCACAACAATAGGGATCCCCAACTCCCTCCTTCCCATCTATAAAAGCCTGCTCAATTCCATGGCAAGCTAGTCTTGAAGTGCTTAAGCTTTGAATTCCAAATCTCCAAAGAGCCTTTGTGTCAGAAGAGCCTCTTTCCTCCCTAAGGCCGACTCAAGTAAGGAGACTATTGTCGAGACCTGTGGAGAGGTTTTCCCTTTCCCCGGCGAGCTTTGGCAGACGTGAACGACCGGAGACCCATATCCGAAGGAGACCACGACGTCGAACTTCTTCGTTGTAATCTCTTTCGATCGTTATTTAATGAATGATTACGATTAACATGGTTCCACTCGTTTTCAATGACGTTAATATGAGTAGTACTACTTCGATTGATATTGAGTTACGTATGCCGGATTTTATGCTTGTATATGTTTCTGTTTCTTGCATGTGCATGTCCACCCATGGAGATCGTTGAGGATCGGCAAGATCTGCCGGGCCGAGGAACTAGAACACTCTCTTCTTCGCATCGTAGCGTTGGAATCCGGTGTAGGCTTCTATCCCTAGTCTTTTCATTCGTAACTAGGAACTTGCGTCGTGTAACATTTCGATTGTTGCCAGACCCCCTCGCCGGGGCGGTGATCGCTTCCGTCCGCAGGGTATTTACCTCCTCAAAAATGGGTAATAAAAAAAAGTAGTGAAAAAATAGTGAAAAATAGGAGAAGGAGAGAAAGGAATAGAGAGTTTTTTTTGGCCAAAGCTTAAGATGGAATGGGATGTAGATTTGTGAGTTTTTATTAATAAAGAAGTCTCTTGATGTTGTTTTTATTACATCTTCAAGGAGCTAAGGATTACACCAAATTGGCAGAGAGGGCCCCCGGCTATCCAAGGAGGATTTTGCATTGTTTTCTAGATAAGTTGCTTTCAATTTTGTTTTGTCATATTTCCTTACTTAGATTGCTTTCTGAAATCATATCTTTTAGCATAATTTTTCATGGCAGCCCGGGCATTTGCATATCTTTTGACTAATGACATGGAATCAATATTGTTCTGTTGTTAATTTATTTATTTTCTTAGTTTTTGTTTAATTCCGGTATTGCTTTGTTTATTTCAGTCTTGCACATTTGCTTCAGTAGTTAGATTTAGATATATTAAATTGCTCATGTCATTTTCAGTTACCTTCGAAAGCCACAGCTGGACTGATGGTGAAGGATTGTATTATGAAATGTGTAGTTTGATATTAGTTTCCTTTCTGCAAATTTAGATATATTAAACTGCTCATAACATCTTCAGTTGCCTCTGAAAGCCACAGCTGGACTGATGGTGAGGGATTGTATTATGAAATGTGTAGTTTGATATTAGTTTCCTTTCTGCAAATTAGATATATTAAATTGCTCATAACATCTTCAGTTGCCTCCGAAAGCCACAGCTGGACTGATGGTGAGGGATTGAATTATGGATGTGTAGTTTGATATTAGTTTCCTTTATGCAAGTTAGAAATATTAAATTGTGCATGACATCTTCAGTTACCTCCGAAAGCCACAGCTGGACTGATGGTGAGGGATTGAATTATGAATGTATGGTTTGATATTAGTTTACTCTGCAAGTTAGATATCAATTACTCAAGTTGTTTATGGTTACTTCCGAAAATCATAGCTGGACTAATGATGAGGGATCAGAAGACAAGTTGATGTAATTTGATTTAGATTTACTTTATTGCAATCTTTTGGATTTCTTTCAACATAGTTTCTTTTGTGTTTAGACAGCAGCAAGAATAGTTTGGTTTCATGCTCACTAGTTCACTGTTTTGATTTATTAGATTAGCAGCACCTTTTTCATTTCAGTAGCACATTTTTATTTCCTTTCAAGTTTTGTCATTGTATGTTTCAAATTCCTTTTTCAGTTTCAAGTTGGTAAATCATTATAAAGGACATCATTGCCTTGAATATCCATAACCATACTTATCTTTTAGAATTTCATAAAAATCCAAAAACGACAAAAAGTAAGAGATAGGTTATCTTGCACATATAGTGCGCCACACTTCGTCAGCTTACGAATCCCTGGTTGATAATTTATGTTAGCAATTTAGGACACTAAATTGACCAAACATTTTGGCGCCGTTGCCGGGGAAGTGTAACTAGGTAGCCTTATTTCTTACATCTAAAAAAAATTAATAATTCTTGAGTATGCTCTCCTCTTGCACTTTGTGTGATCTGGAGGATCAGAAAAAGGATTGTTATGTAAAAAAAAAATTAATAATTCTTGAGTATGCTCTCCTCTTGCACTTTGTGTGATCTGGAGGATCAGAAAAAGAATTGTTATGTGAAAAAAGAAAAAAAAAGGAGACAAAATAAAACTTCATCATTTCAATTGATTCAACAATTTAAAAAAAATTTGATTTCAATAAATTGTTTTGTTTAATGAATATATATGTGTATTTTTAAAATTTTTGAAAATATAACATACATAATTTTATTAACAAATCAATTAAAAAAAAAAAAAAAAATCTCATGGAAATAAGACCCACGCATATACATGAGGCCATTCTTTGGCTTGGCTTTACACATATATGCAGACCTTCAATCCACACAAAAACCCATGCACTGCAATTTAAAAAAAAAAAAAAAAACCTTCTCTTTTTCATATTCATTTTTCCTCAAACAACAGTTATTAGAAATCATTTAAAAAAAAAAAATTGCACACAATGAATGTATATCACATGAAGAAACTGTTGATGAGGAAAAGATTGCAAATTTTTTATAAGAAGAAGATTGCAATTTGCTGATGAAGAGAAGATTACAAATTCAATTGTAGGGACATACAATGGAAGTGTATCATATGAAGAAATTGCTGATGAAGAGAAGATTTCAGATTGTTGATGAAGAGAAGAGTGTAGATTCCATTGCAAGTAATTGGAATGAGGAAGATCAATCTGAACTTCTCTGTGAGATACAAGCCATTACACTTCAAAACCTGCAAAATAAAAACAAATCAAACCACAAGTAATTGCCAGAAAACGAAATGCGTCATTGTCAAAAACACCCGATTTTAAAACGAATTTTCTGAGCAAACCAGGACGAATTAGAAAAAAATCAAACATGGGTTTTTTCGGGAACGGGGTGAATTAGGTAATCCTTCAAGAACTTTCTGAAATTCGCAGCCATTTGGGAGAAATTCAGGGTTCTTCGGAGCACTAGTTTGCAGTGTGCGTGAGAGAATTTTTTTTATTTATTTATTATGAAAACAGTCACGGTTTTGAGAAATAATCAAGGAACTAATTTCCTTATTTGAGGGAAAATGTGGCAGAATTCATGTGTGGTGGCACATGATGAATGACAAATGGATTATTTGAGCCAAACACATTATCACATGTGCATCAAATGCAAGTTGTATAAATTGAAAAGGACTCTGCCTTCATCTCCTTCATAGTTAGGAATTTGACTTTAGAAATTTCAAGCTTTTTATTTTTATTTTGCATGAAAGAGGCATTGGCATGACTTTGTTTCAAAAATATTCATAAGGACAATTATTTCATCCATGTTTTATTTCATTTAAAAAATAAAAAATAAAAAATAAAAAATAAAATTAAAAAAAAAATAAAAATAAAATCAAAAAATGAATCAATGAAATGAATAAGTTATTTGCTCACTTTTCTGAAGGTATTGATTAATTTTGGACTGATGATAAAAGATGAATGGCTAACTTTTTATTCAAGATTTTTAGCAGCTGAAAAACCTCATTGTTCAAATCACCCTAACTTTCTCATACAAAATCAGATTTTGATGATTTAAGTATCGTTGGAAATGTCTCAACAAGATCTGTACAATGAGAAATTCATCATTAGAGTTTGAAATGGCAAATAATGAAATAAATTGCTGAAAAGAAGCTACATTCAACTTGAGGCACTAATTCCAAAACAGAGATAAATTCTTTTGATTTTTCCTTTGAGAACTTGTTTCATTAATACAAATTCTTAGTTTTGTGTGTAAATATCATAACTAGAGAGATTGATCACCTCTCTCTCTTTGATAATCTTACATTCCATTGCAGAAGAAGTATTAGTTTTTTTGCAGGTTCCAGGAGGAAGGAAAAATGACTACAAGAGAATGGTGTCTCTTTAAGAGGCCAACTTGTTTCATAAGAGGATGATCAGCAACAAAGAGGAGGAAATATGCTGATGCAAAATCAGATCCAAACACTTGAAAAACTTTCAGATACTATTGTCTCCATCACATCCATACCTTATAATAAACCATTCACCTCATTTCACTTCATGTTTTCCATTTACATTCACATCCACTTTCCATTTCTTTTTGTCCATTCATAACTCACAAATAAAAGCAAGAGGCTCATTCACATGCTTATTGCCCATTTCCATTTTCATCTTCCATTTCCATCTTCCATTTCTTGTCATTTTCATTCCGCAAATAAGCCATGCTTCAATGCAAACTATTGAGTCTATAGTCCTTTGAGTCTAAGTTCTTTGTAAAACACCTTGAGGCTTGCATGCCTTAATGGCAAGTTCTCATGCTGACAAACAATGGGAATACATTAATGTCTCTTGTTCGTCATATCTTCTAGGTGACTCGACATCAGCAAAATCATTCGTACCTAGCAAGATGTGTTTAGGCATCTTGACTCTCATTGTCATCAATGGTGAGAGTTCTCGTGTTGACTAGTGGCATCCATTAATGGCCACTAAGTCAACAATTTCCTACTATGTTCGACATCAGAACATATTTTCACATAGTAGGAATTATGCTAATGAGTTTTGAAGACATGAAGGCTATTATTTTCAGCATTTTGGAGCAGATTTCAGCAAGTTTTAGTAGAAGCAATAAAAAGTCATCTCATCTCTTTATCCATGACTCCTCTTGTTCAGCCACTTGAAGAAGAATATGATCAGAATTTTGCAACCACCACACATACACAACTCATCCACATTTAAGGTAAGTGAAGGTATGTTGTTTTCTAATTTTTAGTCATGTAATTCATTAGAATGCTAAAATTGTAACTTTGAAAAAATTCCTCACTCCCTTTTCCACATTGTCATATCTTTAGTTGGGGGGGGAAGGGACATCATTTCATATCCACATGTCATACACTATCACACATTTTCATTTCATTTACATCCACATATACTTCCCAACCAACTATTGTTGCAACATGATTCAAAAGATTATATGCCTTGCTAATGATCAATTCATTGATGGAGTAGTTGATTCTAAATGTTTTCATGAACTTTGATGCAACAAAGAAAATAAAGCATTGTTACACAAGAACCAATGCTTCAAAAAAAAATGGTTGTTACATAAGAATCAACCATTGAAAAAAAAAAAAAATGTTGCAATCAAATGTATTATACTTTGCCAAAAAGGAAAAATCAAGAAGCAAAGTTTGGAATGAATCTATATGAGTCAAAACTCATAAAAGATCAACTCATGGACAAATGAATCATTGCAATGGTTGCATGAGGACATGTAACAACTTCAGTTGGGGGGTATGTTGAGTCTCAAAAATGTTCTCCATATTCATACATATTTCCATTATGTGATAACCATTTAGCTCTTATTTCATAGCCATTTGACCTAAAACCCTACATCAAATAACCATTTACATAAATATATGGGTTAGGATCCTTGTTTTCCAAAGTTATTTATTTCATGTATTTTAAGTGAATTTATGATTAGAAACTAGAAAATTAACATAGTTTCATATATCTATATATGTGTTATGAGTTTTGTGACATGTGTAGGTCAAAAGGAGACTTCTAGAAGACCCTTATGTGGCACTCTAAAGCCAAATTCAAATTTGGTTGGAGAAGATTATGGGATCAAGAGGATATGTGTCTCACTTCCTTGTTGTATTGAAACTCTAAGAGGATATGTGTCTCATTCCTCAAGTTGTGTTAAACTCTAGAAAGACATGTGTCTTATCATTTCCTATTTTGATTGTAACTCTAGAGATGGAGGGAGAGATTCATGGACTCCCATTAATGAGATGTCTCCTCATATTTTGTATAAATAGGAGAAGCTTTCTCCTATCATAGGTAATGAGGAAGTAATGAGGAAGTAATAAAAAAGTAGGAATAGAGAAGTCTTTTGTAACAAAGTTCAAGATGGAATGGGATGTAGATTTGTGAAGTTTTTCAATAAAGAAGTTCCTTGATGGTGTTTTGATTACAATTTCAAGGAGCTAAGGACTACACCAAATTGGTAGCAGAGGGCCCTTGCTATCCAAAGAGGCTTTTACATGTTTTCTAGATAAGTTGCTTTCAATTCTGTTTTGTCATATTTCCTTACTTAGATTGCTTTCTGAAATCATAGCTTTTAGCATAATTTTTCATAGCAGCCCGGGCATTTGCATATCTTTTGACTAATGACATGGAATCAATATTGTTCTGTTGTTAATTTATTTTTTCTTAGTTTTTGTTTAGTTCTGATATTGCTTTGTTTATTTCAGTCTTGCACATTTGCTTCAGTAGTTAGATTTAGATATATTAAATTTCTCATGTCATTTTCAGTTACCTCCGAAAGCCACAACTGGACTGATGGTGAGGGATTGTATTATGAAATGTGTAGTTTGATATTAGTTTCCTTTCTGCAAATTTAGATATATTAAACTGCTCATAACATCTTCAGTTGCCTCCGAAAGCCACAGCTGGACTGATGGTGAGGGATTGTATTATGAAATGTGTGGTTTGATATTAGTTTACTTTCTGCAAGTTAGATATCAGTTACTCAAGTTGTTTATGGTTACTTCCGAAAATCATAGCTGGACTAATGATGAGGGATCAGAAAACAAGTTGATGTAATTTGATTTAGATTTACTTTATTGCAACTTTTGGATTTCTTTCAACATAGTTTCTTTTGTGTTTAGACAGCAGCAAGAATAGTTTGGTTTCATGCTCACTAGTTCACTGTTTTGATTTATTAGATTAGCAGCACCTTTTTCATTTCAGTAGCACATTTTCATTTCCTTTCAAGTTTTGTCATTATATGTTTCAAATTCCTTTTTCAGTTTCAAGTTGGTAAATCATTATAAAGGACATCATTGCCTTGAATATCCATAACCATACTTGTCTTTTAGAATTTCATAAAAATCCAAAAACGACAAAAAGTAAGAGATAGGTTATCTTGCACATATAGTGCGCCACACTTCGTTAGCTTACGAATCCCTGGTTGATAATTTATGTTAGCAATTTAGGACACACTAAATTGACCAAATAGCTACAAGCCTCTGAACTATGTTACAATGAGAATTGAGGGCCTATTTATTATTGAGAAACAATGGAAAACACTAAACATCCAAAAACCTAACCCTAGGAGATGAAGCGCCAAAACTATGAGCCCCGTTTTGGTAAATCGGTGTTTCAACTTTCTGGGGATGTAACTTTGGCATACGATCTCCATTTGACGTGCACCATACCTTGTTAGAAAGATCTATCCGAGGAGTAAAAATTTTTCTATGAAAAACTTCAATTCATGGACTCATGTTGCTCCCAGTTTCCTAAAAAACGTCATTTAGGGCCTCAAAATGGTTTTGGAAGTTCAGGACCCAAAAAACTACTAAAAATAGTAAGTTGTGCCGAAACTAAAAAACTGAAAGAACTGATGGTGGGGGTTCAAATGGAATAGGTGGGTGGCCATAAATATCCACCTAGGTCATTAGGGCCTCTAAACGGCTTAGATAGTTCAGGACCCAAAAACCTGCTAAAAATAGTAAGTTGTGTTGGAACTGAAAAAATGAAAGAACTATTGGTCCGGGTCCAAATGAAATACGTGGGTGGCCACCAATATCCACCTAGATCGTTCCTCCCTCCTTAGAAAGCAATGGTCCCCATTGCATTAAGTTCCTCCATGAGAGGCAAATTCTCCTGAACTTAGTATTGGATTTTTCCAAGATGTCATGGACCTACTCACAAACGTGATGGATTCCTCCAATAAATTTGGTTTCCTCAGACAGTACATGTATGGATTATGTCTATGTAATGGCATGAGGTATGGCAATATCAGGCGGCGGTGTGTCGGGGGTCAGATCGATGGAGTGCTTGTCCTAACATTATAGAGGAACCTCCGTGGGTGAGGAGAAAATGTGCTCGTATTCCTCCACGACTTTCTCCACCTGCTGCAGCCGTGTAGGGGAGCCCTGTTTCAAGGTCGTGGCCATAATATTCTTCTTTCCTTGTGAGCGAGTTGCAAGGAAAATAAATTTCCTAGTTTTTTAAACAATCTTTCTGCATTGTTTTGCAATAGTCAAGGAGGTAGCAGGAGGGGGTACTACCTCCGGTATCATGTACAATTTATTTCCCAAAGTAATAACAATAGAATGAGGCCTAGAATCATACACATCATGTCACCTCCACAAGTATGGTTGGCCCAATAATACATCAGCTACATCAAGAGGAGCAACATCACACAATACCTCATTTGTGAATGGCTTGATTCTATATGGAAGGTGACACTGCTGGAGAACACAGAGATCTCTCCCTGGGTGAAGCCACCAGATGATATACGGTTGCGGGTGTACTATGGTTGGTAGGTCAAGCCGCTTCACGACCTCTGCTGATATGAGGTTCTTTTGGCTTCCACTATCGACAAGAAATTTCAGTGGATAACCCTTCACCCACATCTTTGAATGGAAGAGGTGCTCCCCCTCCTCTAGATCCTCGGGGTCCTCTCTGGAGCTTGGTGGTGGAAAAAATGGCACTAGGGTCCACATTAATGATCTGCTTCCCTTTGTAATCTCCCTTGTCTGGTTTTGGCTCAGGATTAGAACATGCATCTGATTCGAGTGCCTTCAGTTCGGCCACCAGCAACTCTTTGGCCCGACACTCATTTGTGTTGTGAGTGGTGATGTTATGAAATTAACACCACTTCCTTATGTCCTTCTTTGGATTTGTGGTGGTGTTTTGAGTCTCCCTGCTTTATTTCTACCCCATTTTCTGTGGTTCAAGGGCACCTTTCCCTGGCTTTGGATTCGCGGATCCAAAGTCTCGCTTCTTCTGCTTAAATTTATGCTCGATCCTAGCGGCATATCGATATGTCGTGCCAAGCGAGGTAATGTCGAGGAACTTCATTTCCTCCTGAATGTGTCTATGCAGACAACTATGGTACTTGAGCACCAATTGTCTCTCTAAATCTTTAATACCCAACTTTGGGCACAGGATATGGAACAAATTCGTCAGTTCGTGCACATCTTGATCCCTTTGCTGCCGCAGCGTGGTCCATTGGATGTACTTTTCCTCATAGCTCCCCACGGTCCTTGATGTTGTCTCAGAATGAATTACAAGTGGGTGCAGTCAAGAACAGAGAGGGTTCCCCTTCATCCTTTTTCTCACAGTATGTTTTCCACTAGCCTTTGACATGGGGGGCAAATTTGAGGAGCGAAAAAATAATCTTTTCTCGGTCGAAGAAATCATGGACCGAGAAATACCATTCTAGAAAATTAAACCATTTATCTACGTCGTTTGCATCTATCTAGCCTTCAAATATAGGAATGTCAAAGCTTACATGTAACCTGAAGGGAGTGGTGCTTCGAGAGTGGTTGTTGGATGCAGATGCGTCGTAGGTGGGCAGTCATTGAAGGGTTTGAGCAAAGTTATCCATCATCACGTTCCTTTGTTTCTCAAGGGCCTTCTTGAGAAATATTTTGATAGGATATCTTGCTCCCTCGTCTTTCTTTTCTTCCACCATGGGAGGTCGTCGAGGTTTGCAAATTGCGAGGTTGATCTTGCAAGGGTTCAACTAGATCGAGCCCTATCTCTTTATACCCTGACCTTGTTGGGGACATGAAAAAAAAAACAAAGAAAGAGTAGACCGCTCTAATACCACTAATCTGAATTTATGCATGAATGCAATAATACACAGAAATAAACATAAACACAGAGATGCAGTGGAAACAATATTTCATTTCATTAATATAAAATAACAGAAATATGCTTACAGACATAATGGAAATAAACTAGCTAGGGTGCTAGTAGCATATCTCTAAGAAGAGATGTGGTGGCTACAGGCCTCTGAACTATGTTACAATGAGGCTCGAGGGCCTATTTATTATTGAGAAACAATGTAAAACACTAAATATTCAAAAACCTAACCCTAGGAGATGAAGCGCCAAAACTATGGGCCTCGCTTTGGTAAATTGGTGTTTCAACTTCCTAGGGACGTAACTTTGGCATACTATCTCCGTTTGACTCGCACCATACCTCGTTATAAATAGCTATCCAAGGAGTAAAACTTTTGGTGTGATCAACATTGGTCCATCCACCCATGTTGATCCATATTTTCCCAAAAAACGTCGTTTAGGGCCTCAAAACGGCTTCGGAAGTTCAGGACTCGAAAAACTGCTAAAAATAGTAAGTTGTGTCGAACCTGAAAAACTGAAAGAATCGATGGTGGGGGTTCAAATGGAATAGGTGGTTGGCCACCAATATACACTTGGGTCATTAGGGCCTCCAAACGGCTCAGATAGTTCAGGACCCAAAAATCAGCTAAAACTAAAAAACTGAAAGAACTAATGGTCCGGGTCCAAATGGAATAGATGGGTGGCCACCAATATCCACCTTGATCGTTCCTCCCACCTTAGGAAGCAATGGTCCCCATTGTTTTAATTTCCTCCATGAGCGGAAAATTTTGCTGAACTTGGTATTCGATTTGTCCAGGATGTCGTGGACCTGCTAGCGGACGTGCTCGATGCATCCAATAAATTTGGTTTCCTCATATATTACATGTGTGGATTATGTCTGTGTAATCACATGAGGTATGGAAATATCAGGCTGCGGTGCGCCGGGGGTTAGATCGATGGAGTGCTTGTCCTGATAGTGTAGAGGAACCTCTGTGGGTGAGGAGAAAATGTCCTTGTATTCCTCCATGACTTTTTCCATGTGCTACAGCCATGTAGGGGAGCCCTATTTTGAGTCCATGGCCACAATCTTCTTCTTTCCCTGTGAGCGAGTTGTAAGGAAAATAAATTTCCTAGTTTGGGAAACAATCTTACTATGTTGTTTTGCAATAGTCAAGGAGGTAGCAGGAGGCGGTACTACCTCTGGTATTCTGTACAATTTATTTCCTAAAGTAATAACAACAGAACGAGGTCTAGACTTATACACATCATGTCGCCTCCACAAGTATGGTTGGCCTGATAATATATTAGCTACATTAAGAGGAGCAACATCACACAATACCTCATCCGTGAATGGCTTGATGTTGTACAAAATTCAACACTGCTGGTGGAGACGAAGATCTCTCCCTTGGTGAAGCCACCCAATGGTATATGGTTGTGGGTGTGCTACTATCTGTAGGCTAAGATGCTTCACGACCTCTGCTAAAATGATGTTCTTTTGGCTTCCGATATCAATAAGAAATTGCAGTAGAGAACCCTTCACCCACATCTGTGAATGGAAGAGGCATTCCCCCTCCTCTAGATCCTTGGGGTCCTCCCTCTAGATATTGGTGGTGGAAACAATGGAACTAGGGTCCGCATCAATGATCTACTTCCATTTGTAATATCCCTTGTCTAGTTTTGGCTCAGGATCAGAACATGCATTTGATTCGGGTGCCTTCAGTTTGGCCACCAGCGACTGTTTGGCCCGACACTCGTTTGTGCTGTGAGTGGGACTATTATGAAATTCACATCACTTCCTTGTGTCCTTATTTGGATTTGTGGTGGTGTTTTGATTCACCCCTCTTTGGCTCTACCCCATGTTCCGTGGTTCCAGGGTGCCTTTCCCTGGCTTCAGATTCGTAGATCCAAAGTCTCACTTCTTCTGCTTAAATTTCTGCTCGATCTTGGCGGCATAGCGATATGCCGTGCCAAGAGAGGTAATGTCGAGGAACTCCATTTCCTCTTGAATGTGTCTATGAAGAAATCTGTGGTACTTGAGCACCAAATGTCTCTCTGAATCTTTAATACCCAACTTTCTGCGCAGGGTATAGAACAAATTCGTCAGTTCGTGCACATCTTGATCCCTTTGCTACCACAGTGTGGTCCATTAGATGTACTTGTCCTAAAAGCTCCCCACGGGGTAATATTGTTCCTTGATGTTGTCTCGGAACGAATTCCAAGTGGGTGTGGCCGAGAACAAAGAGGGTTCCCCTTCGTCATTTTTCTCACAGTATGTTTCCCACCAGTCTTTGAAATGGGGGGCGGCTTTGAGGAGCGCAAAAATAATCTTTTCTCAGTCGAAGAAATCATGGACCGAGAAATACCCTTCTAGAAACTTTAACCATTTATCTATGGCGTCTGCTTCTATTTGGCCTTCAAATACAACAATGTCAAATTTTACCTATACCTTGAAGGGAGTGGCGCCTCCATAGTGGTTGTTGGATGCAGATGCGCCATAGGTGGGCAGCCGTTGAAGGATCTGAGTAAATTTATCCATCATCGTGTTCCTTTGTTTCTCGAGGGCCTCCTTGAGCAATATTTTGATAGGATCTCCTGCTCCCTCGTCTTTATTTTCTTCCGCCATGGGAGGTTGTCGGGGTTTGCGAGGCTAATCTTGCAAGGGTTCAACCAGATTGAGCCCTAACTCCTTATACCATGACCTTGTTGGGGACATGCAAATAAAAACAGAGAAAGATCAGACCGCTCTGATACCACTAATTTGGATTTATGTAGGAACACAATAATACACATAAATAAACATAAACACAGAGATGCAGCAGAAATAATATTTCATTTCATTAATATCAAATAACAGAAATATGCTTATAGACATAATGGAAATAAACTAGCTAGGGCGCTGGTAGCGTATCTCTAAGAAGAGATGTAGCAGCTACAGGCCTCTGAACTGTGTTACAATGAGGCTCGAGGGCCTATTTATTATTTAGAAACAATGGAAAACACTAAACATCCAAAAACCTAACCCTAGGAGATGAAGCGCCAAAACTATGTGCCCCGTTTTGGTAAATTGATGTTTCAACTTCTCGATGACGTAACTTTGGCATACGATATTTGTTTGACGTGCACCATACCTCGTTAGAAAGATCTATCCGAGGAGTACAACTATTGGTGTTAGAAATATTGGTTAAGGGACCCATGTTGCTCACGATTTTCCCAAAAATTGTCATTTAGGGCCTCAAAATGGCTCCAGAAGTTCAGGACCCGAAAAAATGCTAAAAATAGTAAGTTTTGCCATAACTGAAAAACTGAAAGAACCGATGGTGGGGGTTCAAATGGAATAAGTGGGTGGCCACCAATATCCACTTGGGTCATTAGGGCCTCCAAATAGCTCATATATAGTTCAGGACCCGAAAACCTGCTAAAAATAATAAGTTGTGCTGAAACTGAAAAACTGAAAGAACTGATGGATCGGGTCCAAATGGAATAGGTGGGTGGCCACAAATATCCACCTGGATCATCATAAGTTCTAGCCCTTTTCTGGGTGTGACTCACTTCTGAATTACTTTCCTTAAATTGATGTTGCTCCCTTGTACCCCGGGTCTCACGCTCAAGACTTGGCTAAGCATCCCTATGGTTCTGCTTGTCAGATAAACTCTTCAAGATATTTTCTTGCTCATGCATCAACCGCTCATTATTTGTCTGTGTATGCTCCATCTCAATTTGCATGTGTTGGACTGTTTCCAACAACATTTGCGTCTGTTGTTTTTGCTCTGCTAATAGCTGGTTTGTTTGATGCTGCTAGTTGACCCCCAATTGTACCCACATTTCTAGGTTTACTTCCAGTCTCGATATAGGCCGGTTTTCTCTAGTAGATCTATTCAGTCTCTGACTTGCAAACCCTCTTCTTATTGTAACAGTCCCTTTTCTTGTTGTTTCTGAAACTATCTATGCACGCGCAATGCACACTCAAGTCTTAGTGTAGTAACCTGTGTGCTATGATACCACATGTCACATGTCAAAATAACATATATATATATATATATATATATATATATATATATATATATGTAATATGCAGATGGTGTAAACATATAGCATGTAATGTGTGTGTGTGTGTGTATATATATATATATATATATATACACACACACACACACACATTACATGCTATATGTTTACACCATCTGCATATTACATCTTCTACTTTTACAATGGGTTAATTTCTATAAAGGTTACCAATGAGATAATATTCATCGTATGGTCATATCTCATGTATCATTTGTGTTAAATACATTTACATAGCGAAATCATATTGTACAAGATTGAACGATACTGTCATAAATTTTATGCATTTCACTCGGGGAAGGTATTACTAATTAAGTCCATGGTTCACTTCCACGTATGGTTTATCTTTGTTATGTCTTAAGTAACTTGATGGTGTGCGTACAACTGTGAGTTATGCCAGTGCCATGAGCTTTGTTTCCAAGGCCTACCTCAGCCCTACGAAGACTGATATAGACCAGCATACACTTGGCACCATCTCTGATGGTAGATTGGGAGCTGATCCAATGGCGTGGGTTGGCCAGAGGGCAGTTAGGGTATTACACTTGCCTGAACCCTCGGCACGCTTTTCATTCGTCTTTGTTCAACTGCGCTATCTCTCCAACGAGAGCCACCCGGGTTCGATTCGCAGGTTTTTCATAGTCGAGAATGAGTCCTTCTCTTAGCGATAAAGGATTCTTTCACTTCTAATTCTAAGTCTGAAAAAACTTCCAGCGCTTCAACAATATCACTGTGTTGTTGACCTTCCGTTCACCATATCACTAGGTATTTGAATTAATGAAATCTAGGTTTTCCTGGAGCCATATTATTTGGCATTTCTCCCTCCATCCGTATGTTGAAACAAATTCTTGTATGTCTTTGTTTTCTTTGTAGAAGGGTGGCTTTCCAGAATTTCAAACCCTCAAGGTAATATGGTGTTTTCTATCAGTTTTTTCGCTGATTATTATTTCGTTAAGGGTTTGTGTATCCATACTAATCACTGGGTCGATTGGTTGTATAGGTAGTACATTCTCTTCACTTCCGACAATCTGGATTCTTATCGGTTCAACAAGGTTTTAATGCCTCCTCTTTCGCCAGATACCCATACTGCGTTTCATGTTCTTACTACTCTGTGGCACGGGTTTTGGGTTCTCCTGACTTGAGGCAGCACCTTGGAGCTTCTGTTTGTTCTCAACATTTTTTTTAACGTCTTCTTATAAAGTTCCGGTTGTTTTAAATGAATGGGTAAATCCCGTGAGTTTCCACTCCAATTTTGTATAAATGAATTTAGTCCTATATTGGAGCCCCTCCTGACTGGAGGGCTCAACCAGTACTCTGACTAGTCTAATTTTATGTTTACATTCAAGGTTTAACTCCCTATATGACTCATAAATTTAATATTAACTATTCGCCACACTGGCGTGCATTATTCTATTATGCTTGTTAGTTGATCTAAGAATCAATTGGGGTTTCCATATTTCATACTTGTGTTAGTGTGTTTGAGAATTTGTTTCAGTTCTTTATACATTATCACCAGAAAATGCTTTGGTATCGTTGTAGATTTTCACTGTAAATATAGTTATGATTTTACTAAGATTATCATGTGCAAGGCATTACTGTCTGCCTTCGTTTTCGTTTGGGTTGTTCTTTATATACATAAGGTTTATGTAACATAAGTTTTATTTTCTTATAGCCAAGAAATAATTTGATGTAACACCATTGTAAGGGTTATTTCACTACGTTTGCCTGGTGCTTTTAAATCATATGATCTAGCAGAGAATCTTTTCTTGTCCCCATCTATAGGAAGTTGCTAAAATGTATTCTCTAAATTTACATATGCCTTTTTCAAAACCTCTTCACTCTTGTTCCTTGGTTTATTATTCAATGTCCCACTATAATTGTTATTTTCTATTGTTTGTAATTAATGCAATTATTTATATGAATAGGGTCTTCGTCCCTACTCGGGATTTAATGCACTGAGTTACAAGATACAAATGACTCTAGTCAACCTCTAAATCAGGCTGCTTAATTCGGGTTCACCTGAATAGGGTTAATCGGTTGCAGCATGATTTGATATTAAACATTTAAATGCTCTACCCTCCCCATTCAAAATCTCGGGTCCAGGGTTTACACGATAGAAATCTCTTGTAATTATTTTGTTTACAAAGGTTATTCCACTACATTGCCTAATTGATCTACTTTTGTAAATGAGACTTTCATGAAATTTAGTTGTCTATCTAATTGAGATTAAAATACATTATAAGCCAAAGGTTATGGTGACTTAAAATTTAACAAAAGTTATCACATTTCTTAATTAGACAAACACTGCACTCTGATGTTTACAATGTTTTCTTAATTGTTTTAAAGTTGAACAAGAAAACTCAACCGAAGAGCCCGCCGCCCTTCCTATGAGACCGGAAAGGACGTCTAAGTCTCCCCCCCCGAGCTTCTTACGACTAGCGAGTGTGTGTAATCATTTGCTAGCCTGAACTCTAGCAGACCTCAGAACCTACAAGTTCAGTCTTGCACAAAGTTGGATAGGAATCCACTGGTTCCCCATGCCCAGATCCAGAATCTGTCTTTTCTTTCTCCACTACTTCCGCAATTCTTCTTTTTCCTTTCCATATTTCTGAGAGTGGAACCCCTCTCCTCTCACTTGAGACCCCTTTGTCAATGAGAAGGAAAGCCAAGAAACACAACTCCTCAAACTAACCAGTAGGTAAGTAACTACTTCCCGGCTTTATCACTTGAATTTTCCTCTTCATACATTTTCCTAATTCAATTATAATATGGCATTCAACCTTTAACCCACATATATTCAAAATTATAATTATGTCAAAAATTAAAATTGAATTTTTTTATTCAAATCTAAGTAAATAGTCTTATGATTAATTGATTAACCAAACAAGTCATACGTAATTTATAATAATTTACTGATCAAAAGTGAGGATCAAAATCAATTATTCAATTTTTAGTATCTTTATTTAATTTTAAAAATATTTCGAAATAAGATAGGTTAAACGCTGGGAAAGGACAGGGAAGTGCCATCAATAGCTGGTTTATCACCAGCTGTAAATTCTCGTGATACAAAGAGGTAAATATGCCAACTGCAAATAATCTGACCCAGTAATGATAGACACGACAAAGAACATGGCAGCATCACGGAATCCTACCAGCACCCGTGATGAAAAGGAAGATTAAACTGCCACTTTATTGAAGGATGTAGGCGTAATTATTGTCCCTGCACTTTATGGCAACTTCCACTTGTAGCCAGCAGTCCATCGAGCCATACATCCAGAAAAGCAAAGGAATAGTTTGATAAATAACAATTTAACGTTTGCCATTTGCTGTTTTAGGAAAGGAGTAGTTTTTATTTCCTTTTCCACATACAGAGAGCAGCCATGTCGTCCTGCTCAGTTGCATTGTTGCTGGCACTAGTAATCGTGGTCACGGGCGTTGCTGCAGAAGCCATGAATACAGAGTCTCCTCCATCGGCGTGTAACATGGGAGCCGTGCTCACAGATCTGAAGCAAATCAGTGCCTTCAGCTTTTACGCCTACTACCCTGCGGCGACACACTGTGCAAAGTCGGTGTCAGTCTGATTGAAGTGCCTGCCTTTCTAACCTTGTCCATCGCATCTGGGGGAAATTTAAAATAAGTTGTCTGCTCAGCATACAGAATAGTTTGGATGGTAGTTTTTTGCCGGAATCCAAAAAAATTCAAAAAATCAGGTAATTGGAGTGTTTGAATTGCATTTTTTTTTATAGTGGAAATGGATTCAGCACTATCAAAAACCCTTAAGACGCCCAAAACACTGAAGTTTAACAACTGTAAACGAGATTCTGATAAATCTTTGCCCCATTTTTTCAAAATCTTTGCCACATTCTAAGCTACTCTTGCTTTTTTAGACTACTGCTTAGACTACGGCTTAAAGTAATGTTATTGGCACTTGAGTTCGTATAACAATGACATTGATAAAACCATTATTACAATTTAGTTGTCAAATCAATAGTGGGCACGGTTATTGTTAGGAGGTTATTGTAGTCTATCTGGGATCCCCTCATTTAGATCATCCAAATGGCTATCCACACCTAGCGAGAAATTCAAACGTCAAGGGATGTGCCAAAAACTTTGTTGGCCATAAACGGGTACAATATTTTTATAGATTATATAATTTTTATGTTAAGTGTTTGTAGGTCAAGTGGTGGATGGATTGTTTTCATCCTCCTCACCTAGTTTTTATTCGAGTTATGATATGTCTATTCCCTAAAAACCTCTTATAATATTGACTATGTAACTTGATTACCTCCTAAATTCCTCAGTAACAAAAGCAAGGAAGTGTTTTTATTTAAAACCAAAAAAGGTTATACATGCTTTACAACACCCACATGCACGTTTATTTGAATCTCCACTATCAATACGTCTTTATCTAGTTGGGATGGGGTAAAAATTCATGCCAACTACAACCTGATTCTCACCCATGTTCTGGAAGATCAAATGGGATTTTAGGGATTTATTCTTTTGAACAGGGAAGGAATCTATAAGATTCACATCACCCCCATGCTCAATCTATACTTATGTTTCTTTCTTCAATCAACAAAGACATTGACATTGTAATGGTTCCCTACAAAATTCCAATCATTCATGAGTAATCTAGTGCACTTGAGAACTATAGGAAAATTCCAATGGGCAGGATAAATGACATTATTTGCATAATATTAAGATTTAAGTTCACAACAAAGTATAGAGGATTCTAGTTAGTGCATTTCTCCATATTTTAACAACATTGACAATTTAGTACCTCCACGGGCTATAATTTCCAAGATCTCTTTCGATGGCATTGCACCCCTTTTAGACTTGAGCGTGAGTAAGAACAAAATTTCTCATGATTATTGAGTGACAAAACTGTGATTATGCTCAATAAATGTATTCTACAACAGAGTAAGAGAGTAACAGAGTAAGAAAGCTATCTGTAATTCAATCTATGTTAAATGTAGAGTTGTCGTGTTTATATCAAAATAATAATAATAAAAAAATTACTCAAGACAAATTAATGTTCGTCTTAACATAAATAAAAATAACCATATAATAATAATAATAATAATAATAATAGATTAATACAATAATTATAATTCATACTTGGATTAACTCAGTTTATTCTGCTAAGATTTGTATCATAAAATATATTTAAATGAAATTTGTTCAATTTTAAATTTAATTAAATTACTGATGCTAATCCCAACAACTATATAATTTTTTTCAACTGAATAAATTGTGTCTGGAGCAGCTCTTAGGTGTACATAATCCAGCCTGGGAGTGGACCATGAGACATATGGGACCAAACCTACCCACCTAAGCATTACACCATATCCATATATGATCTGAAAATGAAAATATTTGTATTGATATTCAAAGTATTCATTTCCATTTAAGTAAGTGTGAAAAGTGTTTTTCATGTCTTGCAAATTAAACAAAGTGTTTTTCGTAATTGTTTCTGAGTTTATCTGTGAGGGAATGTTAATTAAAATTACTTTTTAACATCTTAAATCTGAAATACACAGCAACATAACTTCACCATAACAACACAACAACATGATTAGGCAGTTCACCCCTCCTGGGCTATATCTGCTAGGTCCAAGGCTCCCAGTGGGCATGTCCTTGATATATTATGATGCTCAAATTGGTAATACAGTGAGAAAAAGGCCTAAACAGGAAAAAAAAGTTGTGAAAATGAATTCATAAGGTAGAAATAAGCTAAGAATGACTTTTATTTCACCTAAAACAGTGAAGTGTAGCCCAATGTAACTCCATTTCCCTCATGGCCCTAATGGCTCTCCAAGCTTCCCTAAAGAAACAAAATGCTGAAAAAACACCTCTGTTGGCCCTGAAACCTATCCCAATAGCTCTAGAATGCTCAGAATACCCAAAATTGACCAAAATTTTGTCCAAATTGGTCCAATATTGAAGAAGTTATGATAAAAACAACATTCTGCCCAATGTCAAGTAAAAAACCCCACTAAATGTGGGAGAACTGTAGATAGCCGCACTAAAATTGGCACTAAGGCCGGATTTGGCGGAACGCGCCCAGTTCTAGCAGAACCCACTAGCAGTTAAATTTAATGTTGAGTGGGGCGGGGTCACATGGGATTGTCGCCCTGACTGTCGGAGAAGCCGCTACATATTCGTGGCTACAAAACCATGGCATTAACTTGTTTTAATTGTTGGCCACATGGCCGCATTAACCGCCAACATACACGGTTGTGTAAACCGTTACCTGCCAGTTTTCTTAGGACCTTGGACGCGGGCGCTTGGTCGCATGAACGGGATTTTAAGTGGGGGCTGGCCATAAGGGGTTGGCCCCCTTCGCCGCCCACTGGCATTTAATTCAAACTTCAAATATAAGTAGATTCCAATGTTTAATAAGATCCACCCTTGTGACCTAACGGTAGGTGCGTGTGTTAGCTGGCGAGAGGTCCAAGGTTCAAACCTATGGACTCACAAAAATTTTTAACATGTCAAACTTTCCACGCCCTGGGGCCACATGGCAGCCCATGATTGGCCCAATAATTACACAGTCAACCATTCTTCAAATGAGATACTAAAACTTGTCAAACGCCCATTCGTTCTTGTGGAATATTCCAGGGAATATTTTAGGGAATATTCCAAGGAATATTTTTTTTAAATTTATTCAAAGTCAAAGTCAACCTTGGTCAAACTGGATTTTTGAAGGATACTGTAAACTTCAAACCTGCATAACTTTCTCATACGATGTCGGATTTGAGTGTCATTCACGGCACCAGAATTACAGCGGTGAGGCCTATCCGGTCGTTCAGGTTTCAACCAATTCTGAGCAATTACATTTTTGGGCATTTTTTCAACTTAGGACATGATCACCTGATCACACCTCCCAAATGGGAAGCTTTTGAACCCCAAAAGCTCTATGATTTACAGAAATTGAAGTCAAGGATACTGATTCTCCACTCTTCCAACCTTGAACCACTGAAATCTTCCTGTCATCAAATTGAGCTTCTCATAAAAAGACAAATTCTTCCTTGAATCTATTGATTGACCATTGCTAACCTTGACTGAGTCATAATGAAAATTTTTGAAATTTGCAGGAAAGAAACTATAATTTGCATAATACATATTGTTTCTACAATGGTCAAACTTCAAAGGAGACTCGTAAATTATGGTGAATTTGCCAAATGAGTCATGTACTTACGCGAATTGAAACCAATTTTCTTTCGCCATACCAATATGCCATTCTCGAAATCACTGACCCATGTTGAACTTCAAGGCCCTTGATGCTTGCATGCTACTCGTGTACTTCAGATTTAAGATGTTAAACAATAATTTTAATTAACATTCCCTCACACATAAACTCAAAAATGTAGCTTACCAAAAACAATTTTGTTTAATTTGCAAGACGCACAAACACTTTTAACACTTAATTAAATGGAAATGAATACTTTGAACAACAATATAAACACTTTCATTTTCGCATCACAACCCCACCTAATGGTTTCACCATTATCTCTGGCGAGTCCCGCAAATATATATTTATTTGAACACCAACACATAATTTAGATACATGTACTAACCAACCTAGATACATTCCAAAACAAGGTTTGAACTTCTAGGATTTGATCTCATGTTAGATTGGTCTACCCCCGGGACTAATAGAGTATTCATTGACATTCTAGTGCCCAATTTGAGACCTATAATCCACAATATTCTAGAGCAAGATAAAACAACCATTTCCAATGACCTTCCAAACACAAGAAGAAAAGTTCATACTTCTCTTCTAAAGAAGGATAAGGAGAAAGCTAGCTTTCCAATAAACAAAATTATAAAACCTAAATTTATATTAAATAAATTAACAAAGATCATGTTATAAAGTATTATGTAAACCATATCATTCAAAAAATTAAAATCCTATAAATCTAACTAATAAAATTTAAAAATATATTTTTATTTTATTATAAAAACATTTTAATTATACTTTCTAAAATATAGTATAATGCCAAAGTAAGAAGAATCAATATGTAGACATAACTTTATCGAACAAATTTATGTATTTTATTGAAAACCAAAATGCAAAAAATATAACTACCCTAAACAAGTTAGGTGTGAAAAGGGTATACCGACAAGCACGTGTTATGCTAGCTATAAATTTAATCACTTGGAAGGAGAAGGGCCTTTTTCGTATCAAACTTTTGTAAAGTCTTTCATAGAATTTAATGAGGTTAAGTCAATGCCAACCAAGTTTACCAATCGTGTATGGAATATATATATAGTTTTAGAATTATATATATATTTTTAAAGCATTAAGCAATTAATTATAATTAAATATTTAAAATTATATATATAGAAAGGGGTATGTTTATTTTGAAATAGAATTTTAAAATTTTAATTTAATTATTAATAATTATTAAATAGATTATAGAAATCTAATTTTCACAAAATATTCTAGAATATTTATAGTATTATTTACAAATTAAAGGTTGAGATTTATTTCTAAAATAGTTTTGTCATTTTAATTAAATTAATCAATTAGAAAAATGTCATATGAAATGAGTTATGATTTTTTTGGGCATGTGGTAGTATTGTAACAATGTCTACTTACATATTAAGAATCTCCATAATAAAGTGGCCTGAGAGTAAATCTACATGGTTGAGAATCTTGTTACATGTTCTTCATATATATGTGTGTGTGTATTAAAAAGTTAATATTTTGATGTTTATCATAAATCAATGCCTATTCATATTTATCAGTTATTTAATCTATATAATTACACTAGTATTAAATTAAACCACAAATAATAAAAACTGAGTTATCTTTAGTGCCACTTTTTGAAGGTTTTTTCGGTCTAATTTCTCTAAAATCCAGCAGGAATTCATTGAAAACAGAAGTTTAATGGGTAAACTTGCACAATTGAAATGTCCTAGGGATTTTTTAGGGTGCTTAATTCATATATATAGTAAAAAAACCTAGAAATCAAGATTTCACCTCAATTTTTTCACCAAATTCCGACACCAAATACTCCAAAAAATCGCACTAAAAACAACTCAAAAAAACAAAACAATAAAATCCAAATGCATTCCTATTTTCTATAATTAAAACCTTTTAAAATAAACCTTTATCATTAACTTAAAAATTAAAACTTAAAAAAAAAAAAACCTTTACCATTAACTAAAAAGGCATTTTACTATAATAGCCCTACTTTTTATAAATTACATTACTCGTTATCTTATTACATAATATTGTAATTTGCTTTCAGCATTATAACTTACTTGTAACTTTATCCTTCATATATAATTTATTACATAATCTTTCTATGTTTAATATTTAATTGAGATATCATTATATGGTTTATTATGATAAGTTTATTACTTAATTTTTAAAGTTTTTAAGCAATGATAGAATGGGCATACAAGAGGTTAGAGTGTATAATTTTTACTTGTTTTATGTGTGACCATATTTTATTATTTCAATTATTAGTTATTATTAGGTGGACTTAGTTTCTATTAGGAGTTTGTTTTTAGTTTTTAGAGAGTAGTTAGAATTAGTTGGAGGTGAAAGATTCTCTCCCACAAGATAATTTGTAGATTAGTGTATTGTTGAGATATTGTCTCAATTGATGGTTAGTTGGCTAAGATAGTTAACCATCTTAAGCCTAAATTTCTTGTAGTTTTTGGTGTGCAATAAAATCGACTCTCCCATCTAAACAAGGTATTTAAGCAAGTGAGCTTGGATCCCCTTGTGGGAAGGCCCAAGAACATAGTATGAATAGTGTGATATATTGTTGTATGATGTGTGTTTGTCCATGTGATCCATAAAGGAGGATGTGATAACCTCTTGGGGAACATAGTTATTCGTAAATAGAGCATCCATGTAATGTTTGATCCGTAAAATGTCATGAATATTCCACTAGACAGTTTGTCACAATAGATCTGATAAAATTCAACTTAAAAATCTATACTATATTATAGTTTTATTTCTCTTTAAATTTATAGATCTATAGATTATTGTTAGTAGTGTATGCATGTGAATTGAAATTATGCAAAAAATAGAGAACAGTGAAATAAAATCTCACACACACATTTGACATAAGATAAGACATGGGAAACACTTTTAAGAGGAAAACCCAATCGTAAGGTACTGGGGATGCTTTGCTCTCTTTTTCTGAATAGAAAAATGTTTTCGAGTATAAAGAAGTATGTCATGTGGCATGTGAGCTACTACAGTGCACAAAACCTCTTTGTGTGCTCTATCTCCTATCACTGTCGGTTATTTTTTCCCAACTATTGAAAAATGCACTCAAAATAATAGAACCATATTCCTCCTTGTGGCTTGGTTATAACATAACTTGATAGCCTACTAGTGGTTAGGTTTGACTACCTCAACTCTTAACCAAAGTTACAATATAGACCTTTTTAGAGTCTTCTTCATCATAATCATGTGGTTAGCCCCTTTTTCATGAATAATGGGGGCTAGCATGGCATCCTCTCGAATTATGGTGGTGAAAATACAAAGATCAACTTCTGAGTGGCTTAAATTTTGGATACAGACTTTGATTGATGTGATCCATGCGTTTTTGGAAAGATATTTGTGTGTAGAATAGAAAATAAAGGTGTGGTTCTAAAGCGGAAATTTTTACCCCCAAAAAACACCGTTTGATGCCTGAAGATGCTCTTCGAATGTTTCATACCCCATTTTACCAAACTAGGTCCCACAAGTAAAAATGGTCCTATGAGTTGATTCCTTCACTTTATCCACTCTAAAAGCATTGAGATGGATGAAAAATGATATAATGATCCAATCTGGATCAATGTTCAAAGAGTTCTTGCTAATGTTTCGAGAGGGGATGATAACTAGTGAGACATCGCATAAATTTTGGGCTAAAGAAGAATGAATGGTAAAGCCATGGTATCAAATATGTGAGAAGGGATGTATTGTTAAGTCAAATAAGGATATATCATGCGCTAAAACCCTTAAGGTTTATGCCTATAGCATCCAAACAAAGGTGAAAGAAATTCTATTGTGAGTTTCACTATGATTTCTCTTGTAAACCCATGGATAGTAAAAAAAACATATTGTATTGACCTAAGAATTGGAATTGTGGTTTGGCATGAAGAAATATTTGCAGAGGTCTCATCTAGGCACACAAATAAAGTATCCATATTAATGTAACCTAGAAATAATGTAGAAGGATTTGGTCATAACCTGATAATAGTTATGCGAGCTTAGAATAAGCCAATCCAGTGCTCAATGTAGGGGATATGATGATCAACCTATACAATGAATATTGAAAGGGGAAAAGAGTTTAAGAAAATGTAGGAGTGTTATATGTTTTTTCAACTTGTAATTTATGCCAAAAACGTAGTGAAACCATCGTGAAGGACATAGCAAGCATAGGCTAATGGTGCATATTAAGTGTTTCTTATGAAGAGACATCATTGGTAGGGTTTTGATGAATTGGCCAGTCATGCTATTACCACATTAGTTATTGCTTGATTTTCCCCTCATTTCTTTGTGAGGTAACATGTGATGCATCATCTTTCATATCGAATTCAAGAAAGAAATAATATTCTAGGTTTGAATTGTGGCGTATGGGTATGATGAAAAAAGGTTGAATCTATGTCCCCAAAAACTTGGCAGGATTCATCACTGAAAAACTATAAGAACAAAGAAAATGTGGAGTTGCCTTTTGACATCTGAGAGAACCTTCAAAATTTTAAAACATAAAATTATGGTAGTTTTCTAATTGGACCCAACATATTACTTTAGTAGTTGTTTCTACATGCATTATTGCAAATTATTTGCATCTTGGATTAAGAACTCTCTAAATACACAACATTTATGGTATGACATCATGCATTGATTGTTGCATTCATAAGGATGTTATCATTAAACCCATAGCTTGAGCTATATGTGGACCCATTAGCCATCATTTTGATCTAAGGAAGAGAATATAGCCTAGTGTGATTAGAAGAAGAGTTGTTTGGAGGAAGAAGCAAAGAGAAGGACATCACTAAAGCTTAATATATCGTTCCAAATTATACTAAAAGATGGAATTCTTAGAAATATAAGTTAACCAATGAATTTAGGTTGGAGAATTTGATGAAGAAGATGACACATCATCTATAGGAAGAATACATGGCAGATTCATATTGGACTACAATTTCATTTATCCATAAGGAAACAAAGGCCATTTGAAATAATGGTTTCTTTGGTGAGGATAAGGGAAACAAAGAGACAAAATCTCGGTTCAGGACTTAGTAATATTGTCTTGAATTCATTAAACTTACATGTTGATCCTAGGTAACTCAATATGTAGGTGATTATATATTTAGAATTAGCTACTCTAATAAATGACAAGTGAAGTAAGGGTATCCAAGCCAAAGAGTGAGAAATATGTTATAAATATGTTGAGTATGTGAACAATTACAGGAGAGAAGATGTATTCCAGTAATGTATGTCATGTTTTATTAACTCTTGTTGATGTATGCATTAGTGCTACAATATTTTTGTGATGTAAAATAATTCCCAAGTTTTTTGTGTACGAAGCCTTCTAGCTGGAAATGAGTTCTAGCTACATGTTTTTCTCCTTGAACTATTTTTTGAGTGGTGCAATATAAGTTTGGGTAGGCAAGTGTAGAGAATGTAAGATTGAGATGGATAAATCTCGTATCCAAACTACTTTCCTAAATAATTGGTGACTATAATGGATGGCACCCTTGTATCTTGATATATGGAAGTAGGTCCATAAGATGACCAATTAATTAGTCTTCATGGTTAGATTGATGTTAAGCCTTGTGCAACACAATAGGTTCTCGTTCAAGCTACTAGAAAATGAAATTTATTCAATTGAAGGGGGAGCAGAAACACTTTTTGAGGTGGAAGCAAGTTGCATTGTTGTCGTTTGAGAAATCGAGACTGATTACAAATTAGATTTCTTGAAGAGGAATGGTGAGATTGTAGCATGAAGAATAGAGAGGTCTTCGATACAACAATTTTTTTGTTGGATCTTTCATCCAAGAGAAGTAGATGATAGTTCCTATGGAAGCATTATGGCAAGAGAGGATATTGGTTGGAGTAGCATTGGAGGTTGGATGATGGTGGACAAACAAAGGTAAAATTGTGTGGTGTATTGAATAATAATAAACTCATGAACATATTGTATGCACTTTGTAGTTGTAGAAAGTCTATATGTCATGTTTTAATTTGAAGTTATGGTCCTTGAAAAATTTGAGTATGTGCTTGGCATCTCCATAAGTTGGAGTGTGTTTTATGTACATGTACCTGTGTAATGTGAAAAGGACGTATAATTTTAACACCTAGATAGGCATGCATACCCATTTATCTTGTATCCATGATAACTTGCAAATCATGTCTAGTTTAGTTCAGTAGCCTTTGTTAGGGAGTTAATTAACACTTAGGAGTGGGCCATGTGTTGGATGGATGCTCTATGAATTGACCATATTTTTGGTTTTAGACTTTGAAGGTAAATATTTTCATTCATAAGGGCTTATTCCAGAAATTGAATGAACAATGTGCATGAAGGACATCCTATAATACTAGTGATAGTACCCATGCAATCCGATGGAGGGTTGTCTCTTGATATGGACATCAAAAATTTGGAGAATGTGTGCATGATTAAGGTACGAAGTGAAAGAACTAGGTTGTACCACATGTAGAATTTGATGATAAGGAGGTTCTTTGGTTTATAGTGGAGAATATGATATAGAGAAGATGGAGATGAAGATCTCAGTTGATGGAGAATAAGATAAGTGGTCATTAAGGGGAAGTGTTTGAGTATATAACTCTTATTTGTCCTATACACGTGTATAAACATATATTATTATTTTAATTATTGATCATTATTAGGTAGATTTAGTCTCTATGAAAAGAAGTTTGTTCCTAGCTTTTAGGAAGTGGATGGAACTAGTTGGATGTAAGAGATTCTCTCCAACAAGATAGTCCCTAGATTGGTGCATTATTGAGATAGCCTAAATTTCTTATATTTATATGTATCATTACATTTGGTTAATACAAGGACAGAGCATCATTTTTGGTGTGCAATAAGAAATAGTCTCCCATATTAACACAAAAACTTTTAATAATGATTTGTTGTTAAATCAATTTTTTATACAAATAATTTATTAATTTATTAAAAAACAAAACTTTCTTTAAAATCTATATTGCCTATATTATAAATTAATTATATTTTCCTTTAGAAATATTTATTATATATTATAATTAAATTGATTATGTGTGTGTATCATTAATTTGTTAATTTATTTAAATTAAAACACTAGATAAAAATTATATTATATATATACTTGAAGCTTTTGAGGAAAGAAATTTGTCTCTCTAAGCCGGAGGGCTAGAGTGAGGTTGTTGGTACTAGGCCAACCCAATATTCATAGGCACAAAGCAATTGCAAAAATATTCATAGGCATTATAGCTCATCATGTCACTAGCAGAGATTTGAACTTAGGTGGGTAAAATAACAATTATTGCATTGTAAATTGATGGGCCTCTAAATTAGACATAAAATAAAGCCCATCTAACCTTTCTGGAGCCCATATACCTTCCTTATGCACATGAATAGATATATTGAATCTCTCCTTCTGCACTTAATAATGTTTTATTATGCTTCAATATTTTCTTAGGAAGGTTTAAAGGTAATTTCATATTTGTGCGTAATATTGGTTTTTTTGTAGAATATTGTGAGAATATTTAGTAGATTATGCAGATTTGGAGAAGGAGATGATTTAGGGACTTGCTCCCTGCCACTGGAAGATCAATATTGGAGAATAAATAAACATAATATCAGGAAATTAGGGAGAAATCTTGGAGATATTCTAGGGGGTTTTCCACCCTCCTTAAATATCAAAGGAAGCCAAAGGATCCTCATGTGATCCCCTCCAACAATTTGAATTCCAGAGGCAGCCAAGCAACTCAAGACCAACTACACTCAAGCCATACTTCACTTGGAGCCAAGTGGACTCATTACCAATTTTTTAGGGAGCTGATGGTAGCTGCCCTTGAGGATAAATAAAGATAATCAAGAGCTAATTAGGGTTGATTCTTCCATTCCATTCTGGTCCATTTGATGCAGTCCATTCCATTCCATCCTATGCCATTCATTTTCCATTCTATTAGGTTTTTTCCGTTTAAGACCTTCGAGATGTAATAAGATTTCATTTTTAATGCAATGAGTAGACACAATCCATTTTAATGATTTAATTCCAGAGAGATGGGCTTGTGGGTTAAGGCCCAACCCATGTGCCTCAACTTCTTTGTTGTTTTCATTCTTTCCTTTCTGTCATTTAGCTAGTTTTGTTTTTGCCATTTATTTAGTTTTATTCTTGAATAGTTAGCTATTTTCTAATAGTTTCACTGCTGCTTAGTTTTTCTTTCAGTGTGTTGTTGTAGTTGTCCATTTTCTTATGAGAGTAATAGAAGAGAGGAAGACAAAAATGGCTGTGGATCAAGATCCCCTTCTCATCTTTTTCAATATAGATCAAGGAGGGTAGACCTTCCCACAGACCCAAAAATTGATTTATGTTCACTGTTTTTATTGTGCATTTTTGTATGTTTTCCATGCACGGATCCACAGGTTTGTTTACAAGAGTGAGCATCGAATGTTCCGGAGAATTTCATTACATTGTTCCGCTTCATCTACCAATTTCCCCATCTTTGTGTTACACTTCTGAACCTTGTTGTTACGCCTTCGTTTCCCTCCTTTCTCTCTTCTTATCGCTGCCACACCTTTTTTTCACAGAAATCTATTAAAAGTTTGATCTCCACATGTTCTCCTCAAAATTTCTGCTATCGCACTTCGCATCTCGCATGACCCTTCTCTCCTTCCTTTGTTGTTCTTCAACTTTTTTACGATTTTCCCTTTTACCTTATCTTTACTGATCATTACGAAAATATTCGAAAAACCTCTGGAAATCAACCTCTCCTCATTCCTTCGTAACTTACCGCAATTCCCATTCGCAAATAACAAATCGCACTCCCATGTGATTCTCATTAACACTTACCGCTTCCAAACGCTGATTGCGATAAACTCCGCTGCATTGCAATCGCACTTCGCACCAATTTTCTTTTTCCTTTTAAGACTTACCACTCGTATTTTTTCTGATTGCGATATCGCATATCATAGATCGTAATCGTTTCCCTTTTTCCTTTAGACTTATCGCAAATTCCCTTTTCGCTTTGTCGCAAATCACTTTTTCCATTGATCCCCCGTTAATACTCTGCTCCTAAAACTCTGATTGTGATGATATTTTCCACTACTCGATAACCTTTCTACCTTATCTTTTCCATTTATTATCGAAAAGTCTCCAAAAACATTAAAGTCTGACCCTTCCTCGCAATCATTGCATTTCTGCATTTCACAATCATCGCATTATATCTCATTCACACTTTGCAAACTACATTCATTGGATTATCATTCATCGCATTATCGCTCATCGCATTTTCGCATTATCCACCCAATATCACATTTACGACTCCGCTATCCTTGTGATATTGCAAACTATGATATCGCATATCGCATCGTAGTGCTCCAATCACACTTCTACCATCGCATATTTGAAAGCCTCCCACTCCAAAGGAATTTGCGATATAATAAGGTTTTAATAAAGCATAACCCCTCATTCACCTTCAAGCCTTGCCTTCATGTGTTTAGCCCTCCATTAGCACCTTTAGCCCTTTCTTCTCTAAGCTACAAAACAACACATTTTCAAGTTTAATTAGGTCATACATAGTTGCATAGATAGAAGCATGGTAGATAGATCAGAGGATAAGTAGAGTGCATTTAGTGATTTGTCCAAGTTAAGCGCAGTTTAAATTAGTTTCCTTTCTGCAACTTAAATTAGTTTCCTTTCTTCCATTTCTTTTGAGCAAGATTAATTAGTTTCCTTTTTGTCATTTATTTTCAGCAATTTAAATTAGTTCACTTTCTATCATTTATTTTTAGCGATTATTTAGTTTCCTTCTGTCATTTCCTTTCTGTAATTTAGTCTAGTTTCATTGAAGTGTGACAAATTCACTGAGAACCCTTAGAAATAACACCCTTTCGTAGAGCAGAAGGGGATGACATAAAAAAAATGCATACGTTGTGTATATAGCACTGTCACCTCCAAGCATGTATGAACCCCGGGTTGATAAAGTAAAGTACGACAACCCCTGGAGTTGCAGCCTTGGTGCAATACCAGGGCTCACCACTTTTTGGCGTTGTTGTTGGGGAGGTGTCTAGTAGATGCTTTGATTTTTTTTTTTTTAGCATTCTTTTCTTCTTTCCTTTCTTTTCATGCCATTTTAGAAATATTAAAAAAAAATACAAAAAGATCTAATTTTCATGCCTCATAGGTGTAGGGATACTCATAATTTTTTTTTTAAAATACTTCTCCAATGCCAACCCCCCCCCCGCCACTTGACCACGTGGTGCAGAAAGAACCACATCACCATACACTTTTGTAGGTAGAAGAGATGGATGGATATGATGACAATGAAGATGATCTTATTGGGTTTCCCATTCAAGATATGGACATCAATGTACATATGAAGAACATCCCTCCATATTTCCTTCCCAACTTCCATGGTATGAGGACAGATGATCCGGAAACATTTCTCTTTGAATTTGAGATACTTTGTAGGTCTTATGGCTACTTATCACACACTCAAAAACTGAGATTGTTTCCTGCAACATTGAAACATAGATCTCTTAAATGGTTCATGAGTCTAGGTACTAATTCAATAAGATCATGGAATGATATGCAAAAGATATTTCTATAAAAATATAAAGGTCGTGATCTTAAAGAATAAATTTTTAGAATTAACCAAGAAGAGGATGAGAGCCTTGAGGATCTAATAGAGAGGTTCATGTATAATTTTAAGAGGGAAAAATTGCATCATCTAGGATTTGACACACTGCAAACCCTCTTACTTAGAATAATTAGGGAAGAGTGGATTGATCTCCTTAATCTCATGAGTAAAGGAGATGTATATCAATTGTCATTTGAAGAAATTTGTGAAACATGAAAACACATATCAAGAATAAGGGAAAGAGTAAGTAAGTCAACATCAACATTGGTAAGGCAAGATGAACTTGAAATTTTCTTGATAACTTTAAAAAATAAATTCTTAGCAATCTAAGTGAACAAGTAGTAATGTTAAGAATGAAAAATGAGAAAAAATAAGATGATGATATTTTTGTTATCCATGCAGAATCATATGCTACTAAATGTTGTTCATCATTCCCCGGGTTTAAAGAAACTTACCAAGAAGACAATGGATCAAGGCAATCACCAAAGAAGCTATGTTATGTAGCTCCAAGGATACCCTGGCAGCCTAGTCAACTTGATATGATGCAAGGAACCACTCCACAATTCCAAGTTTATTCACATTTTTGTAGAGGTAAATCCCCTCTGCGGACAGAGGCGATCCCTACTAGCCTAGATCAGGTCTAGCAACAATCGTATCACGCTAAGGTGCAAGTTCCTAATTGCAATAGACTAAAATGTGAAGAAGGCCTACCTCAAGTCCAACACTGTTGTTTGTAGAGAAGATGGCGCTCCAGTTTCCTTGCTCTATCAGATCACAATCCTCTCGCTTGCCACGATAGAACACCTGCACACACAAGAAACACGACAAATGCAAGCGTAAAACCTGATATATGCAATTATGTATCAGTCAGAGAAGACACAACTCATAATAATAATGAACAATACGAGTGGAACCATAACCAATAGTCTCTTATCATTAATTCATACAAAGAAAAGTACAACCTGGATCTGACTCTGAATCTTCCTTTGGCGGGTCGTCAGCGGAATACGTCTCGGTAAAGCTCGTTGGGAATAGGGACAAGCCTCTCTCTTCGATTGTCAATCTCCTTGCTACTGATTTGGCTCTATGAGGACTATTGCAACATTCTTTAGGCTATGAAGGCTCTTGGAGACTAGCTTGCAAAGGAAAATGGCAAGCTTATATACATGGTGGATGGGGAGTTGGGATCCCTACAATCATGGGATTGGCCCTATCCTCAAGGAAGCTTCCATGAGAGGTGGAAAACCACTTCCTCTACATGGAGATCCGGAGCCAAACCTCCCAACTCAAATTAGAGACTAGTTTAGGAATTGGTTGGAGTCAATCTTCCGCCATTTATTTTTAAAAAACACTCATTAATAACCCTGGCGCGGGTACAACACTGAGACAGTGCGCCAGCTGGCGTGCCCTCTTTGGAGGATTTCCCCCATTGGCACGGGTATAACACTGACGAGTTGCGCTAAGGATAAAAAGGCTATTTTTAGGGTTTTTCACAAGGAGTTGTCTTCAGGGGAATGAAAGTCCATGTCCAGAGGGATGCCATAAAAGTGTTTTTAGGTCATGTCACTGCTCATAGGTCACGGAATAAGCCCTCCAATGTACGGGACGGGGAATTGTAGGGACGGTGACAAACTGCTGTGTAACAAATGCCCCCTAAAGCATGAGGCCTGAAAGAGAGAGAGGGGTGAGATGCTTTACGAGAACGTGTCCAACTGAAAACACTGCCATTGGAAAAACTGCGTATAAAAGTACAACTGATATCTCAAATACATGATATATGTGGCATGGGCGCAGCCATCCATAACAGAGTATACAATAATCCAGATCCAAGGCATGGACGCATCCATCCAATAAGGATCGATAGAGAGACTCAGGTATGGTCGCAGCCATCCAATCAGTGAGTCATGTAACCAATCATAATAATCCACAAAATCGCAGCCTAGATTCTAACAGACGAAATCCAGGGTCTTATGCTCCATCTCAACCCAAACAAAGTACAAGTTCAAGCATGCGAATAAGTGAGCTAAAGTCGAACATGCAAGAACATCGCCTGATTACCAGCCAATGATGAAAGTTGTTAACAGACGCAAGAGGTACCACCAATAATTACAATGGCCCTCAAGATACTATAGGTACAATCTACGGCATGTGAATCAGTGAGCTGTCGTCTAACACCCATAGAATCACTCGATCGGAGGCCAATGATGAAAACCTCACGTCGAACGCGAAGAACCTGCCATTGAGGCATGCAGGCTCCAAGGTACCAGAAGGGAGTCTATAGATCAGCTTCCTGGATAATGAGCTGAAGTCGACAGGAAGTGACCTTGATCGAAGGTGGGCCATAGTGTTTCCCACATCATCGACACGAGACAAAGGAACATAATGTCTTTGTGAATCAATATTAGATGAGAATCAGAGGAAGGTTGAAACTTGCAGAGGTCAACGTCTCTTGAACATATTAACGGCATGACAGTGGATTTGGTAGTATTTGACATCAAAAGATCAGAGGTCATGATGATGAGGCAAAGAGCAGATGAGAGGTCAAAAGGATCACCCAAACCCACGGAGGCAAGTGGAAAACGAGATGAGATGTCCCCAACTCGACACGAATGCAAACAAGTGCCATGTTCAAGAGCGACATACTGCCGACACAACAATGATGTTGATTCCATTTTTCCCCACCATTCCTGGCGAGTACCCAAATTATTTTTGAAAACAAGCTTGAAGGGGATAACATATGCTTGTAATATAAGTTCGTCCTTCGGACGAATCGATCCTAGTACATTTAACGAGCCCTAGGAAGGAGAAACTCGAATATCGTCATTACGACTGAATCCAATGTCATCAGGGTTTAACGAGTCTGACAAAGGGAGAACTCGACGTCTTTCCATATTTAGAGAGTTTGAAAAGACAGCGGAAAAGTAAACTCCAACAATCCCTTTTCATAAATAGTTCCTAAGATCCGAAAAGGTAGAAAACTATGTTTGAGAAAACCTCCTAGTCGCGATAGGCTAGGGTATTCCTTTTTCGTAAATAATCTATCCCAGCCCGAAAAAGGGGTAAACGTATACTGGGTAGATGTCGTTTCGTGGCCACTTTAACGAGATCGAAACAACAAGGGACTCGGCAATATTTTCATGTTTAGAGAGTCAGAAAAGAGATGAAAGATGACTCCAAAATGACTTTTTCATGTTTTTACTTAGTCTGAAAAAGTATAAAATACAGCTCGTATCACTATCCAAGTTGCGTAAAAACTTGTCGCTGCACATAAAAGCAAGTGTAAAATCCATTTTTCGACAAAGTATATTAAAATATTGAAAAAAATGACATTTAAAACCTAATTTTTGGCTTCAAAAGTTATAAATAGGCTTCAAATGGTAAAAAAAAATTACTTTTACTTTTTACCTCACTTGGAGAGCAACAGTGGTCTGTTTGTGTGCAAACTTGCGGCGGTGATTGCGACTGATCCGGGACATCATTCAGATCCACGTCTGTTCCAAGTAAAAGGCGCTTCCTTAAGCTCTATTTTAATTCATTTTTATGAGTTTTCATTGTGCATTAGACCTATGGGGGAACCTTTTAAAATTTTAGGGCTCGCTCCATTGGCGCGGGTATTGAGCACGGACCCGCGCCAATGGAAATTTGCTCACAAAGGGGTCGCGCCAACTGGCGCGACTGTTAGGAAAACAGTCGCTCCAATGGCACAACACGATTTTCTGCTTTAAGTTTTCAAAATGTGAGCTATCCATATGGATTTTCAAATGCAACAGAGATCTAACAAGGCATTTTTAATCTTGTTGATGCAGATATTCAGGCACAATGGTTATCGAATGGAAGGAGAGGGAACATGGGGAGGAAGATGAAATGGCTATGGAAAACGAAGCCTGTATGAATGCACTCAGGAATTGTGGACTCAAAAAATTCTTCCTTACGCCATGCTTACGAGCTCAACCTGAGCTGCTACAGTACTTGGTCAGCATATGAGATGAAAATGAGGAAGTGTTTAAACTTCAGGACCAAGTGCTGGAACTTGAGGTTTTCGATGTTTATTTCATAACCAGACTGTCGTGCAGAGGCCCAGTGCCCATTTTTATGGGCAGTAGACCTTCCGGAGAGAAGATGGAACAATTAATGGCGAGAGTGTGCCCACGGGTACGGACCGGATCGGGAAGCGGGAAGGTGGACATCTACACTGTCCGCGATCTAGCACTCAAAGTAGTGCTTCACACCATTATGCGGGCTGCGGGATCGCAAGCACCGCATGAGGCAACCAAGGCCCAACTCATACTAGCCTCTGAGTGTATGAATCCTACATTGTTCGATTGGGCCACTGCAGTGACAACCAATATCAAGAGGCAGCTAACAAGATGCAAGCAAGCCAAACTAAAGCAGTTTGGTTACGGTTCCATTTTGGTGTCATTCATCCTAGAATGACTTCCCATTTTTCAGGGCCAAGGGGCAATAGTTGCCGAGCTGGTACCAAGAGAGCCAAGGATGGCTCGCTAGGCAGCACTTATGCCCAGGTCAGGAGGAGGATAACAGATGTCCTGGAGGCCCGAGTTCTTTGGGTGGTTACGGCGTCAACTGATCGTGGTTGAGGATTGGCCTTATGTTGGGACCGATTTCACCAGAGATCCTGATCTTCCGCTCCCGGAAGGGGAGGACTGGGACAAGGAGTTGGGTATGATTCTCTTTTTGATTTTATGTATTTATGATTTTTTTTGGTAATACATGTATGTTCTAACAACAGTTTTATGTGTATGCAGACATTGGCCCAGAGAGGGCCGCGGGCATGTCGCCCATTGCGCGGAGGACCCATCTCGTACATGACCCTCAGGCTGAGGGTGGCGAAGGGAGCGAGCTGATCCAGAACCTAGAGGGCATTGCCCGGGGAATCCCGGACTATGCACGGCTGGCAGACATCCCATTAGCTTACCAGCGACAAACCATGGGGGTGCCTAGTCGCCTCCATAGACTGCTGAGGCGATTGGTGCGTGCAGTGGCGTGTTACCACAAGCACCATGCTGATTAGCTATTTAGGGCTTTGATATGCATATTTTTTTAGAGACATGTTGTCTCCAGCTATTATTAGACAAACATGTATATTTTTTGACTTTATGTGATGTACTGCAAACTATTCGACACATATATCTATATATCTATTTCTGGATGGATCTTTTTACATGTGATGATGTTTTTATAAGCTGCGCAAATGTCGATCTAAAACCAAATTAGCTACTACATCTGTTAATGTATTCATATGTCTGGGTATGTGTTGATATGTGATATAATCAAAATTTCTTTCCAGTAAACGAATACGTAGATACAGACGTAAAATAGATGGGTTTCTTACTGAATAATGACAGTTAAGTTGTAATACTACAAGCTGTGAGTCCAGATACACAAGTAATGCACGAATACCGAGGTTAACAGCCTCGGTTAATAATTCTAAAACAACACTATACTCTGCAACATTATTTGTGGTAGGCCCTAGACACACACCTTGCAAATTAACCAACTCACTAGCAGGATCATAGATTACCCATGCTGCCGAGGACAGATTCTTGGTATTGCGGGAGGCACCATCTGCGAAACTGGAAAAAGGAGTAAAAGACATATGCACAATCAGGAAGACCCAATCAGCAGAAGGACGCTTACAACGCACATCACACCACACATGCACACAAATGAATATACACACCTATGTACACACACCACACCAAAAATAACTCAAGCGTAGTATTTTTTAAAGTACAACCCGTTCCTAGGTTGTGCCAACAGAACTCCTTCGTAATCGATAAGCTCATAAGCCTCGTTTTTCAATACTCGTTTTACTATGTAGGGGCCATGCCACATGGGTTGGAACTTTCCTGCTCCAAGTTTGTCATGCGCTTGGTCATATAGGAGGAAGAGGTCCCCTTCGACAAAGGAACGTGGAGAAACTGATTGATCAAAATGAGCTTTGACCCGCTTCTTCTGTGCTTCAATGACTAATGCAGCCAAGCGGCGGGTTTCATCCAGCCGTTCCAAATACAAGAGACGTTCTTATTCAGGAAAAGTGTCGGGAAAAAGTTCCACAACCAACTTTAAAGAAGGAATTTCGCACTCAACCGGAAGAGTTGCTTCTAGACCATACACCAATTGGAATGGTGTGAATCTGGTCGCACTCTTAGCTGACGTCTGGTAAGCCCATAGAGCTGAGAACAATTGGAGATGCCAATTGGACTTATGAATACCAATTGTTCGTTGAAGCATTGTGACCAAAACTTTTTTCACAACCTCAACCTGGCCATTTGCCTGGGGGTAATATGGCGTTGAGCTATCATGTCGTAAGCCCAATCTTGATGTCAGCTCGGCCATCATTTAATCTCGAAAATGAGTGCCATGATCGATAAAAATGGCCTGAGGGACCTCAAAACATGCAATAATGTGGTTGAAAATAAACTGGGCAGCTTTCTTACCGTCGGCAGCTAGTGTAGGCATCGCTTCGGCCCACTTAGTAAAGTAGTCGACAACGACGATTATATATGCATGCCCCCCGGCCGAATGAGGGTTACACGTCATGAAATCTATGCTCCATTTTGTAAAAGGGCCGACAGTAATGACATGATGCAGAGGGAGAGGTGGTGCACGCATCTTGCGATGAAAAATTTGGCACGCATGACATTTTCGGACTGCAACAATATAGTCTTTGAATATCGACGGCCAAAAGTAGCCCACACGAAGAATCTTCTGGGTGGTGGCATATCCGGACATGTGGCCGCCACAGGCGCCACTGTGACAGTCATTCAAGACTCTTTCAGCCTCTTCCAGGGTTAAGCACCGGTGGAGCACCGAATCTACTCCAACCCGGTATAAAGTATCTCCTACAATGCGGTAGGGTTGAGACTGATGCCGAATCTGACGTCGGGCATCCTTGGTCAACTCAAATCGGAACATCGATGTTTGAAGATACACAATAATGTCATCATACCATGGATCGCGAGTACTGATAAGGAAGAGGGTTTAGTCTGGGATATGTTCCTCAGAGTGAGATGGGGTGGAGTCTATCGGGAGGGAGCAAATGAGATCCGCAAAAACCAGTGATTTGGTCGACTTAGCAGTGGTAAAATATAAGTCAAACTCCTGAAGGATAACGATCCATTTGGAGTATTTCCCCCCCAGTAATTTTCGAGATAAAATGTACGTCATGGGGTTGCAATCCGAAACCACGGTTACTGTACATAGCAGGATGTAGTGGCGGAAACGCTGCACCGCTTGCACTGCAGCTAATGCCAATTTCTTGACGTGAGCATAACATGTTTCTATGTCGAGAAGATTCCGTGATAGATAATAAAAAACGTGTTCATTGCCATCATCGTCATCCTACACCAGAACCATAGCTATGGTGCTAAACGCGACGGCCAAATATAAAGTTAAATCACGGTGATATTTTGTGTTAGGGTCCCGTGATTTGGCCGATTGGCTAGCCAAATGACGATGTAACATCAAACCAAGCTTTGGAGCCTAAGGACCTAGCCTTCCTGGACTCAGAGAGGGCTCTCTCTATATGTGTAAAAGATGTCGGTGTGTTTACTTGTGGTGTTTTGATATTAGGCTAGTTATGAAGTGTGTTTTTGGTTTTTTTAGTTTTTAAGTTTGTGAGGGATGAAACTGATCAAATACATAAACTGGATAACAAGGTGTAGATAAATTGGGCTATGGGGTCAAACAGGTCAAGAAAAGCTTATGAGGTGATGATGTAAAGCCGCTGTAGGGCCGATTTGATTCACGATAGAAGGGATCTCTGGGCAAAATGGATTAAATGGACAATAAGTTGGTGAAAGACAAGGGATTTCAAGTGTAACTAGTTAATAGCAGACATGAACATGTAATAGAAAGCCATTAATCATGCTAAGTATAACTATAAGCTAATTAATACATAGAAATCAAACATTCCAGCCATACATAGAGGTATAAGACCCTCTAACTTCGGGAAATGGCTATCAGACTTTTGGGAAAACACATGAGACAAACTGACAACTCATAAACTATGCCGGAACGCCTAAACATAGTCTCTAAGTCATTGGGCACTTGGACAAATAAGTTTTCATAGTTTTAGGCAAAGGGCTAGATCGGGACTAGGCCTCCTTGGTTCAACAAGATGATCAACAAATCAGTCAAAGAGGAAGTTTTATGGACAGAACTATGGGCAGCTGATAGCTAGGTAGGGAAAACCATACATCTGATTACTAAGACGGCTAAGAATTCTTTAGCATAGCTAAGGAAAAACATCAAGCTATGAAGATTAGGGGTTTTGAGGTGCCTCCATGGGCATATCTCAAAATCAATCTTTCTTGATCTATAACGACCAAGAATAATGTAGTGTGAATGAAAAAATAGAACAAAACACATTAAGAAGCACTATACCATTCTACCATGTCAAGGAATCTATCAACAATCCTTCATCATTCCTCAAAAGCATCCAAGGCGAGTCCAAAAATCATAACTCAAGTGTATTCTTCAAAGCTCATATGACCAATGTATTAATTCTTCTCTCAAGTTCGGCCTCTGATTTACAATGAGAAGTATGGGATAAATAGGCTAGAAGGAGGAAAACCTCATGGAGCAACTAGCTATCCCATTGGCCAAGTCAAAATATCTAAATTTGCCCTTGTGGCTTTGCAAAGCCCAAGGCACAAAATATCTAATAAAATATCTAAAAAATGCTAAAAACGGAAATTATATTGACTTTACATGATTTTCCCATGATAAAAATAGCCTAACGCACATTTGGGAAAAGCAGATTTTTGGAGTTCAAAAATTACAAAAATACTTCATATTTATGCCTGAAAAAGGTCCCCTGACTTGCTGGATGCAAATGGAAGCCTTCCCGATGTCGAAATGGGGCTCATGAGGGCTTGTTGGAAAGCTCTCTGTGTCTAATTTCTGGCACAACTGAAACCAACTCAATATGAGGTCCGGAAGTCATCCAAAACTGTACCTGTGTACAAAAACCCAGAAAATAGCAGACTGCTGATATGGCGGGCAGAATGTGCAAAATGAGGCTGTTTTTCACCAATTTGAGGGGGCGAATGATCTTCAAATGCCCTGAAAATCGCTGGAGACCTGCTCATGGAATTATGGCATCCATCGGTATCATCCTCCTCCCTTGACAACTCATCAAACTGACATGGAAAATTTATGAGTTTTTGGCCAAAAACCCAAAAATGCCAAAAAACAAAAAGTTGCCGAAACAGGCCCAAAATTGGCATGCATGACCCTCAAGGGTCCATAGAAACATGCTCCGAAGCTGAAGCCAAAATATCGAGGGCGGATATGCTTTTCCCTTCCTTCCGTGCTAGGCGCCTCTCCTTCAACTTCTTCAATTTCTCTTGTGCTACCTTTAATTTTCGCCTGGCAAACTGATTTAGCTTCTGAAAATGAAGAGTCCTCTTTCTCTGTAGCTCAAGATCCCTATTCGCCCTCTCAAGCTTTGTCTCCAAATGTTGGTTAGCTCTCTCAAGCCATGCTTCTTTGTTTTCCTCAATTTCCTGCTCAAGGAGGGCAGTGAGAGGAAAGGCTTCGAAATGAGCTTGTTCTTCTGCTCTCTGTTTCTCCAAGGCTCTTCTAAGCCCGATGGTCCTAGGCCTCTTCCGCCTAGGTTGGTCTTCCTCCTCTTCATCATCAAACTCGCCAATGAGCTCTTCAATTCTTACTTGCGCCTTTTCTGCCTCTTTTTTATACTTGATCGCCCTTGCCTCATGAATGGTTGCATGATACTTCATTTGTTTGTTTTCAACCTCCAAGAAGTGGTTGAAATTCCTCGCCCTTTGAAGGTCTTCTTGTAACACCTCAATTTGCCCTTCTTTGTGAATGAGG